>NC_051165.1:160882613-160960113 GCF_013339725.1 Rhipicephalus microplus | reverse complement strand
ATGTTCAACATGGCAACCAGATAGTGCTGAGAATGCGTCCTTCTGATACTAATTTTTTAGTAAGCATCAAATTTAAGACAAATTTTATTGGAGATTAAGTCAGCAATACTCGTCTCTGTAAGTTATTTTATGAGAAACAACTATCTTTTTAAATATGATTAACGTGCGCGGGTTTCCTCCTCAATTCGAAAGGGTGCACGCGTGCCAGTTCTCTAGTCCGGCCGTGGTGGTGGCTACCTAGATACGACTACTACATACATCACGCACGCATGACCCATGGCTTAAGGAGCTTCGCGCCTAAAAGTTATCCTGTGGGCTTCAGGTTTCATGCATTTAGAAAAAGTTTATTTTATCGTGGGACGCAAGACACCTATGGAACGAGCGTCTATACAACACGCACAAGAACAATGACAAAGAGCAACACACATGACACATTTGAACAAACGTGTCCAAGTCCGTAGGCTGTCCCTAACCCATGTTAATATTGACTACATACACTACATATATACACTAATCAGAATATGGACAATGTACATGATCATATATGTACAGAATTTACAAGAGTTAGTGAAAATGTTAGCAAGTATATACAACTGGCATCAAGATTCGGGCGATTTAAATAATTTACAGCGTTAGAATGAAGTGCATATGTACAAGAACGTACCCCCATACGGGGCACACACAAGCACATAGAAATAGCAAGCACATACATATTACACGCACTAATCAGACACTGACAGTTGATTTGGCTATATAAATCAGGCCAGGTGGAAGATTAATGGAACACGTCTGTCAACTACGGACAGAAATCGGCACGACCATTGTCGTAGAAATTCTTCGTTTACAAGGAAGAATAATTCCACCGACAGAGGCGATAGAAATTCAGAGTATAAGCGTTCCAGAATCGGAAAGAGAGCACGACGACAATGACTTGCTGCAACAGCCTCGCACCTATTACGCCAAAAACAAAAAGCTCTCGCCACAATTAGAAGGCGTGCAAAGCGACTACGCGAGCAGCGACCAGATGTGACAAAGTGATTAACACCTAGGCCACGGAAACCAGTGTTAACGGTCTCCCAAAACACCTTTGCAATGACACAATGCTGCAGCATATGCTGGTTAGACTCCTGTAACGGGCAGTTAGGAGAAGCGGAAGATGGGACCATGTCCCGCTACTCCAGTTTGTTCTGTGTTGGGAGTATGTCCATCCAAGACGCCACATGAAGTCACGGAAATGACCAGGCAAAAACGATGTCGTTATCGCGCTCCACGAGGCCTGTCTCGATAGTGCTAGACGGGCTGGAGGAACCAGAGGAAGCAGAAGTGCCGCCGTTGTATCTATAATGCGGCTTTCGAGAATGTCCACATCGGGACAAACCTGCTGCGCGTGTCGATAGAATGCTACGACCGTTGAGTAAAATGCAGGCACGTTAAGTGTTTTGCGGTGTAGAATGAAGCCGTTCAGCTGGTAGTAAATAACGTATCTTGGTGTCAAAGAAATAGCAGGCAAAAACACGCGCAGGAAACTGATCACCATGTAACAACCGAAGTAAGAATCGTAGGGCAAGCAGCCGGCAGCGAACAGATACGGACGGGAATGCGAATCCACCGCAGTTTTTTTGGTTGCCCAAGTGCTGCTGGGCAAACCAGTTCTTATCACCTGACCAGAAAAGTGAGCAAATGAGAGATTGCATGACATAGTGATTCGTAATGGGGGCTGTACGACATGGGATATGTACCAGGCACGGCCGCAAAGCACAGTCTATGCTAAATACCTTCTTTCGAGCATCGGTAAATCATACTCTTGTGCTTCCCGGACGTGCCGTTTTAGAGCTTCGACTACTGAAACCCACAAGGAGGATGATATGCCGTAGCAAGTATAATCAAGCCCCAGAATGCGAATGGAGTCACTTTTTAAAGCCCGAAAAAGGGTCTTAGGCAGGTCTGGGGAACCAATGAATAAATATAGCCATTTCAAAAAAATTTACGGAGCACCTAAAATCGTGCCATACTCAACAAAAAGTCGTAGGTTACGGGATAAACTGCCCTAATTCTTTAAGTACAACGTGATGGCATTAGCGAATGCTGTCACCATCACGGTTCCACTACCTGGAAGAGGAAGGCCTCGAATGTATGGATCAGCAATTAGCGAGCGTAGGAATGGTGCGAGGCTAAGCGCAGGGGATAAAGGACAACCCTGGCGAACACCATGAGTAACAGAAAATGGCGCACTCTGTAAACAATCAAGAAACAACGTGCTGCGCATATATGCGTTTATGAGAAGCTCAATTAAGTTTTGGTAGAAGCCAAATGCTGCCATTACGCTAAATATAAAGATGTGTTCGAGGCGATCGAATCCATTTTCTTGATCAAGTGAAACCAAAAGTCCCCGAGCTGATCTTCCTAACGTTTACGCAATTATATCACGCGTAACAAAGGAGAGACTGTGGATTTCTCTTCCAGGAATAGAGCACGCCTGATGATTGCCTATTAAGGAAGGCATCAGACTTCTCAAACGCCGAGTGATAACTGCTGCAAAAGTTTTATAATCAACGTTGAGGAGCGTTATTGGTCTCCACTCCTCTGGGCGAACCAACGATGGGTCATGTTAGGTATTAAAACGATTCGATCATCGCGAAAGCTATCAGAGAAATCAAAGCTCTCGAAACAGCGGCAAATAACATAGGTGAAAAGAGCACCAACGTCGTCTCAAAACGTTAAATAAAACTGAACAGGCAACTCGTCCAGCCCGGGGGCCGAGCCACGCTTCAAAGGAGACAGTGCCTCTTTCACTACGTCAGCTACCGGACTTGAGCAAATTTGTTCAGCTACTTCTGATGAAATTGAAGGGAGCCTACTTAACATTGTGGCTGTCTCGGTGGTACCGCAATGTGATGAAATTGTCATACGAGCCATGTTGGCAAAGTGAGCTAGGAAAACTGATTGATCACGTGCCAGCGGCAACGCAGCTGGTAAAGATCTCGTGACCTGAGTTCCTAGTGCACTCGACGGGTTGAGAAGCTAGCCTTGCACAAAGCGCAGAACCTCAAGGTGAACACATGGATTACGTCTGCAACGCCAAGCAGCCGCCATCAACGACGACGATGCAATAAGGCGTTGAAAATGACCCCGTAACTCTCGCTGCCATGCGCGCATCAAGGGAGTTTGCTATCAAACCGAAAAGCAATACGCGATTTCGTGGCAGTGTCCACTAGTTCTTCGGACATGCGGCGTCTAAGGGCACGCCCTGCTACTGGGCAGTGTAAACGCAACTATGTCTTGAGCGCGTCCCACGCTTCCGTACCGAATCCTAGAAGAGAGACGCGCAAGATTCTAGATAAACTGGAGCGTGAACGCGCGTCGTGTAGATTGCGGATGTCAAGACGCCGAGTTCTCACTGACGATGAAAAGGGAAACTAAGCCTCGAGCGTCACTGGTAGGTAGTCCCATATATAAACAGGGTGTGATGGTAATGTTACAACATCAGAGTGCAATACGTAAGAAGCTAGCGCGCTCGGCACATGGAAGCGATCCAACCGACTAGACGATGTGCTACGCCGCCAAGTCCAGACATACTGTGGTCCATGAACTAGTCTGTACGTATCTATTAAAGAGAAATGTTTGACCAGACGATGCAGCTCCCGCGCGTTCCAAACAGAGCGACCCCATCCTGGACCTTGCACGTCAGCTCGCGTCTGTAATACACAATTAAAAAAAAATCGCAGATCCCACGTACAGTGGGAATCGATGATATGCGAAGCCCGAATGAGAAGTGTTGATATGTCACTTTAAAAGCAGCACAGCGTAACGAGGTGGAGGTAAATGATGCCGTACAGGACTTCCATGTCCTGACTATCATGTTTGGACGTGTCATTTGCCTTCGTCGTCTATTAACGTCAAGTGATATCATCTTCGGTATATGTTGAACTAGCAAAACAGCTGCGAGCGCGCTATGAGCGTAGCATTTAGTCATGTTTTATATGACAGCATATCACGATTATCAAGTTTGGACGTTTCATTTACCTATGTCGTCCATTCGCGTCGCGTAACACCGAGTTTGGTACATGTAGAGCTAGTGAAACGGCCGCGAGCACATCATGAGCGTAGCATGTGGTCATGTTGTTACATGACACGCATCTCATGTTTATCATGTTATCACTAGTCACATATCTTCGTCATCCATTCACGTACCGTAATACCAAATTTGGTATATGTGAGTTTAGCGAAACGGCCGTGAGTGCATCATGAGCGTGGCATGTAGTCATGTTGTTACATGACACGCATGTCATGATTTTCATGTTAAAGCCTACCGCTTGTGTTCACCACGCAATCATGTCATATCATACCAGTTTTGCAACATGCCGTGTGAACAAAACCACCGCAAGAGCTGCAGGACCATGCAATGTAAATCATGACATGCATGTCATGATTTTCGTATTATGACTATTGAAATATGTTCCTCATACAGCCATGTTATGCCATACCAGGTTTAGTATCGACACCAATATAGGAACGGCCAGGAGAGCGAAAAGTCGTAGGCAGCTATATAGATAGAAAGACAGGTACACTCAAAGTCGCCGAAGTTCGCTAAGAAATGCTTCGCATTAAAACATAAAAACGCGCAATTTGAAGGATGATAGGACGAAGTAAAAAGCCAATATGCCCGCTATACCCTCAACTATGGCAAGGTTATGCTCATGCGCTGCACCATTAACGATAATTTTTTTTTTTAGTTACATACGGCTCAACATGTGCCTTAGTGTTACAGGTTCCCTTATTAGGAAGCCTCGAAATTCTGGTAAATATAAATAAAGAACAAGCTACCTACATTTACCAATACGTACTACTTTTGTCAGGAGCAACGATCTTTTATTGTGTGTTAAGGCTAGCATTTGTGTTAGCGGAACAGAATGCATATATCTCAGATTTGGTATCACGCTAGAAAGCCACGCTTTGAGGTAGACTCCAGGCAAATGCCTGCTTCACATCTGCTGCTATGACAAAGTGAAAGCTTCCGCTCCAAACGTACGTCGTCGTCGTCGTCATCGTCGTCGTCGTCGTCGTCGTCGTCGTAGTAGTAGTAGTAGTAGTAGTAGTAGTAGTAGTAGTAGTAGTAGTAGTAGTAGTAGTAGTAGTAGTATAGGTAGCCACCTCTCGTTTAGTCTAAGATTGTGGTACTTGAAGTGTTCAGTGCCCCGCCGCGGTGGTCTAGTGGCTAAGGTACTCAGCTGCTGACCCGCAGGTCGCGGGTTCGGATCTCGGCTGCGGCTGCAGCATTTACGATGGAGGCGGAAATGCTGTAGGCCCGTGCGCTCAGATTTGGGTGCACGTTAAAGAACCCCAGTTGGTCGAAATTTCCGGAGCCCTCCACTACGGTGTCTCTCATAATCATATGGTGGTTTTGGGACGTTAAACCCCACATATCAATGTCAAATCAAATCAATTGAAGTGTTCACTAGATGGACGAACGGACGCAGGGACGAAATTGTTTTCGGATACCTATAGCTGACCAGCTGGATAAAGTGGTGCTGATGCCTTTTTTTAAGACGCTAGTACACCAATTTTTCGTACTACGCGCGGAAGAACTGGTGTTTCAGTATACCGCCATACTGAGTTAAGAAAAAGAAACATGCCATTTGGCTCCATGTTAGTCACAACTTCCTCCGATTTTTCTTCCTTTTTCCCTCCCTGAGCGGTATGATGCTTTGGTCAACATCTTTCTTGCTTCATAGTTTCTTAGCGGCCTACAGTTTGTTATTGCAGTCTGTTTTATATTGCGTCTAGCATTTGTATAGGTTTTACTGACCCAACTTATAAGTAAGTTTGCGTGCATGGTTCGAGAGAGAGAAACAACTTTTATTGAAACGGCAAGTGTTAGAGGAGTTGACTCCCCTCCCTTAGATGGCAGCTAGGAGTCCTTGGGCCCTAGCGGCATCTTCGGCTTGCCTGATGACCTGTAGTTGGTCCTCGATGCTTGAGCTTAGCAGCGCGGTCTCCCACTGCTCCGTATTCATGTATGTGTTTGGCCCCTTCACGATGTTGGGGCAAGCCCAGATAATGTGTTTGAGGTCCGCCCGCTGATTGCAGGTGTTACATCTGTCTGAGTAGAGGTCCGGGTAACAATGATTATAAGCGATTGGGTTTGGGAACGTGTTTGTTTGTAATAGGCGCCACGCTGTCGCCTGCTGCTTATTTAATGAGGAGTGTGGTGGCGGGTAATGCTGCCTCCCTAATCTGTAGTGCTTGGTAATTTCGTTGTAACTGGACATGCGGTCTCTCTCCGCACGCGGGCTCCGCGTCATTCCTGCCCCTGCTCGGCTCGCTAACTCTCGAGCTAGGGTGTGTGCGGTTTCATTGCCCGGGAGGGAGGAGTGGGCGGGCGTCCATATAACATAACGTCGCGCTCCTCCGCGAAAGTTATTTAAGATTCTTAACGCCTCTTTCGAGACCCTTCCGTTAGCGAAGTTATGAATCGCGGTTTTAGAATCACTGATTACGACGCTGGCCCTTGTGGACGCAAGCGTCAGCGCTATGGCCGTTTCTTCAGCGATTTCCGAATTTCCTGTTTTATTGGTGCCGCTAGCAAGCAGGTGGCCCGCTTGATTTGAAGCGACTATTGCCATGTGTCGACCGTCTGTATATTCGGCTGCATCTACATATACCACGTCCGCGTCATGTTGAAACTTCTTGTGCAGTGCTCTCGCTCTTGCATTCCTCCGCTCCCGGTGATGTTCGGGGTGCATGTTTCGTGGGTAACGGAGGTATTATGATGCGCTCTCTGGTTTCTTTTGGGATATCGTATTTATTGCCGCTTTGGCCAGCGTACGTTATTGCAAGTTTGTGCAGGATGTGTCTTCCCGTGTTGCTTTGCGCGAGTCGTTCATATTGCGCTATCATATGAGCCTCAATAAGTTCGTCTAGCGTGTTATGCATTCCTAACGCTTCGAACTTTTCGTTAGACGTGGTGATCGGTAATCCGAGGGCTTGCTTATATGCTTTTTTAATTATGCATTCTATCTTTTGTTTTTCCGCCACTTGCAACTTGAGGTATGGGGTCACATACACTATGCGGCTGACGACGAAGGCTTGGATGAGCTGCACTAAGTTGTGTTCTTTCACGCCGTAGTTTTTGTTGGCGATTCTTCGAATCATTCGAATGGTTTGTTGGGTGTTGTTATCCAGTAACTTTATTGCTTCCCCGTTATGTCCGTTCTCGGATATTCGGAGTCCCAGAACTCTTATGTGTTGTACCTGAGGTATTGGGTAACCTCCTGCTAAGATTGTGATGTTGTGTCGTTCGTGAATGCGCTTGCGACCTCTGCTTGTAGGTCTGTAGAGTAATAACTCCGATTTTTGTGGAGAGCATTTTAGGCCATTGTTCTCCACGTATCGCTCTACCGTATTTACTGCTTGTTGTAAAATCTCTTCTATGTGACCGTCGCTCCCGCCCGTCACCCATAGGGTGATGTCATCCGCATAGATACTGTGCTGAAGCCCTTCGACGCGTTCCAGCTCTGAGGGTAAACCAAGCATCGCCACGTTGAATAGGAAAGGGGAAAGCACCGAACCTTGTGGTGTTCCCTTGTTGCCTAGAACGAATTCTTCGGATTCCGCTTCCCCGGCCGTGATTGTAGCTTTACGGTTGGTGAGAAAATCTTTTATGTAATCGTACACTCTCCGACCTACGTGTAGGTTTTTGCAAGTTGCGCAATATGGCCTCGTGGGTGACGTTATCAAATGCCTTCTGCAGGTCAAGGCCCAGAATGGCTTTTGTATCCAGGGTGTGCGTTTCGGCGTCTATGATTTGATTCTTTAGCTGCAACATGACGTCTTGCGTCGAGAGTCTTGGTCGAAAGCCGATCATGGTGTGTGGGTATAGCTCGTTGTCGTCCATGTATCTGACGAGACGCGTTAAAATTACTTTTTCCATGAGCTTTCCAATGCAGGACGTCAATGAATGGGCCTGAGATTTCCGATGAGCGGCTTTTTGCCCGGCTTGGGTATTAATATGATTTTGGCGGTTTTCCAATGCTGGGGTATGGCGCCCTTCTCCCAGCATTCGTTTATGTACTTTGTGAGAGCAGTGACGGATTCGTCATCTAAGTTGCGAAGTGTTTTATTTGTTATACCGTCGGGACCCGGGGCGGACTTGGGATTGAGTCGTCCGAGTTCGTATCGAATCTCTGCCTCTGTTATGGAGGCGTCGAGGTGGACGTTATCCTTCCCTTCGTACTCTGGGAGTCGCGCCTTTGTGGCATCTCCTACGTATGTCTGGCGTAGCTCGCGTAAGAGCTCTGCTTCTGTACCTGCGTAGCTGTGTAGTATCCGTTGCAGGTTTGTCTTTGTGTTGTTTTCGTGCCTTCTGGATCAAGGAGGCCTCGGAGAATGTTCCAAGTTTTGGACATTCCGAACTGCCTGTTCATTAAAGTGCACATGCCTGCCCACTGCTGCTGGGACAGCCTATTTGCGTAGTCTTCTATGTCTCTGTCGAGCGCGACGATTCTCTTTCTTAGACGCCGGTTGTGCTTTTGACCTTTCCAGCGCTCTTGCAGGCTGCGTTTTGCCTCCCACATGTGTAAGAGCTTGCTGTCCATTTTGGTTCGAGAAGTTTTCCTTTGTGCAGACGGCTTTTCACGTTCGATGGTTTCGTTTGAAGTCTCGCACTCTGGCAATGCGTAACTAGTGGGCCTTACTGAACGCGACCCCCCCTCCATCCAGAAGCGGCATAATGACAATGACATTGCATTTGATATTTAACATGCCCCTCCCTCATTATCCTCTCTTCGTTCTATCGCTCGCGTTCCCATCGGAACAAAAATAAAAACTAAAAACACAAAAATAATCTATGAAAACGAAACAAATCATTCTTGAAGATTGTTCGAAAAAATTCCCGGCGAACTTGAGGCGGTTCCCACCGGACGTAACTGATCTATGTCAGGTTTGAGAAACACCCACCCAAAGACTTCAATCAGTATATCTGATTGATGTCGTAGCTGATTGGTATCTTAAGGTTACATAAGTCAAAGTTATATGAGCATTGCTGCTTATCTAACCTGTTTCTGATCACGCACGGTGCAATACCCAAAAGCTTGCTTAGCAAACCCATCTCGCTTTCAAGACCGCTACTGTTAGACTTCACCAAATTCCAGCACGAGGCATAATTCGTACACTGTACGCAACTACATCCGATCGTCTCGCAAGGGGCTTGCTGGGAAGCCAGTAAAAAAGCGAGCGTGTATAGTGACCTTTAAAGGCAAGCTGTAATAAGCACGGCCCGCAGCGGGCTGTACTACCATGCATGAATTGGATTACACAACTCCTTGGCGAGCCTTTCGGATCTCATTCATTTATGCACCCTATTAAGGGAACGCACTCGGCCTCTCAACTAAACTTGACCCGTACGTGTCTCGGGCAACAGAGACGATGAATTCACAGGAGAGGTTACGGATACCGTAGTAGGCACGATGAAAACAAACAAACATCACCCAACCCTGCCTAAGGCCTCATGTGTGAGGCTGGCAGTACTTCTGAAATAAATAAATAAACATAAAAATAGTCCAGAGGCGTGATGAAGTAAGTAGACGAAACGAGTGATACATAAAAAAAAACAGAAAGGGCAATCAAATTTTCCGACACTCGCGAATCATTCGAAGAAGACAAGGACAGCATCGCAATTAGGGTAAGGAAATTGCCTTGAAATATGAAACTCAAGAAGAAACGGGGGAACACAGCGAGAGAATAAGACGATAGTTATAGCGCGAGAACAAAACGACGACACAGAGACAAGAAGGACACGAAAGACACGCTCGTGTCTTTCGTGTCCTTCTTGTCTCTGTGTCGTCGTTTTGTTCTCGCGCTATAACTATCGTCATGCCATACCAACTAGCCCAAGCTGCCACACTTCTGAGAGAATAAGGACATGCTTTGGCCGCAAATCACATACACACACCAAGTAAAGGAACACTCAACGACAACTTGTCGTTGAGTCGTTGAGTGTTCGTTTACTTTGTGTGTGTGTTATTTGCGGCCAAAGCATGTCATTAAGCAAGTACCAACTAGGCCAGCAATCAGTATTGTTAAATATATATATATATATATATATATATATATATATATATTTATATATATATATATATATATATATATATATATATAATATATATATATATATATATATATATATATATATATATATATATATATATATATATATAGCGAATAGAAGGCGAATTGAGACAAGCTGAGTAAGAAGAGAAGTATAAGAAATCTTGGTCATTTCAATCGAGATGGAAGGCCTTTCTTTTTATTTATTTATTTATTTATTTATTTTCTTACTTATTTATTTATTTATTTTATTTCATGCGCTTCTCTAAACTTTAAAACATTGTTGTTTACCCCATCCACTTTCTCATCTTTCAGATGAGAGATGAGCTTTTGATTCAATTATTTTGTGCCTTTAGCTGACAAGGGCTCATTGAGGCGACCCAACTTCTCACACAATTTATACCTTGTGCTTGGCGTAAGATAGCACCAGTTGTTTGCGTGCCATTAAGCTCAAGGAACCAAGCCATCAAAAGTGTAAAAGTTGGAAAACGACAGTAGGGAATAAGGTTAACAAATAAAAGTAGAAGTTCTTTTTTTCTGTTTTACAGTGTCACTGGTTCGCCCGTGTCAACTGGGTGCCGGTAAAGTACACCGCACCACTTCGCAGCTCTCACTACTTTCCTTGCATCCCTGCTGCCGGAGTCAGCAGCGACGAGCCGCTCTACTAATAACGTCACACGTGACTTTCCCGATAAGATCACGTGACTTGCTCGCTTGCGAGGGCGAATGGAAGCTTTGTTACTGCGCTCTTTAGGGCAGGGAAACACCTCGGCACAGGATGCAGTGATGGTGCTCCTCGGGAACGGGAAAACATCTTTCTTCGTGTTTTACTATTGTATTCAGTATACGATGAAAGCTGGTTTGGTCATCTTCTGCGTGTGGTCATGTGGGCGTGAACGTTGTAGTAATCTCATCTGTCATGCGCTTCCTATATCAAGTCAGCTCTGTGGATTGTTCCTCTTTTCTTTTCCGCAGTGTGGTTGCGCTGCGTTTTATTTTCCAGAGCAGTCACCAACCGGCCCAGCAAGCATTCCTGATGACGTCAGCACCCGCTTGGCGATTCGACGCCTCAGCATACGTAACTAAACATAACCGAACGAAGCTAGACCTAAGAATAATTTGTGTTACGGATAAAAATAGCATGACAGGAGGACGGCACAAGAAAATGTGGCTGAAGTTCGATCTTATGTCACCACAGAAGTTTACAATGTTTACGTTCCTACCACTCACACAGAGAAAAGGGAGCTGCGGTCAGGAATACGAAACAATAAGCCGATTAAAAAGAAAAGTTGCCGTGAGATACCAGTTCCCCCAGTTCGCAAAGCACTTCATCTTGTCCCTCTCTTCCCTCACCCTCTCTTTTTATTTTTCTACCATGTTTACAACGCAGTGCGCGCTTCATAACTTAGTTATGAAACACCATTGACATTTCTCTCTCCCTCTACGAGCACTACGTGTTTGCGATGGAAGAATTCCGACGGCGTCCTTTAGCCTGGGCAGACGATTTCTCGAAGGCGAGCATTCTTTCGCGTGCAGGGTGGGCGTTTACTTACATACGCGGCACACGCCACAATCATTCCCTCGAGCGTGCATGTGGAAGTACACGGGAAAACTGGGAGCAGTCGGACTCCCAATCGGCTGTTCCAGACACTCCGCCCCTAGCTCCCTTTGCCCCGCGTGTCCGTTATCCCTGGTCATCGGGGCGTGGAGAAATGGGCATGCTGTTTTCCCTGTTCAGACCGATTGCTTCCGCCCTTTTGAGCGATGCCAGCGGCACGTGCCGGAATAAAGAGAATAGAGATAAGGAAATTGGTCTATAGAGTGCAATGCAAAGACGTATACTCGTATACATGAGCTCACGCGAAAGGGAGTGTAAGTAGTTTATGAATACTAAAAGATTGAAGAACCACAACTACGAAGCAAAAGGGACATCGCTAAGCAGCAAGTTTCGGTCGCATGTTTACACAAACGGAAGAATACGAGGACAAGGGAACAAGTTATATATATATAGACAGCACCCTCTCCTTCCGTCACCCCCTCAACACGCTTCTCCGGGACTCCATACGCTGTACATGCAGAATGACGAATGCGGGAAGCCGTGGGGAAAGCCAGGCACGAGCGACAGCGCCAGGCCATGTACGGCGCCGATGAATGCAGATTTATGCAAACTGACATCCTCCACTTTGACGCACAGCGCTTCCCTCCCACATCCTCGCTGCAAACACTGGACGCCCCGCGAACTTCCTGCTCGCGAGCCAGCCCCACAGCGAACGCACGATCGCTCGATAGACGGAACGGACTCGAAGCAGGGTGTTCCATCGATGGGAACGACGTAATGGCAGTCTATTTCAGAACTGCCTTTTTTCCCTCAATTTTTCAAGTCATTGGCAAATGCAGCACGGAGACAGAGAGAGCTGGAAGCCAACATCAGAAGCTCTGCGTGAATTTCATCAATCAAAAGCGCGTGTGCCAAGCCCTGCGAGCACACATTGATTGATTGATATGTGGGGTTTAACGTCTCAAGAAACCATATGATTATGAGAGACGCCATAGTGGAGGGCTCCGGGCATTTAGACCACCTGGGGTTCTTTAACGTGCACCCAAATCTGAGCACACGGGCCTACAACATTTCCGCCTCCACCGGAACTGTAGCCGCCGCCGCCGGGATTCGTGCGAGCACACAGAAATATAACATCACAGTCGACGACCGAGTGGGTAGGTAAGTTGGTGAACACATCTAGCTGTTTAGAATGCGCAAGGCGTTTTTGCGTTAATTCAGTGTCGAGCTGCTATGTTCTTTTAACCGTACGAAATGCCGAAACACGCTGCACGATATCTATCTGTACTGGACTGTTCAGACCAGCCGAAAATTATTTTCGAGGGGGAGGGGCCCTATGTGAACACACTTCCGTGTGCTGGTATGGGCGCGCGTATAGGTATGTACACAATATAAAAAAATCGAAGTGGGGGTGGGTGGAGGTTGGAAACCCACAAACAAACCCCTTTGCTACACCGCCGGTTGTGATGTACACACAGTTAGTGTAGACTGATGAGGTTTACACGAACTGCATATCGGCATCTCTTCTTCTGGCAAACAACTTGTGCACATTGGGAAAGACCAAGCACACGGCCATTCGAGTCTGCCTTCTCGCCTTTATTCCCAACAGGCAAGAGAATAGCTATTAAAATGCTCATGTGCTTTTTTTTTTCTTTCAATGATAGCACCGCGTACAGAACCACACAGCACGTACGCTTGGTAACATGTAAAAACCCTAATAGACTAGGGTAAGGTGTGTATCATTTCTCTTTCTTTCTTTCTTTCTTTCTTTCTTTCTTTCTTTCTTTCTTTCTTTCTTTCTTTCTTTCTTTCTTTCTTTCTTTCTTTCTTTCTTTCTCTATTTCTTTCTTTCTCTCTTTCTTTTCTCTTTCTTCTTTCTTTCTTTCTTTCTTTCTTTCTTTCTTCCTTCCTTCCTCCCTTCCTTTCTTTCTTTCCCTTTTCCTTTCTTTCTCTCTTCTTCTTTCTTTCTGTCTGGTCTGTCTTTCTTTCTTTCTTTCTCATGTCACATTAACTTAGATTCCTGAGGGAAAAAGTAACACGAAAAATAAGTACTTGAGAGCTTTGTGTTGTCGCGAGATGCTCAACGAGATTTCCTAACTTTTTTTTTTTTAGCTCCTTCCTTCACCCGTATAATCGATGTGCCGATGCTAAGTCGGGCGACACGTGCCACCACATTCCTTCTTTCGCTTCCATCCTTCGTTCCTTCGCCTAGTTTTTAAACGAGAGACGAAGATCACAAGCTCCGAGAAGAGCGCGTTGCGAAACTCGGGATGACGAAACACCGTGAGAACGCAGCCCTCTCATGCGTGTGGACTTGCGCGCGTGCGCAACTTCCGACCAGAAAACCATTTCGAGGTGACATATACGAGATGGGAAACAAATGCAATAATTCCAAATCAAGATGACCTAACACAAGAACAGAAAGAAAATTAGGCAACAGCAAAGATCTTCCTGAGATCGAGCGTAGTGTGTCGTCCTGCCCCAGAAAGGTTTTTGGAAGAAGGCTGCCCTGGACGAAGGGAGGAGGGCGTGGGTAATAGAGGCGAATAGATGAATGAAACAATTGTGTCGCGAGACTAAGATGCAGCGAGTAGAAGCGCAGGAAGAACTTGACGCCCTCCGGGTTCATTATCTCGGTTATTAACTACCAGAACACCGGGTGGTCGCCAGCTCGGCGAGTCTTCCAGACTATACGCGGTGACCAGGACTGGATGTGCGGTCATCGCTACGCGAAAGAAAAGGTCTCGCCTCTCTAAGGTCCGGTGAGGGGTTGGGACTTACCGGTGCCGACGTATAAGCCGAGGAAACGGAGTCATACGCGGACAAACCAGTTCACCAATAGAAGGCGGTCATACGGAGGCCACAGGCATTGCCACAAGAACAAACAAAATGGAAAAGAGACTGCAGTCTATGCATCAAGACCCGCGCCGCGCCCTGGTGACGAGTCCGAGTCTCATGAGTGGTGGCGTTCTCGAGAGAAACACCGATAATTATACGCGGTCTCCACCAATCCCCTTCCGTTCATGATGCGGACGCCAGCACGTCTTTTTCAGCGCTATGGTGCCCGTCCGTGGTCTTTGCGTCTCTTTTTTCTGTAAGTACTATCTTCTATCTTGGTGTCCTTCAGCCACTTTACCGCTAAGCCGAGCCTCCGCTGCACGTAAGACTCCTTGTTTCCTCGGAATATGAGACAGTGACTGGAGCGGCAGAGAATATTCGGTAACCCACTTTGGGGAGCCCAATTTGCCCGGGGACGTGCTGCCGGGCCCCTCCCCGTCTCGCCCTTGTTCCGCATTACGCGTACCGTGGACCCGTGTCGTGTTCGCTCACTATACCCAGACTCTTCGTGTCCTTGGCTTTTTGGTGCGTTTTTGGCGAAGCTGCTTCTAGTCCTCTTGCAATGCTTATATCAGGCCACGCTACAGTCTCGAGAGGAGGGTTGCGAGAGTTTTGGCTGGGGACGGTGTCACCGGTGAGATGGCGCTGGCGCAACATCAGAAGCGTGCGCTGAAAGCGTTCATCTCGCGGGTTGTTGAGGTATGGATTGGCGAAGTAAATAGATTAGGGCGACGAACATGGCCTGCTTTACGTTGTTACTTTGTCTCATTTGCTTGCCGTGGTAAATCAATACGGTATTCCACGTGTCTCGTAAAATAGCTGCGTAGATGGAATCTACGCTAATCCTGCAAGTCGCGTGCTGAGGAGTGTGGAGAAATGAACGACATTCTGCACGCAAGAGAAATTAGTAAATGAATTGGAAGCTGACAGCAACGCTCGTGTACTCAGATAGGCCGTTGCTGTAGATAGCTAGGAAATCGCTGTTAGGTTAAGCATAACAGAGTGTGCGCAAGAGACTTTGGAAATGACTATTATCTGTTATTTCGTGCTATGTCGGTGTTGTGTTCTGGCACAGTTGATACATGATAAGAAAGTTAAGGTTTGTGGCACGTTACAACGATAGAAAAAGAGCAGATGCACACATCTATGTGTTTGGTTTATGAGAAACGCACCGGTATTTGTCTCGTGCGTAGCTTCTCGTGTGCCCACGCCATAACGTGCTGCAACCATTCACTTATTATTACTTGTTGTTGGACTAGTTGGTAACCAGTCATACAGCAAGTACTTAGCGCAGTTTGGCAATGTCTTGATACACTCTCACATTCGCGCACACTTTCACTCATCAGTGTGTGTTTCTTGAGTTGAGGCATGTGCGAATGTGAGAGTGTTTCGAGGGATGACCGAGATGAGCCGAGTATTTACAATATAGCCCTTCGCTTAGTCATCTTGAGCTGTGACCATGTATAATGATTGTGCGCGTAGATGTGTTATGTGATTGTGAGCGCACATTCCTCTGTCTGCTTCTTGTTCATTCCTGCTTCGCTTATGATTTCTGATCGATCAATAGAGCACAAGGTCGACAAACCTGAATTCTGGTTTTCGCCAGCCTCGCTAACTTTCTTTCCCTTTTATTTATCTTCCATTCTCCCCTCAGTTATCCTACCCTGGGAGACAACTCAGCTGCGCATTCGGATCAAATACTTTGAAACGGAGTACAGCTCTAGGCCATAAGCCGAGAAGGCAGCGGCCAGGCACCACCTGATGCTCCGAGAAATTTTTGTTTTACTTCGACAAAGCGCCTTCGTTCTGTCTCTCTGTGTTTCATATATATTTCAAGGGTAAAAGATACAAACAAACAAACAAACAAACAAACAAACAAACAAACAAACAACAAACAAACAAACAAACAAACCGAAGGTAGGTTGCATTATTGCTGTGCAGAAAACAGGAGCCCGTCGTCTAACGAACTGCCACCGCCGCAAAGACAACAAATCGAGCATCAATAAAAACAAGTCCTCTGTATGACCACAGCCATGGTGTGGCGCACGGGGCATCCAACTGTCACGCCCACGCCGTTCCTTGTAGTAAAATCCTCTACGGTTACGCGCACCAGCTGCGTGACGTCACGCGACACGGAGAACACGGCATGCGCGCCCCGTTGCTGCTGTCCGCAGAACCACGCGAGACAAACGACATGCGTCAGGCCGCAGAAGTGACAGCCACTACAGAACAGGGTTGCGCGGAATAAGATAAAGTAGATGAAGCAGGAAGGTAATAATAAATAAAGGAGGACTGTCGGGAGTGGAGGACATGACAGTGCGAAGAACTCGGACCACGGGCACACGCTAAATAAACCAAAAGAAAGAGAATGAAAATAAATGCGTTACTGGGACACGTTTAGAATAGAAACAACATAATATCCCCGGCCCGGCTCGATGTAAGGAAATAAGTTGCGCCATCGCATTTTTTTCTTTAGTTTTTTCTTGTGTGCAGTGAACGGTCAAACACTCGCAGCTTCCAGTGCGGCAGGGCATGGGACTCCAATCTCCTCTGACGGTCCACTTTCAAAATCTAAGGCTGTAAGAATGAGTGAGGAGGACGACGGTATCGAAGAGAGAGAAAAAAAGAGAGGGAAATGCGCGTGGCAAGGTCTTATGTATTCTTGGCTCTACTTTGAGGCTTGTTTTCTTTACGTTTATTTACAACTTTTTCATTTTGTTTCGCAGTTTGTTTTTCAGATTCACCATCTTGATGCGATGCTCTCCGGGGATCCATTTCGAGTTGGAAACGCGAAACTACCCCGAAAAAAAGCTTGAATTTCTTTTCTTTTTTTATCTCTCGTCTCGATACTCTTCGTGCGTTTTGAGAGAAAAAGTCACAAGGAATATAAAGGAGAAAAAAGAAAAATGGGGCAGGACACGCGCTTATAAATTGTTTTTGCCCGCGAGAAAGTCTCGCCAAGCACCGTGTAAGAAGGAACCATGAAGAACAATGACTTACGAACTGTTTTCATTTTTTTCTACGACGTTAAGTAATTGACCTTAGACTAGAGTTACTCGCGAAGCTCTAAGAGGCAGCAAACAAAAAAAAAGGTTATGAAAATTGTCGTTTACAATATTCCTGTACGCGCAAATGCCGAACAAACACGATCGCGGCATATATCGATCAAAAACGCTGCCTCGTTCACAGTGCACGCGGGTCTTCCTTTGACAACCTTACTTGCCCTCTGCTCCTCGAGGGAGGAGTTAGAGGCGTTCTCGTAACTCGCGTGTACGGTTAGGTTAGGTTACGTTAGTCTAAGGGTCAAGGTCAAACGCGAAGCTGACGTCTAGTGCAGGTTGCCTGAACCGAACGCGCGAAACGAGAGAGCGTTGGTAAAAACAGATATGTTTCCTCAAGAGCCATTAGAAAGACGGCTAAATCACATTGGTGGTATAGCCGGTTTGCATCAAGGGGTGTAAGTAAGCGTGAACAGACAAAAACGTAGAAGAGAACTGATATGATCATAGCGCTACTTTCAACTCTGAAATCGAAAGTATTCTGCTCTGTCTTGTCAGTTCTCTTCTACGCCCTTGTCTGTTCGAGTTCATTCGCAATTCATAGAAAGACAGGTTTAAACTGAAAGAAATGAGAGACAGAAGTACAAATGGTGTGTGTTCGGAAGAAAAAGGAACAGATCCTAGGGTGGACGAACGGAGAAGCTATAGATTGTCTCGAGGTTGGGTTTCGGTGACGCCATATTGGGTTGTAGACGCATCGTTTTGCATATTTAGCCACTATACGAACAGTGCTGCGGTTGACGCATGCGACTGCAAAAGTTCACGCTGGTGTACTCGGCGTTTCATTATTTGCTAATACACATCGCAGTATACGAAAATAGGAACACATTAATTTACCAGCAAAAGGTGGCGGCACCCACGTGTCTCCCGCAATGTCACCTATTGGCGGGTGCTGTGTATTCAGGGAACATCAAGGTGCAAGTTGAGAGATTAGTTGAAAAAAAAAAAGAACTGCAGCCTGTATAGGAGCAGCCTGCGTACTCCGGCCGTTAGAGTTAATGTCGATGACCCTGCGGGACACGTCAGTTTGAAAGTCTGTGAGCGGTTGTAGCATCCCTATTCGTTTATTTTAACTGTCTTCAGCTAAACCGTTTCTATAGTATGCAAATACCAAACCATGGGTTTTATAGTGAACTAGCTCGCACTTGAATGAGTATCGTGAGGCATCAAACTAATTTTAGCATATATAGTACGTTCGTCACTGCAGTGTTATATAGTGAGTACTGGCGTGATTCGCCGGGCAACACGCCAGGCTTTCTCGCACACTTGGTATACTCGGCGTCAACATTCCTTGGCACTGAAGGGAAAGCTACGGAGGCGGAGCTTCTGCACATGTATCACTATGCGAAGTAGTTAGTTTTGCCGCGCGTCTCGTAACGCTATGAAAAGTGACGGTAGCACACCATCAGCATTTCCTGTAGACGCAGACGCCGCTTAGCGTTTGAGGTGCACGTAAAAAGACGGGACTTCCTCGCGCGTTCAAATAAATTGGCAGCATATCCACGGAGTGAATGACGGATTGGATTGGATTGGATAAACTTTTATTTGGTCCTCCAAAACACAGATCACTGTGTTGCGGGCAGCTCCCACGTGGGGACTGAGATGAATGACGGAGAGTGGGACGAAGCATTTGTCCGTCCATTCGTTCTTGATTCCGTCCGTTCCTGCGTACGTCTGTGTAATCCTCGATGCGTCCATCCACCCGTCCGCGCGTGTGTCTGTTCGTGCGTCCGTCCCTGCGTTCGTCCATGCATCCGCGCCTGCGTCCGTTCATGCGTCCATCCATGCATCTGTCTGTGTGTCCGTTCGTCCATCTATTCAGCACTCCAGGTACCACCATCTCGCATCTTTTCATCATATATTCTCCATATAGAAGCACCGCCATCCAGCGGACATTTCAAGGACTAAACGGGAGGTGGCACATGCACACTTTCTTACGGCTTGCGCTTCGTATTTACTTCCCACCTTTAACCACCTCGAGTTCATGGTATATACTAGTTCACTGTATTCATGGCTATGTGGCCCAACGCTCGTTAAACCTTTCTAAAACCAAGGAGGTTACACCCAGCGAGTATAACGTAGCAACCCTTTCTTGTCAGTTTGTGCTCAATGTACACGCCAATAGCTGCTAATGGGGATCGCAGCGTGCGCGTTACCTAAAGTCCGAATGCTCCTGTCTCTCATTCCCCCTTAGCAGCCATTAACATGTGCATTGAGCACTATCTTTTATTGTTCAACAACGCACAGTAGAAAACTCTCACCGGAACCACCTTGGAGGTCAAAATCGTAAGGACCGCTATTTCGGGTATGTGCCACTGGTGGTTACGTACTACGAGGGACGCACAAGTCACGCCATAAGGAGCTTCGCCCCTAAAAAGGGGGCACTTGCCCCCCCTCAAGCCACAACAGCACATGCTCTCACCCAAGCTAGACCAGTGCTCTCGTTCTCCCTGAGCCGCGATACAACAATGGTTTGCACCCCCCAAGAAAAAATCCTAAAATCCTGCTGACGACCGTGGCCAAGCGTTCCGACTGAACACCAATCTTTCTACAGCAACATCCGCTGCACCCGCGTCTAATCACATGGGCTCTACATAGTACAATTCAACACAGAATACATTTGCTGCCGTATTTCTCTTGACCAACAGGCAGCACCGCTACATTAGCGAAGAAGCGCGGCGAGAATGACAACAGCCATTGTGAACCCCGCCTGATCTGCCCGGAATCTGTCTAGTGTTGGCTTCTCCGCAGTCCAAATGAACCACCTATGACCACGTGATGGCGCTCGGCGAATAGGGGCGCTGAACTCCTGTAGGCGGAGCGATTGGCGCCCGGAAAACAGTGGCACAACCCTGCTACCTAAAGGTAGCATACTGTTATACAGTAACTCTACACTTTACAATAAAAGCGCCGTTTTCGCACGCGCGCGTCTTCAGAGGCTCCTTGACGGAAGATGGGCAAAGCTGCTGAGCGGCGTGCGCGCAGGGCGGTGTCGGCTCGCGCTCGAGGAAAGGACCCCGACGTGCGGGCGCGCGAGGCAGAATAGCGCCGCGAAGCTGTGCTGCGGCGCCGCGAGGTCCCTACAGTACGACAACGTGAGGCCGAAGCGGCGTGGCAGCACCGTGCGGACCCAGCTTTACCCCACTATCCATCGTTCACCCCGTGAATATGCTGTCATTTTAAAAACGATAGCCTTTCTTGGGGACCTTCGACGCAAAAGTTTTGGTCTGTCTGCCTGTCTGTCTGTCTGTACGTTTGTCTGTTTGTCCGCCTCAACGGTACCCGAAACGACACCAGACGATACCCCAAAAGGTGGACCCCATCCGCTGCGCCCACCAATATTGCTCAAGTTTTAGCCTTCATACTTGTGCCATTGTCAACTTAAAAGCGATTACTGCGCATATCTGAGACTCCATAACAACACGTGAATATTCTTTATGTGTTCCTTTATACTAGAAAAGACATACATAGGTAATTCTACGGACCGTAGCGTTTATCGGCTGCGCTGATAATGCAACGCTTGCAAGAAAAGGCAAGTGTTTCCATCGCTTTGCTAAGACGACACGGTGGCAGCACCTACCCGTCGCTTTCCGTTCTACACCTTATCGCCTTCAAGACGGGCGCGCACGCTGCGCGCTTCGTTTTCCAAGACAACTGCCAGATAGCGCTCATGTCTCACGTGTGACGTGACTCGATGCGCTCGTCCGCTGCACGCTCGAGGCACTGTGACGCAGTGCCTCCAGAATACCATTCACCGATTTTCTTGCGCAGAACATAAAAAAAAAAACGTTGCGTTCCCTCTCTCCAGACGCAAGACTGTTGTCTTTCGACATTTGCATTGTAACATGCAGATAGGAGACCATTTTTTTTATTCGTTTCAAGCGAAAAAAAAAGTCGACGTTGATCCTGGAACGCGACACGTCGAATTGTCGTGGACCATGGTAGTGTACCAAACAAGGTGATCCTTTGCAACGCAGCATAATTAAGGTGAGTGATCGTGAGTCGCCGGAGGCCTGCACGAATGTGCATGTCAAATTTGAAGCCACTTGATGAAACGCGCAGTGCGCAACGTGCCACCAAAGTTTGCGTGTACATTTGTACAAATCGTGACTGAAAGGCTAACAAAAGGAGTTCCCATGGAGATCGATTCTTGGATGAGGTCAGGTAAACGAAGTCTTCGCTTGCGTTCACCAGACGTCCATCACACTGCCCTCTTCGCACACTAGCCGCAGCACGAATTTCGGAAATGACGTACTTTAAGCACAGGTGCACTCTGAAACAGAGCCGACCACGCGCGCCACCTCTCGGTGTCCTTACGGCACCACGGCCGGCGTAGAAAATATAGCGTCCACTAAGGCGTCGTTCATAATCATGTCGTGGTTTCAGTATGTTAAACCCTAGCAGTTAAGTTGCTATTACTCCCCCTCCGCTCTACACGACATTGAGCTATTTTCCCCTTTTAGATTGAAGAAACTATCGAATGTCCTAACCATTATTTTCCTTCTTTATTTCGCTAGCTCAGCGTACATCTATTTACGCCTATCTCCCCACGCGTAACCGGAGAGCCCCTTACCAGATGAAAAGAAGACAAAGAAACGAGCTGAAAAAAAAAAGAACGGAGCAAACTAGATGGAAAACACAAATGCTAATGCAGCGGAAACGAAATTCACGTACCGCCCGAAGCATTGAATTGGCGCTCCCGTGCTGACCGTTTCCCGAGAAGTGACCACCACTCCGCTCGTTATCCGGCCTGCCGCCGCCGACGGGTTTCTGCTACGCGCCGTTGCTTCTGCGGACCCACGGCGAGTCAGTATTCTTTATACCTCGACCGGAGCAGCAAAGGAAGTCGGGTCAGATAGCTCTACCATAGCACATTCGTGGCACGCGTCTTGCCGTATACGCGCGAGCAGTTTTCGAACGACCTCGAAGAGGCTCAGGAGACGAAAGCGAGTGGCTACGGACTGGGCCCTCCGAGGCGGGAATTCGAATGACGGCGAAGCCGCGCGAGTGTGTGTGGGCCAGCAGAGCCCGGTAAGCTCGTCACGATCGTACAGTGCGATCACCGCAGTGTGCGGAATGCAAAGCAAAGAAAAAAAAAGAAAGGAAGGAAAGAACGAAAGAAACGTAAGCATAGAAAGTAAGAAAGGCCGAAGGGAGGAAAGAAGAGAGAGAGAAGATGGCCGGGTACACTGTAAACCAAATTACACCCATATACGTGTTTTATAGTGTCTTTAACTCACACCCCTACACCCCACGAAATGGGTGTATCAAGCAGCACTACACCTATTACCGTGGGCGGATTTCCGAATTTACACCCTATGGCACAAACATTTTTTCGGGTGTAAGAGCAAATGTGCACCCAAGCGGCCTTAAGGGAGTGAGGGTGGAAAAGCGAATGTACACCCAAGTAATCTTAAGGGCGTAAGGGTGTAATATTGCTATGACACCTTAACACCCTAAGAACAAAAGTAGTGAATGAAATTAGAGAATGAAAGAAAGCAATCAACAGGAAAGAGACGCAAAAATAAAGAAAAGGAGAAAAAGAAAGGAAGGGGGAGAAAAAGAATGAAAAGACGACACGGTGGTCTAGCGGTTATGGAGCTCCACTACTGACCTCAAGGCCGAGGAATCGAATTCCAGCCACAGCGGCCCCATTTCAGCGGAGACGGAACGCTATAGACGCTCGTCTAGTTATACTTTGGTACACTTTCTAGCGCTCCAGATTGTCCAAACTAGAACTTGTAGGAACGAAGAAGCCGAGATGAGATAAAGCCCAACATCTCCACGGGAACCCAAATTACAAACATTCGTGGAAACACAGCTGCCGATGAAGCGGCACGAAGTGACATTGAAAAGAGGAAAAATGAAGAAATGAGCGTAGTTTGGTTACTGCCTCTCTCGATGAGGGCACCTCCACAGTTCAGCGCAAGGAATGAGGAAATGAGAATTAAAGAGAAAGACGATAGGGGTTTAGAGAAGGGTAGCACGACAAGCACAGCGTAAAGATGTTGCTGTTTCTTTACCAATCTAAATTGCGTCGTATTATCAACACGCAACAGAGTAACAGCAAACGCTGGAAGAACGGTCGTTCATAGCGTTTTTTAAACAATATTTGGGTAACTGCTACGAGCACACTTGCAGGGCACCCACTCCGCCATAGGCCCTTAAAACTTTTGTGTAGTATAGGGAGGCATTAATTATGCGAATTTTCGTCATTCTTCAGAAGCGTCATACAAGCTACCCCCTTGTAAGGAATTTCGCGCAATTTTGTGATGCTGTGGCTGATGAAAACGAAGCATTACGCCTGAAGCTTTCGTAAATGGTTGGTGGATTCGATGGCCCACTCGTTACGCAATTCACATTGTCACGCCTGGTTGTTCCTTTGCTATTTAAAGCGCTTTATTACTCCTGGTATAACGCGATTCTTCAGCCGGCATCAAGCCTGCCTAAGGCTAGTTAGTCTACAACTGAGTTTCAATCTCCGGGGTGGCTCTATGGTAGAATACTAGGCTGGCACGCAGGAGACCCTTGTTGGAATCCCGCTGTGTCCTTGGTGCTATTTATTTACTCAGTTTTTATATTTTGTGTGATAGTGGCTACGGACACAGGCAGCCGTGACAGCGGCAAAGAACAACTATGGCGCACGCGACACTTGTGATCTCATAACAGCTTTCGCTTTAAAAAAAAAAGGGAAAAAAAACTATATTGGCCGCATACCTCCATGCGATCGATGCAAATGACGTCGAAAGACAAAAGTCTTCTGTCTGGAGGCGCTGCGTGATATATGGCGTCATCTGGAAGTAATGTGAAGAATTACAATTATTTTTATTACGCAGAGCCCCTGCGAGGTGGCGGTAGCGGGTCGTTTTAGTTAAAGCCCCAATATTTGCGGCCTAGCACAGGCAGGGCAAGACCACGTATTATGGGATTTCCCCAACAACCCTCCACCCGAGGAACTCCTGCAGCAATCTCCCTCACCGGAAGCCTGGGAGAGGTCCTTAAGGATCCCAAATTTGTACATACAAACCAAGCTGGCGGACTGGTCTGCTGGTGTTGCGGCCCCTTGGGCCCTGCCTAGCCCCCGTCAAACATGGTTTCCCCCATTTGCCCTCCTCTTTCTGAATAATAAAGTTTATTCCTCCTCTCTTCTGAATTCTTTAGCAAAGCGTAGGAAACAACCGCTTCTTCGTTCATAGCGTCGCACTGTCAGTGCAACGTGATAAACACTTCGCTTTTTAGAATCGCGTGCCCCGCCGCCGTGGTCCAGTGGCTAAGGTACTCGGCTGCTGACCCGCAGGTCGCGGGATCGAATCCCGGCTGCGGCGGCTGCATTTCTGATGGAGGCGGAAATGTTGTAGGCCCGTGTGCTCAGATTTGGGTGCACGTTAAAGAACCCCAGGTGGTCGAAATTTTCGGAGCCCTCCACTACGGTGTCTCTCATAATCATATGGTGGTTTTGGAACGTTAAACCCCACATATTAATCAATTTTAAAATTACAGGTCTATGCATTTTATGAATAAAAAACACCCACTGCCTAACACTTGCATGTTGACGTCGCGACTCAAGCATGTGTAGTATATATGAGCTTTTTGATAGACAATGTTCAAAAGTATGAACGTGGCCACCAGATCAAGATGGGCGGGCTTCGAGCACGGGCGTAAAGTTTCGCCGAGTGGCTAAATATCTGAACAGACACCAAGATACATACATACATACAGATCAAATGTTTTTCCGCTTAAGTATACCATGAAAGACTACCGTCTCCGTCTTCAATATCGTCTTTAGAAGAAAAAAGTAAATCATTTACGGGAGGCGGGCGGGGCCTGGACTCAGTGTGGTAGCGAAGAGAGAGAGAAACGAGAAAAAGAGGAAGGCAGGGAGGTTAACCAGATGCTAGTATCCGGTATGCTACCCTACACTGGGGGTTGGGGAATAGGGGGTTGAAAGAGAAAGGGAGAGTTAAAAATTAAATAAGAGAAAAACACTGACACACACGCACACACAAAATCAGTCCACTCAGAGGCGTTCCGACAGGGCAGTAGTTCGTAAGAAGTCCAGTAGCGCTTGCACGGCTTTCTTCTGTGACGATGAGTCATGACGATGGCACAGTATCCTTTCTTCTGACAGCGGCTGGTCATCTAACCTGTTTAGTTTATTAGAAAGGTGTTGTCTTTCCAGGTTGTATTTCGGGCAGTCACACAGTATATGTCGAATTGTTTCTTCATCTCCGCAGTGTGCACAGTCGGCGGTGTCGGCCATACCCATGCGGAACGCGTACGCACGGGTAAACGCGACTCCCAACCATAGTCTGCACAGAGCAGTAGCGTCGCCTCGTCGAATTTTTGTTGGAAGCTGCATGCTTAACGTTGAATCAAGGGATCGTAATCTTGCATGCGTAAAGAGAGGCTCATTCCAAAGAGCCATGGAGCGTTGGCGAGCAAGCATGCGGAGCCTCCTAGCAGCGTCCGTTCTTGAGAGAGGTATTGACTGGTCGTTGTCTTCTGTATGGGCTGAACGGGCTGCTTGATCAGCTCGTTCGTTACCGATAATTTCACAGTGGCTTGGCAACCACTGAAATAGAACGTGGTGCCCTTTCTCTGTTATGTGGTGTAGCATTTCTGCTGTTTGAAATACCAACTGCTCGTGTGGACCACGGCGTAGATTTGACAGAAGTGACTGCCGTGCCGCCTTGCAGTCGCAAAAAATCGTCCACCGTTGCGTGCTTTGGTCGTTAATGAAACGCAGCGCAGCGCCAAGCGCTGCAAGCTCTGCTGCCGTTGTTGTGGTTGCATGAGCTGTCCTGAATTTGATGGTTGTGGCGTGCGTTGGAATAACGACCGCCGCAGTTGAGCTGTTTGGCAGGACGGAGCCGTCGGTGTAGACGTGGGTGCAGTCTTGGTACTTCTCGTAAAGCAGAAGTAATGCGAGCTGCTTGAGGGCTGGTATTGAGAAATTACCTTTTTTCTGGATGCCTGGTATTGCCAGATAGATGACGAAGAGAATGGACTGCATAAACGAGCTGGAAAAGTGAGCAGAGCGAGAAAACTGGCTCTGCATGGAGGTTGTTGGCCAGTGAGGCTGTTGGTTACTAGCCGATTCGATACAGCAGCCCTAACTAAGTATACGCGTGATATCGTAGATCTGTCACAACACATGTTATCAGTTGCCAAGTGGGCTCTGATTTTGTGCTTGAAAGTAGCTGCTTCGTATGAAACAGTAGTCGTAGATAATTCTCTCAAGGGCACCATTTTTTGAATAGCGCAAAAAAAAAAGGAAAAAAGAACGCTGCACTTCTGTAGCCACGAACATTACGAAACATGTCGTTTGGACATTTCTTTCCCGTCATACTGTATTGAACTGATTGCTATAGGGTGAGGCTTGCGTGCGCAATTCTGCTCATGTAATAGCTATAAAGAAGTATCAAGACAGTGAAGCCTTCTGCACGGCGTTATCGGTAATACGGGATTCCCGACCACTAAATTCGTCCGACAATTGCATGCCAGGGCAGCCAAGTCAGAGTATAACGAAACTGGCAGAGCATAAGGGAGTATAATAAGGAAGCTTATCCAACCCGTGTCATGAACACAGGAGCGCAACTATGAGTTCGTGGATCCGACCACTAAACTACCATGTGGGTCACCAACGTCATGCGCACACACACACACACACACACACACACACACACACACACACACACACACACACACACACACACACACACACACACACACACACACACACACACACACACACACACACACACACACACATACATACATACATACATACATACATACATACATACATACATACATACATACATACATACATACATACATACATACATACATACATTTAGACTATGCGTTGCATTGGCGCAGAGTTCGTGATCTGAGTTGACTTCAGGCTCGTACAGGCTTATGTCGAAACGGGCAAACTCATTGCGTCATACACGACACGTTATTCAGGGCAACCGCAATGTACTCAACTTGGACTCAAGTGCTGAATAAGCAAAAAAAAGAAACAAGAAAACGAAACAAACAAAAATGTGCTCGCGGAACAACGCTTAGGCTCTAAAGATTAGCGAGAACAGCAGAAGCATGGCTCTACGCAACACACGTGGCGCCGAATAGTAAAATATAAATGCAACTAGAATACACAAGCAGGCGGGATAAGCGAAACGTGCTCTGTCGGAAATCCCTAATATGTGCGGTGTCGCTGAGATGACAGCTCGCCGCACGGAGAACGTGGCCAGAGACCCGTGGGATGATTAGCTTTTTTGCTTTGTTTTTCTGGAGTAAAGCCAGTGGGTATACTTGCCTGTCGCAGTGACAAAATAGAAGCGTGCGTCTCTGAGGCCCCGCCTGTGATGCGGCAGTTACTATGCACAAAACAGCGGCTCAGACGCAGCGGTGGGGCTGCCGGATTGAAAAAGCTTGGCCTTCAATGATAGGAAGGACAAAAAAAAAACGAAATGCAATGAAGGCGCTTCGCGAGCCAGAACTTTGATGCAGCCCTCGTCTAAAATCGGAGCAACGACTCGTAATTTTGAATCGCGAATGCGCGAGGGCCCGAGGGAAAAAAATCAAAGGTGAAATCCCATCTGCAATATTATTTTTGGGGCGTATATATTGAGACAAGCGAGGTATAGTGAGCGAAAACTCGACACAGCAATCAAATAACCAGCGCAATCAAAGTAAACATCGTCTCAAGACTCCGTACTGCAAAACAAAAGTAAACTACAGCCTGTATACAGTATTCTGGCAATACACAGTGATATCGGAAACTCATACTCGGAATTTTAATCACGGCCTGTTTTCAAAAAAAAAGTATTCTTTTCTGTTCGCCTATCGGCGTATTCTCTCATGAAGCCGCGCCTCACATTGTGTTTTTTTTTTGTTTTTTAGGTTTATTTTTCCGCGCAAAGACAAAGACGAAGTACAGAACAGAGTGCACGGTTCGCGAAGCCCGAACGAAATTTTTGCCACGTTTGGAGTCTATGCGGCAAATATTAGCTCGCTGCATGGAGCGACACTCGGCAAAATCTCTATGCGAAACGAGAACACACGCGGTGCAGGTTCCCGCTGTTGCTATGCGCCCTTTGCGATACGGAGCACTTGTTTACGCCTGAACAACGTAGAGAAGTTTTTTTTTTAAAGACGATAGTCTTTCTTGGGGTACTTCGACGCGAAAATTTCGGTCTGTCTGTCTGTCTGTACATATGTCTGTCTGCCCGCCGTAACGATACCCCAAACGGCACCAAACGGTGCGCCAAACGGTCAACCCCATCCACAGCTCCCACGGAAATCGCTCAAGTTTCAGCATTCATACTTGTGCGATTGTCAATTGAAAAACAATTATTGCAAATATCTGAGGCGCCATAACAACAGGCCAATACTTCGTATGTGTGTATTTATACTAGAGAATGCACATAAATAATTCTAAGGACCGTAGCGCTTATCCCGCTGCGCTGACAATGCAACGCGATGCTCAAGAAGGCAAGTGTTTCCAACGCTTTGCTAAGCCGACACGGTGGTGGCACCTGAACGCAGCTTTGCGTTCTACACCTTATCGCCTCCGTGACGGACGCGTACGCCTTCCTACGTTTTCGAAGATAACTGCCAGATAGCGCTCGTGTCTAACGTGCATCGATGCGCTCTTTCGTCTTCGCTGCACGGATCGAGACTCTCTATCGCAGCGCCTCCTGAATACAATTCACCGATTTTTTTTTGGCGCAGAACATGAAATAAACGTTTTGTTCACTCTCTCCAGACGCAAGACTATGATCTTTCGACGACATTTGCGGTGAAACATGCAAATACGGGGCCAATTTTTCGATTACACGAGTCCTCGCGCTTATTGCGAACGAACAACAAAGACGAGATAGGAAATGTTAAGAAAGCTAAAAAAGAAAGAAACAAGCCATTCAGACTCAACTCCAGAGTTGATACCTACGCAACGCGGAACATTCCTGTTGGGAATGGCTCACAAACTGTGCATCACTGTATGACGTTCGCCAGAAAGCCGAAGCTTGGAACAAGCTTAAGCGAAGGTTTACACGCACTTGTAAGGACTTTATTTTTGAATCCACCATCGTCATCAATATATATTAACATTCTGAAAGCTTTCAGTGCCTTCTATGTTTAGCCTCGCGTTATTATCTACTCCAGCGTATGTACAGCAAAGCAGTATAGATTAGATGTTCAATAGTACCACGTTCGACCCCTGAATCGCCCCCAAGCTTCGCGGAATGTTCTTAAGAACGGCGTTTTGGGAAACGGTGTGCACTGTATACTCGGGCGCCAAGCCGTGAATTTTACAACGAAAGCTGTTGTGAGATCACAACACCATCTGGATTGCGTCACGAGTGCTTCGTTGAATGCTTCCAGCCCACTACGAGATTTTCCGCCATAATTCTTCGTCATCATCAGCCACAGCATCAATAAAGTGAACGCAGTGCCTTGTACACATGTGTTGTGGGTACCTGCCTTCAGCGCACAGAATGGCGTAGTGAGTAAGTACCTTGCAAGCGTACTTGTATTAGAAGCCCAAGAAAGTTTGCAACTGGCTCTTGAAAAGCCATTCTTTCAGCTGTCGCTGTGAATGTGCTGTGCTTTCCGCGCAGGCCTATCCTTCTTATTTTAAATCTAAGAAATATATTTCAGAAAAAGTCACTGCCTGTCCAGTGTGCCAACTTCTCCCTCCTCGACCCTGTGGTAGTTTTCCTTGCCATATTATTCACGAATTAAACGAAGATTTAATGTCCAGCGGGCATACATTTAACAACACAGTGCAGTGCTCTAATATAGCTATGCAAATGGTCAAACGACATAAATATTCACAGAATATGAACTTTCCGGGCAGAAGCATAGCCATAAATTTTCTGTGTGTTTGTCCATGTGTTTAAGAAGAGGCGGAGGGAGGGTGTTGGAGACAAGGGTGTTTAAGAAAATTGCAATTTTTTAAAACCTCCTTTCTTGGAGCATAAAACTTTTTGTTGGGCTAGTTGGTTATTCATAATATTGTAAAAATTTAGCACAACCTTGACTCTCGTAAACACTCGCACACACACTCGCACATCTACCCGAGTAGCACTGCATGTCATGTGTGTTAGTTGGGTGGATGCGAAAGTGTTTGTGTGGGTGTTTGCGAAAATCAAGGTTGCGCTAAATTCTTACAATATGACTTTATGTAAGTTCTTGCATGCGTTTTTATGTGAGGAGGAGGAGGAGGAGGAGGAGGAGGAAGAAAGTTTACGCGGAAAGACAGGGAGGTTAGCCAGTTCTTAGACCGGCTGGCTACCCTGTGCTCGGGAAAGGGGTGAGGGGAATAAAAGATGTTAAAAAGAAATGTGTCGAAGAGAGGAAGAAATTAAAAAAAAATTGCGACAGAGGAAAGGCAACATCAGAGAGTATGTGAGAGTTTATATAATGCCACCTGATGTTCTGTGCCAGTAAGCAGTGGCGCACGAGAACAACGACGACGATGACGAGCAACTTGCGTCATCCGGAGAACGTTCTTTTTGCGTATGACATTTCAACAGACGCGTCCTTTTGCGCCTTTGTTCGAGCCGTGGAGCGTCAAAGACTGGTAGAGGTGCCACCTGGCGTTGTGTGTTGGTAAACTGTGGTACGCAAGAACACCAAGTGACAACATTTAGCAAAAAAAAAAAAACTCAAAAGTTGTCTACGTCAGGGCACTTCCAAATAAGATGCCGCTTTCCGTGCGCACCGCTACATCCTTTTGTCCTCGGACACTTCAGGCAAACGCCACAAAAACACGAAACTACTTTCAACCCCACTGAATTTTTGTCATAACGTGCGCCTAAATCCAAGCGTATGAGAAGGTTCGCACTTCACCCAAGTTTAAATGGCTAGGTGTCTGACAAGGTGGAACCGAAGGAAATGCACACCAAGCTTATCTTCAACGACGACACCGCAGTTATACGTGTTTCTGCTTTGCATGGCGCTTGCTCTAATTCAGATGTGTTCAACCAACAAGCTCTGATTGGAGTGTTCTGAAGTTCGATTTTCGAAAAACTGACAGAAACTTGTGTTCCCTATCCAGGCGATTCCGGCCTGCGTGCCGTTGGAAATATGCGTGCCGTTGGAAATGTCGTTCGACGTATGCAAATCAGAACGTGTAGCTGTCTCTTTACAGCTCCCTTAATGCGATGCAGGGGCATGCGAAATGATCGCGAAACGTTTTTTTGTTGATTCCCCATCGCTGGTTCACGCTTGCCGCGCAGCTGATGGCGTTGAAACAACACAGCCGTGTTTTTTTGTTACGCTTCCTGGCATTGTTCTCGGACCGTCAAGTGGGAGCTCGCATTAAGTAAACACGGAATGTGTTGCAACGTGCGGGAAAAAAATAACAAAGAAAGACGAGGAGAGGAGCACAAAACACCGTAGCGAACGTGCTGACAGTTCTGGCGGCTGACTGGGACTGAGTGGGTCCAAGCGGGCGGCGTAACAAAGGAAAAGCTACATTCGAAGCATTTTACAGCTGACAGACACGTGTTTGGCAAAAGGGAGCAATCCAGAAGTATATCCCAGGCTAGAGCATCAGTAGAAGAGAAAACAAACAAACAAAATAATCTCAACCTTGCATTACGGCTGTGTCAGTAAACACGTGCTCTTGAAGGGCACCTCCGGTTTCGTTTCTAGTTTCGTGAAAGTTTGCCACGTAGCACCGGAAACGGCAATTTTATTGGTAAATTTATTCGATGTTTGCTGCAACCCGCCGTGATGGTGTAGTAGTCAAAGCCTTCGGCTGCTGACCCGCAGGTCACGGGATCGAATCCCACCACACTTTTAATGGAGGCGTTAATGATTGAGGCCCATGAGCTTAGACTTGGGTGCGCGTTAAAGAACCCCAGGTGGTCGAAATTTCCGGAGCCCTCCACTACAGCGTCTCTCATAATCACATGGTGGTTTTGGGACGCTAAATTCTAACAAATAATATTTTAAACGTTCGGAGTATACGATGTATGCGACCCCGCATTTTCCTTTGTTTTGCTTTCCGTGATCGAACCAAGCAACTCGCTGGGCTCCGATGTTCTTGCTGACTGCAACTGTTTCTAAAAGAATTATCGATTAATCACTATACGAACAGAAGTGCTCCGATAGTCCATTACAAACGTGTTGAATAGGTTCGAGTTTGAGTCACTTGTAATTCATGTCTGGATTCTTGTTTAATCTTGCAACAAAGGTGTTCATTTTCACAATCAATCAATCAATCAATCAATCAATCAATCAATCAATCAATCAATCAATCAATCAATCAATCAATCAATCAATCAATGTAATAGTAACTAGTTGCTACGCCTTCATGCTCGTGACAGAAGTGTTACAGCCGATGATGCATACGCTTTCAAAGAGAGTAAATGGCGCACACATCAATTTATAAACAGTGATTCAAGATTGGGTACCTCGGTGATAACTAAATACGAGGGCTGACGAAGAGGCCAGAAAATATTCCGAACGCACGGCTACATGCGACAACACTGGTGCTAACCTAATTATCGTCACTTCGGTTTCAGTTGGATATTGTCTCCGTACAGATTCAACCGAAGTTCTTGCACAACTCTTAACCATGTCTTTGGTTAAGTGGTGCCAAAAAGAACGCATCGTGACTAGGATTAATCGTGGCGCTGATAGTGGGCATACCATTGGGTAATCTAAAAGCTGCAGCGTGCTGGCGCGTACCGTGAGCGTCGGCCCACTTCGTACACACGTGACGTAAGCTTGCGCCAAGTGGCACAAAAAGGGCGACAGAACGACGCCACCATCCCAATTTGTCAGAAGCAAGGTCGCTGGTGCTCGCAAGAAGAAAGGATACCCACATCAGAAGGAGTAAAGCCTTCGAAAAGGCAAGAGATAGATGAGGCCCTGATTGGGAAATAGAGGAGGATGAAAAAAAAAAGAGTGGCACGAATTTCCGATATAAGGGCCGAGGAAAAAAGCATTATGGAGGAAGCGACGGGGCTCGAAAAGGGGGAAAGGCGATAGGAGGACGTCGTAAGTAATCCGAAAGCTTATGCCTCGCGTTTATCTTGCCGAGGGGATATCGACAGAAATAAGGTGCCACGAGAGAGGGAATAAAGGTGCTTTTCGAGCGAGACCGATGGTAAAAAATGAGTAGAGGACAAGGAGTTTAGACGAGCGGTGGAGGGCGAGAAGTCGTTGCCAAGGCCAAACACAGATGTGATCTTGGAATAAGGACGTTTTAGGGGAGGAAGAACAGTGAAAAAATGGGAGGACATGGAAACTAAAGTAGGAGAACGAGTGCACACACACACACACACACACACACACACACACACCTTGAGGAAAGCAAGCACTACGAACACACGCAAGCGCGTACTTTATATGCAGACGTACGCACACACGAACGCATGTACGGACGTACGCCCCACACAAACATACGCACGTGCACACCCTCCCCCTCGTACACACACCCTCTCACGCAAGCAAGCAGACAAGAACGGACGTACGAAGCTACGCACACGCACACACGCACGTGCACACACACACACAAAAAAACGAGGGAGACAGAAAGGGTTTACGGCGAGGGTAGACGCGAGACGATAAAGGGAAATAAATGGATGCGGCTTCGTAAGGATGGAAGCTGCGGGAGTGCCGGGAATTCCCAAGCAGCCACCCCCCACACGCTTTTCCCACAACGCCAGCGCTTGACGTCGATCCCGGATCGCTGCGGGCGGCGGCGTCGACTCGCGTCTCACTGGCGTATTGATCGCTCATCCAGCGCTACAGTTTAGCAGAGGCGCGGAAGCAGAAATAATGTCTGTGGAAAATAAATGAGGGAGAAGGGAAGGCCGCAGTTAGTTTAACCGGCCCAATCTCTTCGTTCTTTACGCAGTCACAGCATAGTTAGCGATCACGCGCTTGAACGCTCATCGAAAACAAGCAGACAACTTGAGCAGACAACTCAAGCGCGTAAGATGGCAGCACATCTCCCCCAAGAGCCCTATCGGGTAGATCCCTTCGCGCAGGTCGCTAAAGTCAGCAACAGGTTGATGCTTCTAAATGTGCACTAGAGTACGCGCAGGCAGCTCACTTCCAGATCGTTCACGTCACACACTCGAGAATGAAGCTTAGCTGCCTCTTTAATGTGCACTAATTAAATTAATATGGCTGTAAATAAACACGTGCGAGCATTTGTCGTTTCCAGTAAACTTTAGCATTAAACATCATCTCTATTTTAAGATCACGTGCATTTGTTTTATGTGCCCTTATTTTTTCCATCTCTCTATATTTTCATCTCTTACTCCCCTTGGCCCAGCGCTCATTCGTCTCCGATTGCTGAGATGTGAATCACCTAAAAAAGGAATATGTAACGAGTATTTAGCCACTTATTCTTTAGCTAAAGGACATTTTTTAATTGGCTCGTTTCTTTGCTCTGCGCAACCAAATAAGTGAGACAGACAAATAGGCCAAAGAAAGCGTGGGGGAGGTTCATAACTGTACTTATAGAGCATCGCAGGCGTTATTCGGAGGCTATGGGGTCTAGTCGCACAGACGGAGAGTGATTTTTTCGTCTATTTTAATTTACCATAACTTACGTGATATCAGTGTCAGAATTATAATCCCCTTTACTTCAAACACACTTGTGTAAAAGGCTAGTAAATAGCTGTGACAACAGCTTGACGGAACCTGGGGCCTACAGAGGGCAGCACATGCCAGGGATTTCATGCAGTTGTAAACTTGTAAACGAAAACAAACAGCATCATACAAAGAAGATGTGAAATCACTTTATACACAAAGGGCATCAGAAGACTAGTTCTGTATGATGCACAGAACGTGAAGTTTTGAGCACAGAAAAATTATCATGGATCCACCAAGTAATCACACGCATCTGATTTGAACACACGGCATGGGGCACTAAAATTGATGTGTTTATTTTTTATTGCGACGCAGACTTGCCCTTAGGGAATATTATTTCGTGCGTGCATTATTATGGGTTTTTGGAGGAGCTGTAAAGTGCTGGCTTGCAGTATTCAAGTCTGGCTCTACCGTAGTTTGTGAATGTATGTGGTAGTGGTATTTCCTCTTGCGTATGCTGCATGGCACCGAGTGACTATAACATGATCCACGTGTTGACCAAATTGACGTTGTATTCTACCGTACGTCCCGCGTGAATCAACTATAGTTAGAAAAAGCGATGCGTTTACGAACAAGCCCATGGCTGCGTGTGAATATAATCTCGTGAGCATTTTCAGCTATATATAGAGTCCGAATTCCCAATCTCTTAATAAAGGCTCTTTCCTCCACTCTTTTTGCTTTCTTTCTTTTCTTCTTTCTTTCTTTCTTATTATGTTTTTTCTGTAGTGTTCTCTCTCTTCGTAGCAATTTATTTCTTCCTCTCTTTAACTATTTCTATCTCTGTCTTCCTTTCTCTATTGTTTTCCCATATCTCTTAACTTAACGCTTGTTTCCTCTTTTTTTATTTTTTATACGTGGCTTGGCTTGCGTTACGCCAAAGGCAGCAGTTTTTTGTTTTTTTTGCTGCTGATCATAAGTGATCACCATCAAGGCGTTCGAAGAACAAGAGGATGAAGACTTATCCTTGACGTGTGCGCATTCTCAACTTGATACAAATGAAGCGTTACGACAAGCGACGACGACTGGATACTTAAAAAAGACCTTGCAAGCAAGGCTTTAGCAGGCTAAATGAGCCGAAAGCAATCGCATCTGTTGAAAAAACGTTGTGCATGCCACGTTTTGGAAGCTATCCGTTGAGTTTTTGAAAAGGTCCAAGAAACGTAGAAACATATACATAGTTCAGTGTGTCATCGTGCGCGGAAAGGCGATACAGATTAACACAATAATACGAAAGCGAACAATATGCTCTTCCGAGTGTTTCGCATACGCCACATGTTTTCGCGTGCACTTCGCGTCAAAACTTGATCGGTACACTAGCATCCGCAATACATAAAGTAGAAGAATGTATACAGTAGGCGACACGACGTAGATCACGATTGCCTCTCCACGCCTAATGCGCGATCGATACATCTGGCTTACTCCAAGCGTTCATCACAACCCACTCCCCAGGTAAAAAGCGTGATGGTGGAAGCGCAAACACGGCTTCCCTGGCTTCAACCAACTGAAGGTCACGGTGCCATAGGCTGGTGCCGTATACGCTTTCGAGAAGCGCCGTTAGCACGGGCGTAACGTTCGTTTCGTTTTTTTTTCATTCGGCAGCATCTTTTTTTTTTTTTTGTTCTTCTTCGCTGGGCGCATCGCTAATGAACGCAGCGAGAAACACCAACCGCGTAAAGTAGATACGAAGGAGCCAAGAGAGGGCGTCGTGGGATAGGGGGATATAACACTGTGACAGGGTGGTGAATAAGAACGTGGATATGCGAGAATTATGTTTAGAGATAAACTTAAACAAGAGAAGAAGTTAAAAAAAAGTATAAGCGACTACCAATCCTTCTGATCCAAGTTCTCTCCCTTTTTTTTCCTGAAAAAAAAAAAACTGGGTCATCATGGCAAGCAGGCGCCACGGATTTGCTACGCCCCTTCCCGTTATCCCCCCTTCCCGATTCGGGAGGAAAAGTCGGCATTCATTAGGGAATCGCCGTTGGCGCGAGGCAGGCGATGCTTCCACTGCACCACGCGCAATCCCTTCTGTTGTTTCCTCCGGGAACATGACAAGCCTGGGAAAATAGAGAAGAGCGAGAGAAGAAAGGGGGAGGAGGAAACATAATCGGGAAAAGCAGAAAGGAATTGAGAAATATGAGCGTAGATGGAGGGTAGGAAGCACAAAGACCGGAAGAAAGCATTTTGAAAAAAAAAAGCGGGTGCCTCAAATGAGTGCGTATGGGCCTGCCGAGAAGATGGGAATAGACTTGCTCGCGTTTGGAAGGCCGCGCGTGCCGCCAGAATTGCGCAAATAGGATTCCGCAGAAACTGGGGCAGTGCAGAACGCCGTGTGCAATTTCAAACTCGTCGTCGCACACGTGGTCGGGGCTTCCTGCCCTCTGCGCGAATGCGTTAGCGCGCGTTCCATTCGACCTGTCAAATCACCTGCCCCCTTTTCCGTTTCCACAAACTTTCAAACACAAACGCTCCTTCGAGTAAATGATAAACGTTGTCCGGAAAAAAAAAAAACGGCCGGAGCCGTGATAAATGAAAAAAGATGGACACTGCCCCTTGCTCGAGGTACCCGCATGCAACCATTTCAAAATGCTTAGGGGCCTCCTGCACGGTGGTAAAAATACAGATAGGGGCGCCTCATTCACTTTAAGGAATGGACTCCGAAAAATTGCCAGCGGTCCCATTGGTCAATTCGCGGGCTAACATTTTTTTCTGGGGTGAAGGCTGGGAATAAAAACACATTCTGTTGACAAATTAGCCTTTTTGATCGCTCACACTAGACATAGCTCACGGTCGAAACCCGTCTGAGAGACACAAAGACGCAAGGAAAAGCTCGGACGTTCAGTCAGGCGTATGTCCTCGTTAATACCTTGCCCTGAACAGTAAAATGAACGTCAAACTTAAAGAAGGAGTGCTGAGGGAGCAGTATAGCAGGGAATAACTTTACAATGCAGCGGTATTTTCACATCGAAAGCGGATTCATACAAGCCCGCTCCAATTAGCGCACGCGGCAGACTAAACGTCATAAAGCGGATGGTTGGTGACCTCCTCGTCAGAGAACATTGCCGAGCATAGATCTATTTCATGTTCGTAAACAGTGGTAGGCACCGTCGTTATAGTGAGACGCTTGTTATAGCGACGTCGCGGCGCGTATACATAGGCTCCGCCCAGCGCAGAGTTCGCCACCGCCCTCTATGAAGACGTGGCAACTGGCGCGACAGCTGCGAAGCAGCCTCTGATCGCAGTGTGTTCCGTATATCCTACCGACTAAATTTGGGGTGAAGTTTCGTGTGGTGGGCACGCCCTCACTCCCCCTCCCCCCCCCCTTTTTTTGCAACCACACCACTGTCAGCTCATTTAATACCATTTACTCATGGTTCGTTGTAACACAATGTGAACGAGGTTCGTAAACTCTCTCTCTTTCTCTTTAATAAATAAAGGCGCATCATGGCCTGGTCACTGAAGACGGGAGGGCTGCTCAATTTTTAACAGACACGCATACACGCGTGCAAGTTCTGATTGCTTCGCTTACTTTTCAACTATCCTCAACGTCGTCCATCATTCCGAGCGGTCAAACCAATGGACACTAATGCGCCTCCTCCCATCATTTCTTTGGGAAGATATGAATGTCTGCCAATATCTCCATATTTAAAACACGAATCGCCACCAATTAGCTCTCTTCTAAATTCTCCTCTAACCTATAACAACGTCAAGGATCACCACGTCTTACGACACGCACTCCCAAACAAATGCCCGCACAGTCTTTCGCGTATCCTGCAACAAAAGCCGATGCAGCGCCGTGAGAGACTCTCGACTGAATACACGAGTTCCATTAAAGATGCCCCAACTTTCTCTCTCTCTCTCTCTCTTTCTCTCTCAATTACGCTACTCGACTGGGAACGGAGTGCGAGGCGAACAATTCTGTGCCGCACCGAGGGCTGCATCGGAAGCTAATTAATGCTTCGCAAGACGCCCGTGACTCCTCTCTTACCCACTAGCTCCGCTTCCTGTCTATAACTCCGTAGGTTGTTGCCTCAGTACCACACCGAAACTACCGCCCTAAATGGTCAGCGCAACGCCCTAATGAGCGTAAACGTCAGCGTGTCAGGGGCCTATCCAATGTTCCGAGAGGCCCATTAAAGGAGAAGACAAGGCCAAGTATAAGAACAACAACACTAAGCAAAAAAGAAATAAGAGTGTTATACTACCTGGCAATAACGAAACAAGCAAACTCATTCGGGATTCCTGTTTATATTTCGCTCCGTTTCTTAAAACTCTTAGCATTACGACCATCAAAGACGGCTTTCCGTGTTTTGCCTGTTCGTGAGCACCTCGCCACTTCCACGCGTTTCTACAACGAGAGGACACCTCGAGAATGCTGTCTAGGATACTCTCGCAAAAAGAAGACGTGCCCCGGACAGCCTCGTTGTGGAACGAATAAAAGAAACGAGGGCTCGTCGCCGAGCCGCTAGCACTCAATTCCTTAATTCTCTCTGCGCACGCGTTAGTTCCTTCTCGTTATTCTTATTGCGCGCAAAAGTGCTTACGCAGAGGCGCAAGTAAATTCGGCAAGAGAATCTCGTTTTCTTTTTCTTTTTTTTATTTATCCTCGTGGCACGTCGCATCTCCGCGAGGAACAGAAAGAATGCCACGGAGAAAGTCATTATTTACGGGATTAGTGTTCCGCGCACGTTAGACTCTGGGACACATCTCGTCCATCGCTGGCAAGGGAGAAAATTGGCGCCTATTCGAAGAAGAAGGCCATTAATTAACCAATATAGCTGTAGAAAGGGCTTTAAGATTAGCACACAGCCTCACGACCAATTGTCATTTGCGATGCAGGAAAAAAAAGCATTTAGGAGCGCTCCCTCTATCGGAAAAATGCTGGCGTGCGCACACCTGACTACTTCTCTCTCCCTTTCTCTCTCTATCGCATTGAAAAGTGCTCCATTCGAACGTTTTTCTTCAATCATCTCGGAAATCGGACCTTCATCCCTGCATTCGGACCTTCATCTCTGCTTCATACCTGCTTGTAAAGGACGTACAAGACAGAAGAGGGAAGTCAGAACACCAGAAGCGGCTGTCCTGGCTTTCTTCCTGTGTCCGTGTTCGCACGTCCCGTCTTTTAAAATGAATAGGCGCCAAAAAGTTCAGCTCCCTGTTATGCCAATATTCATCCAGGCACTAACAACCCAGTTCTACTGGTGACGATGGCGGTCATGCGCTCATATTCAGGCAAACGTGAAGTGTGGCGACGTGATTCGACAAGTCACCTCGATAAAAGATTAGATTGCCATATCATAATCAGCTCATTGCCGAGAAGCCCATTATTGAGAAATCATCAATTATTAAAAAAAAACAGAGGATACAAATAAGCACTAGACCAGCGCACCATCGAGTGCACATTCTTTGTGTAAATTCTTTGTGTACTTCCTTTGGCGCAGTGCTTATCACGCACAACGTCACCACCAAAATCTTTTGAGAGGTAACAGAACGCTATCTTGAGGGCTAGGTGGTATCACCACTTAGACGGCTTTCTGGTTTCCCATAGTAAAGTACCAAGCACTCTCAATCGCTAATCATGTTCTTTGAACACACTTTTCTGTCGATTAATTTTCGTCAACACAGCCTTATCAAGTGTGAGGCCTCTCTCATAGTAGAGTTACTTCTCGTTTCTCCCACCTCAAGTGTAAGGTAGCCAACCGAGCCAAGCTTGGGTAACCTCCCTGCCTTTCCTTTCCTTCTCTCTCTCTCTCGCTCTATCACTGGATGACAATATTTCCTACACCTATTCTACCCGTTCTACCCGTACAAAATTTCACGCTCAGTTTGCCATAGGGGCCACTGTTTGGCTTCCAGAGGGCCGCGAAGACGCCGTTGACATTACACATAGGAACAGGTAAACACTGTATCGTTCGTTTGTTTACAATGATTATTCTAGTTTGTGTCTATAGTTTGCGGGATAGCCTAAGCATGAACAAGATAATGAACATGAACGATTCGTAATTATAAACAAATGGGGTTCAAAATCAAGAAAGAAATTATTTGATCATTGAATACGTTATTATTTTTGCCTCTCTGTGAAAGTTATTATTGTTATTTGGGGTTTGGAGTGCCAAAATCACTACATAAGTATGAGCCATGCGTTAGTGGAGGGCTCCGTAAATTTCGACCACCTGGAATTCTTCAAAGCTGCACTTAAATGTAACGGTACATTCGACTCGCCGTTTCGGAGAAAAAAAATTAAGTAGCAACTAAAATACTACTGCTAAGATAATCGGGCCAATACGCAATTATGAAGAAATAACGTAACTAGCATAACCTGCTTGTTCTGATTGCAGTGTATAAAATGTGTTGAATTCACCACTTTGAAACACGAACAGAGCCTTCTCAAACTACTCGAATACGTAATAAGTACACGGGCCTCTATAGCCTTCCACCTCCATCGAAACAGGATAACCGCGTCAAGTGGTCGGGGGGGGGGGGGGATAAACAACAAGAGGGAAGGCAGAGAGGTTAACCAGGCACATGCCCGGTTTGCTACCCTACGCTGGGGGAATAGGAAGGGGGCATAAATATGAGAGAGAGAGGAAAGAGAAGAGAAAGAGAGAGAGAAAGAGAAAAAAGGGGAGGATTGTCAGTCAATCGGCTGGCGCGTATGCAGCGGTGGCACTACACAAAAATTAAAGGTGGTCACATAGGCCTGTAGTCCTCAAAAAGCACAAGACAGCTTTGACTGCTTTTTGAGCCGACGAAAGGCGATGACGGTGTTCCAGTAGCATCTGCACAGAGAGTGGCCGATCGTCCAATTGTCGCAATGCGTCCGAAAGCTTCTGTCTTTCAGAGGCAAGTGGTCGAATCCGCAACATGCGAGTCAGCAGCCCAGTACCATCGCCAACGCACCATTACGACAGCTCCGTGTGAAAGTTAGGCAACCTCCGAGTAGTATTGACTGCAATTTGTCAGCTTTAGTATATATCAGAGTTTTAACTCAGTGACAAGCTGTTATAAGCCTCAACATGTTCTACACACAGAGAAGACTACGAGTAGTTACAACGTAACTACAGAAAGAAGAGACGAGGACAGAAAGAGCGCTGCACGAGAAAGAGCCCGACGTACTAGAAATGTAACTTGATAAGACAGATGCTTGGGCTAGGTGGTGATTGAGAATCAACATATTTGCACAGCGCAAGACTGCGAGTAGTTACAACGTAACTGCAGAAGAAGAGACGAGGACAGAAAGAGCGCTGCACTAGAAAGAGCTCGACGTGCTAGAAATGTAACTTTATAAGACAGGTGCTTGGGCTAGTTGGTGATTGGGAATCAACATACTTTCACAGCGCAAGACTACGAGTAGTTACGACGTAACTACAGAAGAAGAGACAAGGACAGCATCCCTATCACCAACTAGCCCACGCATCTGTCTTATCCTGTTATAAGCCAGGCGACCTTTCCGTCCTCAAGCGCATGACACCTACGTTACGTTACTGTGGTAGTAATAATTCCCCCCCCCCCAAGTAGTGCAGTTACTTCCAGCGCCCTAACGTAAGCGAAATAAAGTGCCGGTCAACCCCTGATGCTTCTAAATGGCCCAGTCCATTTTATTTTTGCCCCCGCAAATATACAGGAAGTTTTTCTTAGCCAGTCATCCGAGTGAAGTGCGAGCGCACGCTCGTTTCTTGTATATCTAAGATGGCCTTGAACGAAACTTATTGAAAGTTGGGCCGATCCTGGCATTTGTACAATCATACATCTCTGTTATTGGGAAGAATAAATCAGGAAAAAAAAAAGATGTCGTGTTTTGAATCAGTAACAGATAGAAGGGGAGAACGATCCATGAAGCGTACCATTAAGGTCTCAACGTTGTATATCGAAGAATTATAGAGAGAGAGTGAGAGAGATAGAAAGCCTGCTTCCTACTTCTTTCCTCCTCACTCATGGAAAGCGAAAGCGCGAATCACACAGAGGGGCTACGCGTACGTAATCCGCGCCGGAAACTTAAATCCTTGATTCTCTTATTCTTGTTCAGCGAACGAACATAACTTGGAATATCACGCCCAGTTTTTTTTTTTAAATAGCAACGTTGACGTTTCCTCCTTACAACTTCCGACCTTGGTGAGGGTCCTTCAAACCACACTAAATCGCAAATCCGCACATTTGGCCCGGCTTTCCAGCAGGATCGAGAACCTGAGAAAAGTTTAGGAACTAGAAATATACAAGCGAGAAATATTACATAAATTTAGAACTCTAAATTCATCATAAAAATGTTAAAAACATAAATGCAGATGAAGAAGTGAAAGAATAAAACTTCGAAACGCACTATAGTAGTTGCCTTGCTGAAAGAGGCCTGCAAATATCTCTGGCAAGCATTTCTGGAAATCTTTGGGGTACAGGCATTTAGCGAAGCGTGAGGATCGGTCAATAAAGTTACAAAAAGACTACAAAAGTGAAAATAGAAACAATAAAACGGCTACTGCGTACGCGTAGAAAACAGCGAACAACAAGCGGTCAAAGAAAGCGGGTAAAATTGACGTCGTCTTTCGTCGTATAGAGCTTTCACACGTGAGTCTTCTTAGACACACGCAGTCACCGATCAAGGACTCAGAAAAAAAATTAAAAAAGTTGGAGCGAGTATTTCGCGACCATAATGACAGTAAGTAACGGAAGGAGAAGAAAAGAGGCAGAGCACGAAAATGTATTAGATAAAACTCGAAAAAGAAACAAACAAGAGAAAAGGACGTGTGTGCAGAAACGTTCCGTGCAACTTCTTTTAGTTCCCGAATTTTCCTCACAAGTATTAGTTTAGTTGACACAAGCGTGAAAGTAAATGAATGAATAAATAAATAAATAAATAAATAAATAAATAAATAAATAAATAAAAGGTCACGGCATGCTCTGACTCGGCTAGGAACTTGGGTTACTTCAAAATACGTTCTAAGCCATGCACGAATAAGACAAAAAAAAAAGGCGGTTAGTCTTTTTTCCGCATGATTCGGTTGTAATACAAAAATGGAACGACTGCTCACACAGGTACTTGCAGATCACAAAAGTGTTTCGTTGACAAAAGCCCACAGCTATTGAGTGGGCATGACAGTCTTTGACGTGGATGCACGCACGTTACAACGCCCGCGGTGCTACTTCTCAGCAATTTTGACGACCATAAACACCGACTACCATCAGGAGCACCTATAGTGGTAACCGGAATGACGCAGCAGCTGAACACATCGAATGATAAATGCCGCCACCACGGGCGTTCGCAAACCGCAAGAACGAAGCGAAGAGCGTGGTCTGTAAAGCGCTGCGCCAGCTCGCAGTACATTGTTGCGAATGCCGCGCTCGGCGGCCGTTTTGCCATTGAGTTACAATGTTACTCTATGGTTTTGCGGCTTCGTCTAGCGCGCGGCGTCCGTGTTGGAAAAGGGCTTCGCAGAAAGTACGAGTAGTCTTGTCCGGCTTGGGAATGTCATTGACAGCCCGTTAACTGGCAACGCACTCAGCTTCGCGAATTCTAGAAACGCAGTGCACGGTGCACGCCGGCTACCCACGACAGGGTTGCCTTCACCGAGGCCCCGTCTCTCGCCGGTGCAATGAGGTACGTTTCCTGACATCCATATGTCGACGTTTCCGCTAACAATCTTCGCTTAACAAAGTAGCCCTGCTATTTGGCATCATTGGCAAGTGATGCTGTCGCCGGCTTGCAAACACTGCTGCGGCACGTTTCAACAACACACTATAGGCAAACAGATGTCTTCAGCTAATCGAACGCAGAAGGGAATCCATTCGCCGGAGGTCCGTTTTAGCGTTATACTGCCAGAAACGAGCGGTCAGTGAACAGAATAATCACGCCATTTGACAAGGATATCATTAAACAAGCGTGCTCAATTACTGGTGTCTGTTTCGTAAGGGAAATGACGCCTAGGTGGAGCAGGCGGAATACATTTTTGTCCTAGAACATTTGTATGCCTACACCTGTAGGTTGCACAAGCCACTAACCTGCACAGAACCTGCACGCTTGCATTCGTATAAGTAGCTTAGACAAACGGCGGTCTTGTCATTCGGGCACGTGCCGTGGGTATCGTCCCTGTCTCCCTATCTTCCCCGCTCTGAATATCTGTTTATCGTTCACACACACACACACACACACACACACACACACACACACACACACACACACACACACACACACACACACACACACACACACACACACACCACACACACACACACACACACACACACACACACACACACACACACACACACACACACACACACACACACACACACACACACACACACGTGCGAATGTAATCACTGCTGCACCATACATGTTGAAATAGGACACGAACGTCATACACTGAACTCGCCCGAAAAAAGGACGGTAAAGTGAGCCCTTAGCGACACGCGCTACGACAACGTCTAACATGCGGTTGGCGCTGCTTGAGGAGAAAAAGATTGCATTATATATATATATATATATATATATATATATATATATATATATATATATATATATATCTTAGAGTGAGATAAAAGCTGAAACAATATTACCATAACTCAAGATGTCCATAAAACACGAGTGTAAGCACCATCGAGGCACCAAGCATTAAGCATTAAGGTCAAGTCTGCATCGCAAATAGGAGAGCATGATTCAGAAAAAAAATACAACGCAGTATGTGCGCGAAAACCTTGCCCCGGGGGAAGCCAATCCCGGATTGGAAAGTAACAGCAATAGCGAGGATAATAACGATCAACTATAACGAGCACGCGGAGAATGCATGAACGGGCTTAGGAGATGACGCTTTAATGAAGAAGGGAGACGTGAATGCCATGTCATTATCGACGGAAAGAGAAAACTTTTCGCTGTTTTTGCCAGTTTTTCATGCTGCGCTTGGCACGTTAGCTGTTCTCGCTTCGACGGCTGTCGTCTTAACAAAGCTATGAACAATGAAAAAAAAAAACGACCCGGAGAGCGGAGATGCGGAATTAATATTGAATAATATGGTTCCCAGGCAGCAGAGTTTTATGAGCGCTGAATAGTGAGGGATGCGAAGTCTTTGTGGGCGAAATATGCGATTTTAGGAAATTCAGAGCAACGTTTGCTTGTTGTCATAAGTCAGAGCAGTTGAGCGCAGGTTCAGCTGAAAGAATGCCTATCACCACATATCTTGGTGCCATGGAGTGGGCTTCTGTGGCACCATTTCAGTTATCGACCAGCGTCAGCGAAATCACGTGTACATTACACTGCGGGTTGATTGGCCAAGGTTCACCTAAGCGGACGCAGCAAGAGCGACGATGCATATCCAACACCATCATTAGCTTCCCGTCAAATACGGCTTTCAGCGCTCTAATAGGACGTCCTGTCATTTCCGTAAGGCGTACCGATAAATGTGACGTCATACTTTTTTAACGTGACGTCACGCCAAGAGAAGCGATGCACAGCCCACATCCGCATTCGTTTCCATTTTAATACGGTGCATTAGCACGCTGATCGGATCGCCTGGTTCGGTATGGCGCACCGATGAGCATAACGTTATAACATAACAGAGCGAATGTCAAACAACGTGTTCGCCGTTGGCGCTTCTGCTTCGGCTTGTCTTGACTCGGTGGCTTGCTCCGGGCCGTGAACGTAAAGCCTATCCGGCGAGTAGTTTACGTTACGTAAAGGTTCACGTTCCGTAAAGACTCGCACATGCGCAGATTCTATCCGGTATCCGGTAACATGGTAACGTGAAGAAGTATACGTACGAGCTAAAACTTCCTAATGTCACGCGAAAGAGAACGTAAACGGGACAGAAACTGACGGATACTTTGTCGCTCGCATCACCCGTCGAAATCTGTCGTCCAACCCAGGCACGTTCCAAGCTCAATCGCTTTCCTATTCACGTAGTCCAGTACCCTTGACTGAAAATATAGGGCTTTAGAATAATGTGCGCAAACTTTGCGGGTGTTGCGGGCGCAGCGTTAACGTTAGTAACTAACGGTAGTCCGCAAGAGGTTGGCGTACGATGCATGCACAACACAAATGCCGAGCTTTGCGTCGCGCTGTTCTAAAATTCTTTAACAATGACATGTGCGATTTAAACGCAGTGACATTAAAACTTTTCGCGAAGATTATTTCTGTCATGAGACCGAATGTACAAGGCTCAGGCGATATACATATTGTTACGGGCAGAAGGCGTCTGAAAAATACCTTTACTTTAGGTAAACAGGCAGACATACATTGTGGAGCCCAGTCTGCATTAGCTCACCCTAAACATCGTGCTCTTTTCTATAATGTTCATTTGTGGAACCCCGTCGCAATATTTCATATTGACGCTTCCGAGAGCGTTGATAACTCACCCCAATGGTGCCAAGTGTTTCTTTTAATGCTTTTTTTTTGTGGCAAAAAGTAGATAAGTTTGAGTACCTGCACCGCATTAACCAAATTTCACTTCTGACTGAGAACATAAAAAATGACTTATTGCCAACACTCATTTATGTTAACGCGCAACACTTAAGATTAGAAAAAAAAATGTTGTCGCTGCCATATTGCCTGACAAGGGATCATCCACATAAAGAATATCGAGTATTTCCTTTCAATGACGCAACAAAGACTCGAGCTTTTCACTGATGCTTCGACTTTTATTTCCCATTTTACGCCAAGTAGACCATGGACGCTCCGAATCAATAATAGACGGTGACTTCAATAACAGAAGAAGGGAAGGCATGCATATGCAGACGCGCGCCAGAGGAACCAGCAAGCATAAGCAGTGACGTCTGGAGGGTTCTCATTTTTTGTGTCCACGTTCATACGCTTTCTCTTTTTTCTAAAATGCATCCCTATCAACCACACAAACATACTGTCCTAAGACTTCAATAAGCAGATTTTCATATTGCCCTGTGATAGCACAGACGATGACGCAGTACACCACCCATGTGGAACGAATGTGTTCGCTGCACTCCGGAGAATCCCATTTACAAAAAAGAACACACAAAAAAAGAAACGAACGCGAGAAATAATCGAATACGCTCGGCCAAAACGGAAATGTAGCGTGCAATGCAAATGCCCAGTTGTCGAGTCAGCTTTGTGCGACTGCTTTTGCGTGTGTTCCTTGCTACTACTAATTTTTTAAATCTTATTGGTATACTGTACTAGCGTTTCAAGTCTTAACCTTTATTTCTTATGCTTTCGTTATGTTTTTTTTTACGTGGCTACTTGTGAAGCCTGTTTTTATTTCTCTGCGGCACCAGCGCGGCTCTGCATCATTTGGGAACAAATGAAGCTACCCAACTTTAGCTAACCCGACTTCAGATAGTTTATCAGGTCGCATCTCCCCGAATGGCTCATACGCTCACCAAAGCTGACACCACTCTACCCGCTCGCACGTGCATTCATTTAGTGGCTGATTGCCCTATGCTCTGTGGTTATGCATCGAATAACACTTACGCCAAGAACAAGCAACAGTGGGCCTAAGCGCGAAGAAGTGCTTTACTAGCAGACCAACTCCGGGCTGTCCAGGAGGCCCGCGAGGTGGCGGAAAGCTTCGGGCTCTCTGTCCCGACGTGGGAGACGCCCTATACACCTGGCGTCTAGCCGAGTGTCCTTCAGGACCCCTTTTTGGGTAATAAACTTTCAGCACCACCACCACCTCTCCCTCCTGGACAAGTCGGTAAGCTGACTGCGTTGCTCTAGTAACCTAACTAATAACTTCAACCCACTGTCTATCACTACTTTAATATTCACTAATAAATATTCAGGTTCACTACTTTAATAATATTAAGGTAGTGAACAGTAGTGAATAATTATTATCACTACTTTAATATTCAGGTTCAATTTTTCACTCGAGTTTAATATTATTGCCTCTCTTTGTACAAATAATATTGGTGAACTAAACATAATTACCTTCATCACTAAACGAGTGCAGGTTATACTTGCTATTTAACGGACTGTTTCTTTGTCTCTTCCGGAGATTCGTTAATTCGTTATTTTACTTTTCTGGACTCACTGACCCATTTCGCTCAACAAGACAACAGTGGACTCGCCCGTTGACGGATTTGTTTGTTCTTCTACGTTCTGGTAATACCATCTGCTTTGTCCACCAACCGATCGACTCACTCACTCGCTAACTCACTCACTAACTCACTAACTCACTCACTCACTCACATGCAAGACTCCTTTGACATCTCCGCAGCGCGTTCCTCGTTGTACTGAGAGAACTAATCCACTAGAACCACTCAAGCAGAACATGGAATGGAGAAACAAATGCAGAACAAAAAGACGACGGGACGAAGCTAACTTAAGCTAGCACTCGTCCTATCGCCTTTTTGTCCTGTGTTCGCATCTGCATTACGTATTCTGGTAAAAGCAATGACCAGCCAAACTGCCCAAACTCCATCATTCCGCCAAAAAAAAAAAAAAAAAGCCCTGTCAACTCCCAACAGCGCACTGTGAAAAGCCCGTGGGAACGGCAACGGCTACAAAGGCATGCGTCTTTTATGCTGCCTCTGACCGACTGGACTTGCTCTACGCCATCTCCTGACGCCGACAAGAGCTCTCGCAAGTCGCGCCCCGTCCTCGGACTCCTGTGATCGTGTTTCCATCTTTCCTATCTCTTCCATCCCCTCAATGTGTCGTTGCTCTCACGCTTTCATGCTTACTTCATCTCTCTTTCTTTCTCTCTACACATTTATTCCTATCCTTTCAATCCCTCCTAACCCCCATCCCTTGTGAGCTACTGTTGAGGTGTCGCTCCCTGAAAGCATACAGTTACGGGGCTCACTTTTCTTTTCTTTTCCTTCTTACAACATAACCACTTCCCTTCTCCTACCCAGAAGTCGTCTCCGCACCACGTTTCGCCGACGGCGACAGCTGCCGCTTGCGCCGCAGTGCTTCGAGCCGTAAAAATGTTGGGTGTGAAGTTCGGCGCGAAAAAGCACTGCTTTCAGCTTCTTTCTTTCATATACCCACTACACATCTGTGTGTGTGTTCTGATCGACCCCTTTCGCAAAATACATACCAAGAGCTGATGATAGACCAAGAGCGCAACATTGCAACGTTGATTGGAACAAATGTGCTACGTGATACACCCAACCGCGCGACCGGATATCAAGAGCGCAGCCGGAGAAAAAAGCGAAAGACAAAGATTTATTCCGAGGAACGGAGGTGCGACTAGTTCACCTAAATCAACCGATTTTGCTTAGCCTGTGTTGTTACTTTTGGTCTAATGTGTCTTATACTTTTATCCCTAGATCCTATCCCCGAAAGCACCTATATATCGATAGTGCTTGCAGACTCACCTACGCCCCTGGGTTAGTTCCACCGCGTACACTCCCTGCGGCAACGTGTAGACGATCGACTGAGCGCAAACGGCAAGAAGAAAGAAGGAAACAAGCGAGAAAAAAAAAACAGAGCACTACCATACGGAGCCTGTCGGGAATGGAAGGTCACCGCAAACGATGTGGAAGACAAGAGAAAAAAAAACACGTAAAAAGTGAGGTGCGTAAAGTAAGCGTAAAAGGTTGGGCTTCGGAGGAAATTGGCAGAACGGAAGAGAGAAGAGCGGAAGACGGGGAAGGAAATTGAGCAGCACCCGAGAAGTCTCCGGCGGGCAGGTGTGGGACGTATCGTTCAACTGCTGAGCGACGCGCAGCGGGAAATCGGGACGGACAGCGGTGACGCAGCAATCAGGGAGGCGAGCTTGAACGTTACCTTACGGCAAATGGTGTTTACGGAAGTTCGTTAAGCTCCAGTGCTGGATTACCGTGCGGAAAGTGCACGGGAATACCGTCGTAGTTCGGTGTGTAGGTATTTCATTCTACGAGACCTGTACACTCATTGCGTTACTACCCGCATCGGAAATCTGGCGCAGCTAAAGCTTTTCCAAATCGTCGTTCAAGCTTACTCTTGATGGTAATAACGTAGCGTAAATGGTGTGGCATTACTCACACTGCTTGGCAAGAATATTAACAGAGAAAAAGGGAGCATATCGCATGTCTGCATGACTGCTGCGTTACGGCAAGGTTTTTCGACGACAGAAGAAGAAGAAGAAGTGGAAGTAAAATCATTTATCTAAATCGATTCATTGTTGCACAAGTTGTCCCATCAAGCAAACGTACCTTAATAACCACCAAATGCAAAAAAAATTTATAATGTGCTCTGCATCATAAAATACAACTTTCCACAACTAATGAAGAAACAATCGAGACATGACAGAAAAATACCGCTAGTGTCTTTACCTAAATGTCGTTTCATACACCTAAGCAACCTGTTCGGTCGATGCTAGACCAAAGAGAAACGCGTGCGATGCCTTTACGACATGCTGGCACCGACAAGCGGTGCTTAAGACAATTGCCGAAACGAACAAGCCACAGACCCCGCAAATTGCTGTTTGACCACGATACCAATGAGTACCACGATGACGTATGCAAAAAAAAAAAAAATGGCCCCCGTATCATCATGTTACACTGCAAATGTCGTCGAAAGACGACAGTCTTGCGTCTGGAGAGAGTGAACGAAACGTTTACTTGATGTTCTGTGCAGGAAAATCGGTGAATGGTATTCTGGAGGCGCTGCGTCAGAGTGCCTCGAGCTTGCAGCGGAGGCGAACGAGCGCACCAAGTCATGTCACACGTGAGACATGAGCGCTGTCTGGCAGTTATCTTGGAAAACGAAGCGCGCGGTGTGCGCGCCAATCTCGGAGGCGATAAGGTGTAGAAGGCGAGGCGACGGGTAGGTGCTACCCACGTGCCGTATCAGCTAAGGCCCCTTGATATTGAGATCAAGGGGCTTTAGTTTTAGCAAAGCGTTGGAAACACGTGCCTTTTCGTGCAAGCACTGCATTGTCAGTGCAGCGTGATAAGCGCTACGGTCCTTAAAGTTACTTTTGTATGCTTTTTTTCTAGCAAAAATACGCATATTCAGAATATTGCCGTGTTGTTGTGGTGCCTCAGACATGCGCAGTAATTGCTTTTTAATTGACAATCGCACAAGTCTGAACGCTAAATCTTGAGCAACATTGGTGGACACTGCGGATGGGGTCGGCCATTATGAGTGTCGTTAGGTGGCGTTTGGGGCATTGCTAAGCGCGGACAGACAGACAGACAGACAGACAGACAGACAGACAGACAGACAGACAGACAGACAGACAGACAGACCAACCTTTTTGCATCGAAGGCCCCCCAAAAAAGACTATCGTCTTTAAACAAGAAAGAGGGAGAGAAAAAAAAAAAGTCGGCTTGCACTTGTGCCCGCGGACTACGTCCCGGAATAAAGAAGAAAGAGAGGGCGTCTCAAGGATCATGACGTGTGAGTGCGTGTGAGCGTCACATTGACCGTCGCCCGAAACGGCAGCCCCGTTAGCGTGAGCTTCCACCGCGCCGCCGCTCTATGAGTGGCGCTCACGAACTGGCTCCCACTGCAAGCTAGCGCAAGCAAGGGAAGATCGTGGACAACGGCGTTTATGAGTGGTCTCCTTTTCGCTCCTCCTCCTCCCGCCTTTTCCGACAATGCCGTGCGGCTTTTGGTCTCTTTCGACCGCTCTCGCCATTCATTATTTCTTCTTTCTGCTTTGTAACCGCTACTGTCCGCCGGTTTATGGCAACGGAGCCGCTGTAGACCACCGGCCGCGCAGAGTATAACAATAACAAGGGGTAAGTGTAAGCGTGAGCGCACCCAGTGCACTCCTTATCTCGAAGCTCACTGCTCTTTCACTCAAGCACGCAACAAGCGACCCCACACACCAGAAATAGAAGTAGTCGATGGAGGGTGAGCGTCGCTGAAGGTCACTTCTCTGCAAAGCGCCACCTTTCGGTCGTCACTCCACTACACCGCGCGTTTAAAGGGTGCCCAAAGGCAAATATAATGTCGACGAAGTGAATAATTGCGATAGCGTTCAAAAGATCTCGAACTGCTTGGTTCCTGCCACGGAAATATTTATATTGGAATCACGCTCTATTAGCCTGCATGCATTTATCGCCATTCAAACCGCGCGCTTCCGAAAATCATCTTACGACGCGGGCATCCGTAATGCCCACCTGTATCGTCCCACAGTCGGAGAGGTGCAATACGCTTAGCGGACCACAGCCCGGCTAAAATGCGGACCACAGCGGACCAAAAAGTGCGGCTACCACAGCCTCACTCACTCACTCACTCACTCACTCACCCACTCACTCACTCACTCACTCACTCAATCAATCAATCACTCACTCACTCACTCACTCATTGCGATTATCAACAAATAGCCTGCGTGCAACCATACACTTAGAGATCTCCATTTCGGAGGCCAAAGTTTCACAGCACCTCCAATCACTCGAGCTTTGAAGTGAACGCAGAAGCGAAAAATGACGCCATGACGTGCAGATCATGACGCCTTACCTTCTGTGCTCGGCTTCTCGATGGTAAAGTGTCAAGTAAACAGCACTTAGAATGCAGCAGCAGGGGTCTTCAGCTGCCGTTATCGTCTAAAAACTGCATGGCCACAACTCTGCCCGTTTAAATTGCACGGCGGCTTTGTTGCTACGGCACATTTGGATATTTTCCTTCTCTTCCCTCCTCTCACTTTCTCATCTTTCTATTTCTCTAATAACCAAGTGTAGGGTAGCCAACCCGAATTCTTTCCGGTTAACCTCCCTGCCTTCTCCCTCTCTGTTTGATATACCCCCTTTGGATAACAATGTTAGCATTGAAGAGGGCACAAGCATACATAGCATACAAGCACATAGCATACAGGGCGCAAAGGAAGAGGGCACAAGAAGGCAACAAAGAGAGACACACACACCCGGAAGTGAAGAGCTGTGTGCGCGTTTGTGTGTGTTGGCTCCCAGTGTCCCGTTTCATTGAGCTATCCTTTTTTATCGTTACCCAGCCCCTCTGCGCAGAGCTTAGATGGCAGGGAGAGGGGCCACCCCCTCCCCGTCCCTCAGTCCTATACAAACGACTACGACATCTGATACAAGGCTTCACACAAGGCTTCACAGCCGTAGTGAACAAGACAGAAGAAACGAGACTTGAAGTGATGAAAGTTAGCTGTTAGTTGGACAGGGAACGTTGATGGAACCGAAGTGTCAACGAGATGACTTTCCTTCCTCGATACCAAAGTATACGTGGTACCCTCTCCCTTGATTAAAAATTAATTTGGAAATCAGGACCTGGTGTACGATACCCATGTCATTCAGTGGAAACAACTATGCTTCAAGAATTGGTTCCGGTTTGAAAATATGAGCCTGTACACTACTGCCTGGAAAACTACACGCGTGCTCCATACTGAACGAAATCGCGAGGAAAATGACCAAACGTGTAAGCGTATATATATAAATATATATATGTACATAGTAATGACGTCGATAAGGCCTGCAAATAGGCTAGACATGCCGGTGAATCAAGCTATAGGTGGCGTTCACGTATCGAAATATCCCACACGTGCGCTCCATGTTACGGAAGTTATTACCGAGATGTCGTCCCGCCTAGAAAGGTTCAGATTGGATCCCCAAAAGGGACAGCAGGAAAAATACTAAAAGGAAGCGTAAAACAACTAAGCTGATCAGAGTAATGAGATATTCAGGAGCACTTTTACTAACGGTGAAAATGGGTGCAAGCGAAGCATGGTGTGCGTGGGCTATACGAAGCACTTTCTTTCTTTCTTCTTCTTTCTTTCTTTCTTTCTTTCTTTCTTTCTTTCTTTCTTTCTTCTTTCTTCTTTCTTCTTTCTTTTTTCTTTCTTTCTTTCTTCTTCTTTCTTTCTTCCTTTTTTCTTTTATTTATTCATTTATTTATCCATTTATTCATTTTTATCTCTTTTCTGTTTCTTTTTTCTTTTCCCTTCTTTCATTCTCTCCGTTTTTTTCTTCTTCTCTTTTCTTTCTAGCTTTCTTTCTTTCGCACTGCGCGATGCTTTTTCCTATCTTCTTTCGTTTCTCCATGCCAGAAGTAATACCTCCACCAACGAGCTCAGCAGTGCAGCACTCCAGCCGTTGCAGGTAACAACGAAGGTGATGCGTTACCATCCTGGCAGCCATGAAATGTGGCAACGTGAAATGATAAGCGAGCTCAATAAAATATCAGATTGCCATATCAGAAAGGGGTTATTGCCTGCATGCACGGTCCGCATCAGCTATAGGGAAATGGCACTTACAAACACTTTCGCGACCTGCGCACCTACAAAAGCCGCATTTCTGCGCGCTCCTATACACGCCGGGTTTTTCGCGTAGAACGCCGTCACCGAAATGCGCGAGTCCTGAAGAATCGCCTAAAAATAAAGAGTAAATGTTTGCAAGGACTTTGCCCAAAAAGCCGAGACGTGGGAATCCCGAATTTCCGGAGTGCGTATCCGATTACAGTCCTCGCTCTTAGAATTGCGGACAAGATCCGCGTGTTTGCCTAGAATGAAGGGCGTTCCTTATGCATGTTACCGTGCTCGAACATAAAGTGAATGCTCCTTATATACGCGCGCAAGAAGAAGCTTTTTACCACGAGCGAACAACGTACTCTGTTTTGCGGGCTGAACGATATGCCGTGAAGCTTCATCGTTCGAACTCCCTCAAAAATCGGCGAACGCATCCTTCAAAGACAGGTACACAAGAAGAGAAAATTGAAGACCACGTGCTTCTCTCCTTGTGCACCTGTCTTTGAAGGCTGGGTTCACCACTTTTCCAAGAAATGTACAAACACGCCCAATAGTATACCTTACCCTGAAGAAGACACGTAACGGAGTTGAAATTAAGTTGTGCGGCCTGGCGTGGCTTTCAAAGTATATTCCAACTGTTCCAACTCGCCCAGTTTCCTATGACAGATGAAAATTTCCTTCCATTCATCCATCCATTGGTCCATCCATCCTTGTGTATACATACATACATACAACATACATCATACATACATACATACATACATACATACATACATACATACATACCTACATACATACATACATACATACATACATACATACATACATACATACATACATACATACATACATACATACATACATACATACATACATATAGATAGAGGCGACAATATAGATAGAGGCGACAATGTTTGAGGCCCGTGTACGTACACTAAGGTGCACGTTAAAGAACCCCAGGTGCCTGGGTAAGCAAACTCACTCATGAGTGGACTGACTCAGATCAAGATGTAAGACTGAGTGAGGCATAACTTAGTTTCAGTTAGTCTGGTGTTAAAAAAGGCTCGTAAGTGCGAGGCCGGCTCAGGAAAAATTTTGGTGAATGTGAGTCCACAGCGCAAACTACATTACTTGAAAAAGTCTGAGTGAGTTCCACCTTTGTTTGCCGAACTATGGTCCCATCTACTCACTTCAGCATTACTATGAGTTTACCTGTATTCACGTTTATAAAGACGTTGATAGACGTATTCCAGAACTGTATCGTTCATGCACTGTTTATTTATTGATCAGAGGCATGAATCACGCAGAAAAGGCCTTGAACCTCCCCCCCCCCCTCACTAGCGCTTCTGTAGAAGTTCCTGATAAATATATCTTATGTTGTCAACTTCTCATCTCTTCCAAAAAAAAGGCCCTTACTGATTTGCAACTACTCTTAAATCGATTCGAAGGCACTATATCGAATGGCACTAAGAATAGCACTGATTACGTGATATATTGGTGTTAAAGAGCATAGAGAGAGAGAGAATAAAAGTTTCTTAGGATACTGTATGTAACCAAAGTGGGTGGAGACCTCCGTCCAGAGATCCACTGGCTATAGGGGCTCACCGGGTCTGCTCCAGGGTTGCCAATTGGCTTCCCAAGGCCTGATTCGGGAGTTGCGCCTCTTACTACTGCAGTGTGGTAACGTGTGCACTTGTATGAACCGTCGTTTTAGAAAGAAGACAGATAGGACACAGCGCACACTTTCAAGTGTGCGTTCTCTCCTCTCTGTCTTCTTTCTGAAACGAGGTTGCCGCAACTGGAGGTGAGGGAGAGCTGTATGCAATGCGTGTAAGTGTGGTACCCCTCCGCACCAGGGGCACTCATCTTGATATTTGGAATTGATTGATTGATTTGTAGTGTTTAACGTCCCAAAACCACCATATGATTATGAGAGACGCCGTAGTGGAGGGCTCCGGAAATTTTGACCAGCTGGGGTTCTTTAGCGTGCACCCAAATCTGAGCACACGGGCCTACAGCATTTCCACCTCCATCGAAAATGCAGCCGCCGCAGCCGGGATTCGATCCCGCGACCTGCGGGTCAGCAGCCGGGTACCTTAGCCACTAGACCACCGCGGCGGGGCTTGATATTCGGAAGGGTGTATTTTAGAAAGTGATTGGGGCATACGCGCTCGTGTGACGACGGCGCCAGTCTCTTAATTGCGCTCTGTTTAGTTTCGGGTGAGGTGGCGACATAGTGCGCCGCTCCAGCCGTTGAGTCTCGAGAATGTCCGCTCGACCCCTTGGTCGCTCATCGTAGTCAGGGGATATATAGTGTCGTCTACAGGCGCGTCCGTCGCTCGGTATGCACTTGTGCGAGCCAGTCGGTCGGTCGGCCCGTTCATTACCGGGAATACCCCCATGCACTGGACACCGAATGATGCCGTGGTCAGATAGGATATGTGAGCTACTTGTATACTAATAGACTCATCAATCTACTCATTCAGACTCAGCATAAGCCCCAAGGCATAGTGTGAGCGATCCCGGGTGAGTAATAATTTAGTGAGAATGGATCCGAGTGAATTTGAAGCGCGAGATATTCTTGAGTGAGTCTGGGTGAGTTTGCAAACTTATGCTCAGGTGGTCGAAATTTCCGGAGTCCTCCACTACGGCGTCTCTCATATTCATATCGTGATTCCGGCACGTTAAACCCCAGATAATAAAAAAAAACACTACTTAGGGCGTTACTACAAAGCGTCATATCGCACCCCTTTTGCGGCATTTTACTCAGATAGCTGTAGTCGTTTTCTGCGGTTGGTTTGTTTAATGTAGACGCACCAAGAACTGCGCAACGAATAACTGCTTCTTTCAGGCAGGCAGCGTGCCTCGAACATAGGTCGTGAAGTTCGAAACAGGTATAACGCGGATATTTATTCCCCGCAACAAAGATCTATTTGACAATTTGATAAAGCAGCGCATATGTGTGACGGTATATAGATGCTGATCTGTTTCATTTATTCCAGCAAAAGTATTTTATAGCATAGATGGAGCGTTATTCGACCAGCTGACGAGACTCGGAAACTACAAAAGATTAAACATGACTAAGACCCGAAAACTGCCCGTCAAGCTCTACTGTTTCCAATGCAAGCAGTGCGAGAAGCACATACAGGAAAGGAATATATTATATATATATATATATATTATATATATATATATATTATATATATATATATATATATATATCTATTATATATATATATATATATATAAGAGAGAGAGAGAAAGAGCTTGGAGCTTCTCGCCTAGCTTTTCACTTAACGTGCCACTCCAGGTACCGGTTGATGAATATGGTATATACGGTCATAAACACATAACATACAGTCACACACACGCACTAGACTTCCAATGTACATTTACTAAAAAAAAAGGAATATGAACATTCATACCCATCATACACTCGCACCCACTTCCAAAAAGCTTTTACTTCCATATTCTTCAAATATATGCGCAAGAAAGATGAATTGAAAAAAGGCAATAACAAGATATCATCCTGGTCACACAAGAATTTTCCAATTATTGATCATGGAAGAGTCATACAAGAACCCGGCATTAGTTGGAAGTTTTCGCCTGTATATATGTTGTGTATCGGTGCATTTCGCAATTTCCTGCGCTAAGCAAGTTCTCAGTATAGAAGGCAAACTATAGCTCGAACCAACCGGCTCACTATGATTTTGCTGGTGTTCATGATAATCATCGCATTTTTCACAGCCAAATAAGAAACAGTGTGATGTCAACACTTTGTGCACCATGCGGCCGTCACAGAACAACAAGCGTAGTGTCTTGTACGCATAAGCCAACATCGTGACCTAGAGTGGTGGCCAAGCCCACCGAACGGCATTTCATCTCCGGCCCAACGCGGCGTGGGAATCAAATGTGACATGTATACGTGTGGCGCGTAATTGTCTGTCGTTTATATACCCGGCCACGACAGGCAGCAATAGCGCGGTCCTAGTCACGTACACGTACGGGAGCGACCGTCGCACAAGTGAACGAGAATGACCCGCTCCCGCCACGTCGTCTCATACGTGTTCCGATCACGCAGGGGTCACCCGCACCGGCCAGCACGTATAAAGGTGGTGCACGTTAATTACGGAGCCACCGGCGAAAGTCGCCACGATTGATGTGCCGGGAGCGTCCGACGCGGATGACCACCCAACCGACACCAGCTAAATGTTTTCTTCTTTTTTTGTGTGTGTGGTCATCCTTTCGTTTATATATAGGAGGGTTCGTGCCACCGAGCGTGCAGGAGTTCGTTGCCGGTTAGCAACTGAAATGTATACCATTCGTGACAGCACTTGATAGAATGTTGTTTTCTAAAGTTAACAATTGTGTTTAACACATGAGCTCACGAAGATAAACATGTACATATGTCGCGACTGAGCAAGCCGAGTGTTGAGGCAGAAAGAATACCGCAACTCTGGTATGCGATCATGCCGCACAAATATATTTGACTCAGGACCCTCAAAACCAGCTATGATTGGTGAACAGAGCTCTTCGGGCGGCGGCAGCGAGCCATGGCTGCCTGGACAGAGGAGGCCGCCCACATTAGGGACGATGTACAAAGAGCCTGGTCAAAATGAAGTTACATTTCTCTATCTTCATTACTTGGACGATTTCGGTGCCATAAGCGAAAAACTGCAGCTCATGTGCCACACGAACGCATGTGACCGTAAATACGCATGCGATCTGTCCCACCTGTTCGCACATAATGCGCGAGGAGTGTGTACAGGTGGGCCGGTCCGCATGCGCATTTGCGCAGTGCACATGAAGACGCTGAGCCGTGCTTCCGCAAGAGTAGTTCAAGCGTATCCTATAGCGCTCGGCAGGCGGTATATGTAGTTCTCGGGCTCACGAGGAACAAGGAGCCCTCCCGATCCCGTGTCCGTTCATCGCTTAAACGACATTGGTTCAACGTGATTTTAGTTAGGAGACCAGCTTTACGTAATCTTACGTAACGTTCCCCTCCTCTTTCTTATTCTTTCTCTCTCTTTATTTTTGCTTCCTCTTTCTTTCGATCTCTCTTTTATCTCTGTCTTTCTACCTTTTCGTCCTTTTCCTTTGTTCCTTCATACGTCTGTCCTTTCTCTTCTTTATTTCCAACTCTCTCTCTTTGTCTCTATTTCTACACCTTCTCCCGGCAATACATGTTACTGGATCATGCGCTATAGAGAAATCGCCGCAGCGCGGCAGAGCGTTTGCAGGACGTACGTGACGGCATTCGCGCCCTCTCCCGTTGAACAGAGCGGGTACCCAGCTTCGCGTAGCCACACGCCCTCTCTCTCTATAGGGAAAGGGCACGGTGCCACGTCAGAAAGCCACGCACTGCAGCGGGTACGTGTGGTCAGGCCTTTAGGAGAGAATATGAAAACGCCAACGAGAGCGCGCGCCGACATAATGATGGCGGTTTGTTGCAACAGCAGATAAACCAAGCTCAGCAACAACAGCTTCGCAGCTAAAATAAAGAAAAAAGCGTATGCGAGTCTCTCTGACTTGTTATTTCCGTCAGTGTAGGCTTTCCAGTGACGCTTAAGTGTATGAAACACACGAGCTTGCAACAGTCGATCCCGGTTTCAGGTCGCCTCGGTGGATCAGTGGCTAGGGTGCTCGGCTGCTGAAACCGAAGGTCACTGGTTCAATCCCGGCAACGGCGGTCACATTTTGATGATGGCAAAAGTGTAGAGGCCCCTAGTACTGTGCAATGTCAGTGCACGTTAGAGAACACCAGAGGGTCTGAATTTCCGGAGCCGTCGACTACGGCGTCTCTCATAATCATACCCTGGTTTTGGGACTGTCAAACACTGCACTATTTATTGAACCCGGTTTGAGAAACCATGCGCCTAAGACATGGCCTTTACCGCGGTGCACAGGACGTTGTTAAAGCTTCGAAAGTGTTTTGCTCTTGTGACAGAAAACCCACAAGAGGGGTAGGATGGTGGGCACACGTCAGTGCCCTTAAGTCTGATCTTCCAGCAGCTAACATCCCCGCACTCTAGCAATTTGCGGCTATTCACTCATCGAGACTGTATAGCAACGCGGAAACGGCATTCCAGGAAAAAAAGAAGATGCGACGGTCGCGTGGAAAGCCATGTAAAAAAAATGAAAGGGCGTTAATGATGGGCTCGAGCGCGAGCTCGCTTGCGTGTGTGCGTGCGGTTACCGGTAATGTTTGCGGAAGCCTCCACGCGGTATAGCTTCTCGTCCAGCAGGCCGAACGACCGCCCGGGTCATCTGTCTTGCGAGCTTTTCCGCGCAGCCGTTGCTACGAGGCCTGTCAGTGCATGGCAGCGTCTTCGCCACGACGGTGGAACAGCGGCAACCGAAACAACAGCAGTACACAAGCGAGCGCCTCGCGGGTGGGCGGAAAAACTCGGCACCGGGTAGGAAACACTGGGCGCCGCTTCCGTCACAGCAACTTTGTCATCCGTCTTCCCTCAGAGCGGCAGTGAGCTCGAGGAACATGCGATCTTACGAGAGAGAGAGAAAACGAATAGGAAAGCACCTTACCACCATGCCTCCTCGTACGCCTGCTTATAAGCATAAGAACAACAACAACAGCAACGAAAATAAGTAGAAAAATGAGAAGAAGAAGGAGGAGAATGAAAAGACGATAAAACAAAGAAAGAGGAATAGGGATCGTAAATCGGTAGCGTGGTCACTTCCACAACGCCATCGTTTCCTTGTTACGGCACGTGTTTTCGGCTGCCCGATCCGTACGAACGCCTTTTCGACGAGCGGACGGCGCGTTCAGAAAGCAGCAGGGCACTTTCTATCCCTCCCCTATTATTCTCTCTTTCTCTCTTTTTTTTAGTATATCGCGATTTATTTTCCTCTCCGCAAACAATTGTGGACAAAAGCGAGAGGCCGTTCTGAGAGCAGCTGTTTCGGAAGCACTATTCAGTACGGAGATTCAGAGCTACTCACGGACAGAATCGGACTGGTATACTAGGACGATTTTCAATCATCTCATCGTCTACCCATGTTTCTACTATAAACTATATATATATATATGTATGCAGAAAATTTAAACCAGTTAACGTAAGCTTCTTATTTGTGTCTGTCTTTCCACAGATGTATAGGGGAGAGCGTCAACAGTAGAAGCACGGGAAAAGAAATAGGACTCACTTAATGCAGACTTAAGTATCCAACCTCACGCGAACTACAACTGTCATATAAACCACGTAAGGTTAGCCAGTTTGCGCTTTCTTTCCGAGATGCCACCGCCCAAACAGCGTGAATTTGGAGGAAACGCGCCTCTCAGTGCTTTCGCTTCACTTCGTGTACGAGAAGGGTTGATTCCGCTTGCGAGGTGGTGTACGATACGTGGAGCTCTCCTCTTATGGTGGTTCTTGAGACGGCATCGAAGAGACGACAGCCGCGAGAGATACGTTTGCACGCCATGGGCGGTATTAGGCGACAAACTGCGTCGCGCTTGACAGGGATAGATAACTATGGCGAAACAGGGCTCATTGCGAAGTTCAGGTAAATGCACGCTTCGTGAGTTTAGACGGACAGCAGGACTCGCTCGCTTGATTTGGTGCCGACCGGCTGTGCTCCCACGATCTCCGACGACAGCGCAGCTCTGGCCGACTGGGCTCGCCCTACGCCAACTCCTGACACCGACAAGAGCTCTCGCCGAGTGGTGCCCCGTCATCAGACTCCTGCGACCATGTCCACCTTTCCTATCACCTGTTTACTTCCGTCGTTTTCTGTCGTTCGCTGTCCCTGCGCATCGCTCTCTTCTTCATCTCTCTATCTATTTACCTTTTAATCCTATCCCTTCAATCCTTTCTTACCCCATCTCTTGTGAGCTACTGTTGAGGTGTCGAAATCTGATGCGGACAGTTACGGGGCTCACTTTTCTCTTCTTTTTTCGCTTTAAGAATCACTTAAGACGGACAACAGTGCTTTCCGGCCCCATCAGCCTAGCAGCCCGTCGGATTTCTACTTCAATGGCATAACCTATAACCAATGTAAGGGAACCTTCAGTCCCCCCCCCCCCCCCCCTCGAAATGTTTTAATTTTGCATGTATTTACACACACTCACTCGTACAAACAAACGCGTGAACATACATAAAAGATTGGTAAATGCTGATTCTTCCTCCATCAACCCTCCTTACCCAGGCTACGCCTTCGCTCCAGTTAAACCTGTATCGGTCGGACCGCTAGAACATTTCGGAAGGGTACACAATAAACGAGGAAGACCAAGAGCGGGAAACACTGACAATGAATCAGGTGGATAAAACTAAAAAAAAAAGGACAAGGGCGAAAAAGATAGGCCGGGTGCTTGGAAGAAGATGTAGACACGGCTGTATACCGACCAAGTATACTGGACGTGCAAGATCGCACGGACACCCCCCGCGGAGCGGCAGTGATCAGCGTGACTGGAATGCGAAGTTCCGCCTCCACCACTCCTTCATCTTCGATGCCTCCACTCCTACGGACAAATATAGTGCGCCGAACGATCGGGATGTATATCAGCCTGCAAAGACGCCACGTATGCGGTCGTCCTGCCATGGCACGCTTTGTTTCCCCGGCTGCGATGGCCCGAGATCGCGCCATACGGCGCTCTTCTATACCGTTGCACAGCTTACATAACCGCGACGTTTAAGTGTCCTCTCGGATTTCCGAAGGAGTTGCAATACGCGCTGAGAGCTGGTCGGCTTTGGGGAAGCTCTGCGTGCACTAAGACAGGTAAACTACGCTTGCGTGGAGATCGGGCATTTGAGTTGTAGAGCTGGGACAAAATAAAAAAAAAATGCCGATAGCAGAGACACGAAAGCAGACATACCGGGGAAGTGGATCTGAAGCATAGGGTGAAGAAGTGGAAGATCAGGCCTCGTGTCGCTAAGAAACTGACGGAAAAGCATTCGCATAAGTAATGAGACTGGCGAGTTGTCGTTGCGTGCAGTAAGCTAAAAAGTGATTGATTGATAATGATTACAGGGTTGGTTAGGAGCTTGCTGTTGTTGCGCCTCGTTTCCGTTTTATATCTATTAAAGCACGCTCAGGGTTGAAAATAGTTTGAAGAAACGTTCGTAAACTACAAAAAAAAATATGAAGAAAGATGCTTAAAACAGAAGGGTAAACGAATGAGAAAGATGAACGAGAACCGAGAAAATGTATAGCAAGTGTTAGAAGACGTGGTGTCAATTTTAAGCCACAGCTCAAACCGAAAATAAGATGAGGAACGTTTGTGAACAGTGTCGATATATATTATGAAGGTAGATAGCGCGAACCCACCTCCCCCCCACACACACACGAGACCCCTGCCTTGGAAAATGAAGATTAAAGCCAGCACAGCTTCACAGCTGTTGTCGACTACACGATGATTCAGCATAAACTTACACTAAATCAACACACTTATCCCTTTAGCCCACCAAATCATTCATTTAGAAAGTTGAAGACATCGTCTAAAGCATCGGGTACTACTCCTTCACCCTTGACATATCTCGGTAGTCTTTTACGTAGTCTTTTACAACCAGTTTAGTTTTTGAGACATCCACCTTAAAACTTCGGCGCGTGCACGCTGGGTTGAAAAGCGGACGCTGACACGCGTGTTAACTCAACGCATTCCTAAAGTGTGTACAGGCTCGTCGCTTCCATCGAAAAATATCTCGCCCGCTATTGTCAATACAAACAAGGAAGTCGGGATAATTCATCGTGACGTGCATGCGCTACAGGGACGCATCGAGAGACAACTCGTCGTAATTTATCATCATTTCGTTGTAGACAAAGCCAGGCAGTATATCCCTGACACCCTACGTCGATTCTTGAAAGCAGACACCGTGTGCACGTTATAATGAATGTGTTTGTACACCGAAAATCCGTCGGCTTATGCCTGACACAGCGCTAGTACGCCTCACATAAGGACCCAACGTAATAAGCAGTGTTATGACTGCTGCTGTTTAGTGCTAGAATGATGCAGTTCTAATGCGCAAGTATATTTAAGACACGCACGCAGTAAATGCACTTTGCATCACAATCTGAGGAAATATGCCATTTTTTGACTCTCTAAGTGATAGAAAAGGCAAGGTGGTAGCTATTTAGAAAGCGAATGCAGCGTTCTTCCATTAATCGTTAATCGCTGCTACAACTTTTTTTGGTACAGTTTTGTTGTGATCGCTTCTTTATAAATGCCCAGTACCAGGGATTACCTTGCGCTTCATTTTTGCGCAACACAGACACAATTTATCTGAGTTTACCACCGATTCCGAAGCGCGTGGCAAATAAATGCAAATGCACTGAACGCTTGAGTGACGCTGTCAATGATTTAATTGCTGGAAACGGCAATAATCTTCCGTTAACATTCCTAAAATGTTAGTCTGTTCTCTACGAAATATCGCGTTGCACAGCGTGTACATATATATAAATATGAAGTGTTACATCTGTAAGGACCAGAAGAGGCAAATACACATCGAAGATAACCAGTGCCTGCCTTGCGAAAACACGTTCTTACTCTGTATCTCTTGTCGTCTCTCGTGGACGTACGAGACTAGCTTCGCGAGACGGAAATATTCGGTTTCCGCAGTCGAGGGCGCGCCGAAATATCGGCGAAAGACTAGCCCGAGATCTGCGCACACTGCTAGCGCCACGCCGAGTAGCGATTGGCGGAATGTCCGAAGTCAGTCAGCTGACCAAACACACACAAACACACACACGCGCTCGCACCCCGTCTTGACAGTGGTGCGGCCACGGGCATGCGACCTCGCGTAATACACAAGCAAGCGCATACACGGGCATGCGCGTCATACACAAGCGCGCGAGGTCCAAGCACGCCCGCAGTTCGTGCCTTGCGAGAACACCGGAGAGCCGAGCGTTTGGGCCAACGTTCGGGCTCAGGTTCTATAAACGTTGGTTCGGGCTGTGTTTGGGGAGAAAAGCACCCTCGGAGTATATAGGACAATGTTTGGCTTTCGGAGAACCCACTCACGTGGTATCGGTGGCCGAACCGCCATCGACGTGCCTTTCAGGCACGTCACCTCGGCACCCGTTGGAAAAGATATATACCTCGTGATAGCGCGCCAAAAACACGTACTCTCGAGCTAAAAGGCGCGTCTATAGCTCATTCACCGTCCTGCTACCCTTCCTGTCGTTCTTACCTGTTTTTCTTCAAAGACGATATATATACGACTGAGGAAGTGAGATACGAGAGGAGGACAAAAGAATAAAAAAAAGCAAGAGGAATATTTAGCAGTATATTACCACTTTCTGCGTTAACCTCACGTATTGCGCAGCCTCGCACCTCAAATATTTTCGTGTTCTATAAGGTGGACAAACACACTTTCAAGAATTAAAGGAGCAGAATGAAAATAAGGGCGAAGGTGAGTGCTGAAAACGGAAAAGAGAAAGAAAGAAAGAAAGAAAGAAAGAAGAAGAAAAGAAGAAACGGGAACAGCGAAAAGCCTTAGTCATACATTAAAAGCAGCAAGATCGCAGTAACACTCGCTGTTTTCCCTTGAAGAAGGATCATGTTCCTGCACAGGCACAAATGCGAAGCGTAGGGACAATACGAAACGTTAGGGTAAGGAGGAGCGAGCTACTGATAACTGCTGGTTGAGGCGGGTTTGTTTGCGCAGAAGCTGTCTGAGCAAACTATGCCGTACTGGCCCATTATACGATGACCCCCGAAACGTCTTGCGCTCATCTTAACGCTCTATAGAGATGTCCTCTCTTATCTGTTACTGTCTGCTCTTTCGGTGTTTAAGATAATAGTCTCCACATACGGGACACCCGATGCGCCGGAACACCGATATCCAGACCATTATTCCTTGCACGGTGGTGATGTCGGAATAATTTAAGCGGTCCTCGCCGACCGAAACTTGAAGAGATGTCGTAACTGTTGTTCTGCCCTCTTACTGTCTATATTGTTTCTTGTTTTAGGACTAGTAGCTGAAGTACCACATTTTTTTCAATTTATTCTTTGTTACGGCGAGTTAATTGCATAAGGCTGTACGGTCACGTGTCTGCCATACAACGGCTTAAATGTTAGTTTTTAATGTGTTGTTTTGATAGTAAATTAAACTGGTGTTTTACGAACCGAGAGACAGCGTAGCGGAGCGCTGCAAAGAAGTTCGACCACCTGGTGTTGCTTCAACTTGCACCGACATGGCACAGTAGTACCTCTAGCATGACTTGTGGTGACTACTTCTACGAGTGTCACAGAAATGACCATCATCAGAATCATCATCATCATCATCACAGTCGCTGACGTAAGGAGGTGTGATTGGACATCGAAAAGGTATTTCGAAAAGTGATGTCTGTAAGGTTTGTGCTCAATAAAAAAATGCCGATGAAGGAGTTCCAATTTCATTTACATTAAACTGAAAACAAAATGACCTGTGCTCAAGTTCACACTGTCCACATCCTACAACCACGAAAAAATCACAAAAAAAACAACGAAAGAAAAAATTCTTCAAACGATCAAAAGAGAAAATACTGTAAGAAAGACAGTACGAATAGAAGCTTGCGCAATCGATGCTAAGCTTTTTGAAATGGGTGATTAGACTTTGGCCGATGCGCTAACCTTCTATTACGTGCCGTTTACTGCAAAGAACCAATTCTGTGCAGCGCCGTACCCCCAACCGGACATTTGCACCATAAGACCCAAAGAAGCTCCGAGCTATAAGCGTGCGAACTGTAGGAAAAGCTTCTCCGATATATTATTCCAAACCACCGGCTGTAAAACTTCAGAGCTCTAGGGATCTGTACGAATGAAGTTGGTTAACCACGAAGATATACACACGCCCAGCTCATCATTTTTCTGGTACTTGAATGGTTCGGGTTGAAACAAAATAACAAAGAAAAGGGCCAGTGAGAGAAAAAAAAAGAATCTGAAAGTGAACTGCCTCGGACTTTTCAGTCTCACAGTGCATTTTCCACTTGGGTTCATTGAATGAATTAATGAATAAATGAAAGTAAGAAAGTGAGAAAGAACGGAAGAAAGAAAGAAAGAAAGAAAGAAAGAAAAAATAAACAACGCGTACAATTATATACGTGAACGTACCTTGGAAGCTTACGACTGGGTTAAGGCCACTTGTCGTTCTTTTTATGATTTCGTCCTCAAATCAAGTGTGCAGTGACACAGTAGATAAGCGGCGTGAAGACCACCAAGCCAGGAGAGCGCATGCTTGCGAAATACCAGCCGAAAGTTGTCCGATATAGGCTGGCAGTAAAACCGGTGAGTCAAAGAGAAAGACCGAGAGAGATGGGAACTCCGAAAATTGGCGGGCCGTTTAGACGTGTATACACAAAAGGCACGAGAAAAGTGACACACTCCCATATAGGAACTACAAAAGATCCAGAAAAGCAGTAGATGTTCTCGAAGAAGACGATGACTAAAAAAAAAAAAAAAAGAAGTGAGAAAGTAAACGGGAAAACGACCGCCACTGCATATAAGCTCCGTGACGAAATGGTACGATGGGAGGTATATATGAACAAAAAAAAAAAAAAAAAGGAAACGTACGCAAGAGTTAACGAACACCGAATGAACAGATAGCTCTCAAAGTTGTCTGTTCACCGTCAGTGGCGGGTATCTCGGTCAATCGAAGGTAAACAAGATATAGAGAAAAAAAGAAGAAAGAAATAAAGAAAGCAAAAAAAAAAGAAAGAAAGAAAGAGAAAGGAAGAAATAACGTTATGCGTCCATCTAGGATTTCGAGGGATTTCGCGGTGCGATTCGGAACGGACACAACGTGTCTGCGTGACGTGGAAACGCAAGATCGTTTCGATAGATTGACAAAAAAAGGACGGGAAGACACAAAGAAAAAGAAAATCACTCGAATGAAGAAAAATGAACTATACGCTAAATCCGATTGTGCACGGCTCCGCGAGTGTCTAAATAGGAAAGAAAAAAATAATAATGAGGAGAGGAGAGGTGGTGGAGTGGAAGTGACTGGCGGCGCAGTAGCGGTGAGATCGAACTATTCGAACGAGTGGCTGTTATCTTTTATGGTCGGGCCAACGCGGCCGAAAAGCGAAACACTGGGTGCCGCCGATTTCCCGGTAGCCATCACTTCGATGCGTGACGTCACGCTTGCAACGTGAGGCGGTCGAAAGCGGCAAGCACCCTTTCTCGAATCTGGTCGATCGCGCGCTCCGAGAACGCGAATGTATAGAGTGCAGTAAAAAAAAAAAGAAAAACAAAAGGAACCAGCGAAAAGAGAGCGAGGAATGAGCACGCCAGCGGAGGGTGCAATGAATGAGAAAGATAACGAAAAAACGACAGAAAGATCAATGCGAAATGCCATTCGTTAAACGCATGTGCCCCCATCACCCGAGTAACCTTTTCTTTGACATTGCTTAGCTGCCCTCACCGACGTACAACATGAGGGTTATCGGCTTTCGGCCGTCGAGGTCGTGGAGTACCCAAGCAGTTAAACGCGTCAGCATTTCACATTCTCAACCCGGTGCGTATAAGAAAGAGAAACGAATATCAAAATAGAGAGATAGAGAAAACACTGAGTGAGAAGTGTACGTTTCATTTTAATGCTCTTGCGTCACTCTTGTGATTCCGGTAAAAGGCGAGCAACAAATATTGAAAAAAAAGAATACAGGCGCCTTCTTAAGTGATGGCCATCACACCGTTCATGCAAAGAAAGAGCACTACGAAAAAAAAAAAGCTGAAAAAGCAGCGCCTAAAATTTCTCGTTATTTTTACTTTCTTTTATTTTCTTCTTGTGTTATGTTCTACCGCATGCATTATTATCAGCGTCAGACATCGTCAAAAACTTTTTAGCAGCTCGTATCGTCTCTAAGAGGCATTCCACAGCGACGAGACATCAGGCGACGAGATGGAAATGACTAAGCAGGGGAAAGAAAATTGCGCAACCACGATAACGAACGAAACGAGTATGTAATACACTGCACCGCGGCTGGAACGACGGTCAAACGATATACGAGCCGTCATAGAGTGCAGAAGGTGACGTCGTACACGTGGGGTCATTGTACCTGAATCGTAATTTAGGAACACTGCTAGCTGTTCAATGCAAAACATGAAAATGTTACACTACGATACAGTGCATTTCAAAAGCATTCAAGCTGAAAGTAATAATAATAATAATAATAATAATAATAATAATAATAATAATAATAATAATAATAATAATAATAATAACCAGAACGAGCATACAAAGCGCAGTACGCAAAGTATTCAGGCGAGCAAGCTTTAAAAAAATTGCCAGATCCCACGTACCGTGGGAACCGATGATATCCGAAGCACGAAGGAGAATTGATGATATGTCACTTTAAAACCAGCACAACGTTACGAGGTGAAGGTAAATGATGCCGTACATGACTTCCGTGTCATAATTATCATGTTTGGATGTGTTGTTTACCTTCGTCATCTATTCACGTCACGTGATACGTAATTTAGTACATGTGGAACTGGCGAAACGGCCGTGAGCATGCTATGAGCATGGTATGTTGTTATGCTCTTACATGACAAGCATGTCAGGATTATCGAGTTTGCACCAGTCATATATTACGTCATCCATTTACGTCACGTACCACCAAATTTGGTATATGTGGAGCTAGCGAAACAGCCGCGAGCGCAGCATGAAAGCATGAAGCGCCCAATATACTCCAATGCAGCGTTGACGCGCGCGCAAGCTGGGCACAGCGAGGCTACGTTATCAAAACGCGAGCGCTCTATAGTCTGACGCCCGGCGCGACCAGCGTCCATCGGCGCGGCCCGATGGCAACCGGCGCAAAATGCGACATTCTGCATTTCGCGACGATGGGTTACCCAGACAACACTGCGTCTCAATCGTTTCGTGACGGAAGGACACCGGACGCGCTAAAACGCGCATGCGTCAAAGCAACGCAGCGCGGCACGCGCCTGCGAGTATATGGCAGCACCGGCGCCTGGTGTGGCAACGCCGGCGTGACGTGACGAAATGAACGCCGGCGAGCACGCGCGCCGCGTCACGTCGAACTGTATGACTGTGGCATGTAGTCATGTTATCTCACGACACGCATGTCATGATTATCATGTTTGCACTAGTCACCTACCTTCGTCATCTATTGGCGTCATGAAATACCGAATTTGGCATTTGTGAAGCTAGCGAAACGGCTGCGAGTGCATCTAAATCACACAAGACATCGAAATTAGTTACATCTAGAATAGTCAGCGAACGCTGGAATCTTGGCATGAATCATGAACCTCGCACTCGGTATCGGTGAGGCTAACCGATTGATAGATGCGAACCATATGGTCGTATGAAAAACGGAAGGGAACAATACATCACACTCATTGAACGACATTCAATAGCATCTATCTATCTATCTATCTATCTATCTATCTATCTATCTATCTATCTATCTATCTATCTATCTATCTATCTATCTATCTATCTATCTATCTATCTATCTATCTATCTATCTATCTATCTATCTATCTATCTATCTATCTATCTATCTATCTATCTATCTATCTATCTATCTATCTATCTATCTATCTATCTATCTATCTATCTATCTATCTATCTATCTATCTATCTATCTATCTATCTATCTATCTATCTATCTATCTATCTATCTATCTATCTATCTATCTATCTATCTATCTATCTATCTATCTATCTATCTATCTATCTAGTTCTATTTTAAGTTGTTTTCCTGCGCTTATGAAAGAACAATAGAGTTATAAAAGCAGCGCTCACACATGCTTGGTGAGATATATATGTTTGAAAAGGCCGTGTGCATCGCGAATTTCTGGTTCCAAACGGTCGAGTGGTTGCCACGGTTACGCGGTTCATATTCCTTGCAACCAGCAAAAAAAAAAAAAAAAGAAGAAGGTTTTCATCCTCTCCCATTCCTCGTTTAATTTCGTTTGCTTTGTTCGCAGTCTTTTACTTCGACGTGAACCATTTTTACTATGACGCTAGGCGCTGCAGTAGATGCCTGGCCGTCATCACCTTCTTTCTTTTTTCGTTTCAATTTAGTTAGTGCATCGCTATAGATGAAGAGTAAAAAGAAAAAAAAAAGCGAGCGAGCGAGATATCAAAAGAGAACAAACACCAACAACTTGATTTTAAGAGCGAAAGGATATGTGAGACATTATTTATCATCACGCCAACCAAGTTCCCCGCCGTGCTTTCTTTCATTTGTACTCTTTTATATGTTTCTCGTTCTGCGGCACGAATGACGCTCGGGGGGCATAAAACATCCCCCGTTTGCTTGGAAAAACTCGGGGCATTGCACGAGATGAGAGGCTCGGCATCATTAGATGAGCATTGCGCAATCCGTCACGCAGCGCCTTTTAAATAGCTATCCACCCTATAGCGATTTCGTAGCCCTCCCTTTGGACTGTTGCTCGACGCTTTCCAGTATACCAGCAGTTAACTTGACCCGATCTCGGGGTTCGGTGCACGCGTTTATAATTAACGTGCACGTTCAAGTGACGTCGGTAGCGAGTGCACTCTAGTGAACACATAGCGCCGATGCACTTTGTCTGTACTTCAAAGCAAAGCTGCAAAAGAGAGACATAATGACGAAACACTCAGACTAGCGTATCTGCCGGTTCTTTATGAGGCATAATTATACAGACTGCGCATAACCCTTGGGCAAACGAGGCCTGCAAACACGTGAAGTGGTTTTTTAATTCACATAAGTTTGATTAGCTTCTTGTACGCAACAGTATTGCTCCTCTTACTAACATTGTGTTGTTAATCAATATATGTCATAAACACGTCTTACGTAAGTACATGAAAAAATTGCACAGCTTCGCACTATAGTGGTGAGAAGCCTGTAGATACAGCGCGCCTGCGCTTACTTCCTTGTTTCTCTTTATTTTTTTCTTTCTTCGCCTTCTTTCTCTACGTTTCTAGCATTTTTTGTATCTGTCTTTCTTTTACTTTCTTTGCACTTTTCTATTTTTCTATCTTTATATTTCTTCATATTTTCTTCTCTGTCTATCCTTATTATTCAACCATTCCTTGCCTTCTTTCTCTTCTTCTTTCTCTTTCCGTCTCACTCTCTGATGTTATATCTCTTTTTCGGTTCTGTTACTTTCTATCTTTTATTTTTTCCTTCTAGGTTTTTCTCTCTATCTCTAAACATCTTATTCCTTCATTTCTCCACTTTTCATCTTTCTCTTGCTCTTTCTCTCTCTATAATTTCTAGCCTCTTAATCTTCTTTGTCTTTATTCCCTGACAATATTGCTTCTTTCACTCTATCTCTTTTTCACGCACTCGTTTTTTTTTTCACACTCGCACCTCCTGTACTCGTCAGTGAGGCGTGCTCAACACCTGTGCTGAATTATCCACTAGAGGTAGTTATCTGAAGACACCACCAATAACGGCGAGCTGCAACTAGTTCACTGTGAAGAACACCTGTACGAACTCCGTCAGCGGTGGCTTATTTCCCGTCATTTTTTTTCTGCGTGCTTCGTGTTTCACGCTGGTTTCTATGCAACCCTACACGTTTTATTTTGGTGCGGCAGTACATCCCTTTCAGCGCTTTCGTGAAAATGTGGCCGTAGGTGAGGTTTGTCGCACGCGTTCGCAAAAGACCAATAAAGTGTAACACAAAATCAATTCACTGATGTGTTGTCGTAGTTAATATGTTTTTCCGTTTATCAAAGTTAAAGAGAGGTTCAATAGAGGAAATAGATAACAAATAGACCAACCAATCATACTTTGAATTATAGATTTACTCAAACCCTATGGCATGCCGTGTACATGTACTGCATAGCATTTGCTTTTGAATACCGTGGCCTCTTAATATAACGTACAAGTATATAACGCGCACGCACACACACACACACACACACACACACACACACACACACACACACACACACACACGCACACACACACACACACACACACGCACACACACACACACACACACACGCACGCGCGCAGTCAACAACCGAAATGGTCATTGAGGTGTCACCACGTTTATCACAATTCACTTCCTTTCGTGATGTTTCTGGCTAACCGATCATCTAGGGGACAATGGAATTAATCTACATTAGTGCCCCCTACATTGTTACACATGCGAGTTGTCACAATATACTAAAAAAATGTCAACTAACAAAAAAGAAAGAGATAGATAAAAGAAAAAATTAAAGCCGTTGAGATAACCCAGCGTCAAGTCATAACTATAATTGCAATACGAAGAGGTAGCGTAGCTGGGAGATCTCGTTCTCATATTTGATGCCCTGATGCAGCATAATAGCTGTCCGTCATCACGTTCACTGAATTTCTACCACTGTGCTGTTACCTTACATGCAGCCTTGACTTAAGCAACGCCACGACATAACCAAGCGAGCTATCAAGCTACAGGCAACATACATCTTTGCGTGTTTTCAAGGTGGAATGTTTAGCGACACGTGGATGACGCTGGCAGACGCTTTACGAAGCTTGTGACCTGACTTTTGTCTTTAAAGAAAAAGAAAATAAAAGCCACGTGACTTAAACGCTACAATGTTCCACCCTTCGACGACGTTTGGTGCGCAGGTGCACAACAGTGCTTTTATGCGGTTGTCTTAAATGGCACCAAACGCGGACGCAGCGAATCAGGGAACCGAACCTTATTTGATATAGTCCAGAGCTACGGACGTGTTTCAGCTGACTTTTATGGTCGTATGAACACCGACTTCTGAAACAAATGGTGCTATTTTTTGGCACTTGGAACAAGATATCGCGTCAAGCAGCAACACGCTAAGTCAGTAGCGCGTTAAACGGTATGGTTGGCTACGTTCCCCAAAAGATACACCTGGTTGTCTCAAGTGTTGATATTTTGTAGTAAATACGCCTGGAAAATGCTCCCACGCAACAGAAAGCGTTCCTATCAAACTGCACCTTTAAGTGTGTCTTATTACAATAGATCCTGATAGACCAAGGTAACATATGAGGTAAGCTAGTGCACTCAAGAATCTTTATTCCAAAAAAGAAAAAAAAGGCGCAAGTAGGACAAAACTTGAGATTAGCTTTTGTACTCAAGTTGCGCTGTTACAGTGCATGCGTGTAAATCCCCTGTTCTACTCTGTTCTGTTCTGTTCTAACTGTTTTGCTGTGGAGAAGTAGATGTCCATATTACTCCGTCTACTCCATATCAATAAGTTCTGCAGCGAGAAAAAAAATAATACTGAACGGTACCCAAAAATGAACAATATGAAAAAATATAATAGCACACTGAAACCAGTTGAAATATCATGTCAATGCACAGTTTGCTTGCAGCAGCTCACACTGTCATAAACTGTCCACACGCACACCATCTTTTATTACTGTCAGTATATGCACCAACACATTTCATATATAACCATCCCTAACTGTCTATCACAGGCGCTTATTCAGTGAAGTCTCCAATAAAAAGTCTGTCAGGAGCATGTTCGCCTTTTTCCAAAGATGCATCTCAGGCCATGGTCCGAGTCATTCTTCAATGTGAGGGGCCGTCTGCCCAAACTTGCTAATTTGTTCCTTATTTTTCTCTTCCATTCGCGTATTTAACGCCCTCCAAAAGAATATGACGAACAATTTCTTCTGCATAACCAAATGGCATTCTGGGGAGTCAGATCGACGTATTTTGCGCAGAAAGCTGTAAGTGTATGGTACTTCCAATGGAAGATTGTGGATTAACGTCTCTAACTGTCGTGGGAGATCTGTCGCTATGAAAACTTTTCTGTGTGGGTCAACTTCATAAAGTACTCATTCTTTTTATTTAGGGCTATCCAACCACTTCTCAATCGAACAATAATGGCTAGCTCCTAGCGTTATAAAATATCGAATATCAGCCCCAGATATAGGGATTGCGCAATCCCTTAATTTGTACAATGCTTTCTTGGCGGGGCTGTCAGCCTCTTCATTTCCCTTTATTTCAATGTGACTGCGTATCCATTGGAATATGATGTTGTGACCCTGCGCTGAGGCATATTCCACAGTTTCTGGAACACATTGTGCTATTTCATCATTTTTGTAAAGTGATCTCCCATTTTTGATTAGCTGTAGAGCAGGTTTGCTATCCGTGCATATCATCCACTTTCGTGGCTCAGAATTCTCGCAGATAAGCTCAACTGCTTCAAAGATAACCAACAATTCTGCTGTCGTCAATAACATTTGTGCGATAATATGTACATTCTCTTTTTCTGAATTTAGGGTATAAAGACCACACAGGCTGACGCCTCTTCAGTGCACGATACATGTGTATATATCTTCGTTTTTTTTCATTATGCATGGATTATGTGACAATGATGAAGTACCATCTTTACCGTTACTAGAGGCGCCATGTCTTTGAAACACCGACTCACCGATGTTTAGCTGCCACTCTGGAGACAGTCGACCCACCGCACACATCGTAAAAAAGATCCCGAACTCAATATAATAACTGAATTAAGAGATCGAAATGAAGCTACGGGCTTCTTCCATTCACTTCTTCTTCGTCCTCCTGTAAATCCCCTAACCATTACCCATTTGAACTTCACTGAGCTCTATAACCATTTGCACTTTTCTAATGCACTGAGCTAACACAATCAGCTTGCACAATAAATATCATCTTGGCTTCTTCATATTGCGTGAAAGAACAGTGCTACCACAAATACTGTCCAGGAGTGCTTAGAACTTTTTTTCTGAATACCGAAAAATAGCAGCGACGAAAGCTTTTGTTAGACAAAATTGTTTAGAAATAGTAACACGATATGACGTTTCTCAGAAGGCTCGGAAAACAAACGGTTCAAATATTCTTCGTTTAGGAGCTAAAAAGCTTCGACATTTCATTGGAAAAAAAAATGCAAAGTTGACATTAAGCAGAGCGATGTGAACGACCTCTGCCTGTGCATGATAAGGTGGCGTACCAGCTTGCTCAAGAACTCGAGAAAGTACCTTGCACGATCACACACACAAATAGTATGTAATAACTGACGAACATCGGTACGCAATCTTGCAGACTGCTCGCAAGGAACAGCAAGGGACTGGAAGCATCGTTCCCTGCTCGTGCATTTTCGAACATTCACACTACGTTACCTCATCACTAGGCTCGGGTCACGAGTAATATTTGCGATTTCTCTGAAAGGGTTTGGACAAGAGTCCCACTTTTTCTTCAGAGGTTCGTGTTTCGAGAGGCCAACCACTGGCACCTAGCGAAAGAAAAAGAGCAAAAAGAAGTCTCCGATTACAGTTTCAATCATTTCCACTCTCGGTGCTATCGCGACCGACTCCAAGCGTTTAGTAAAGCAAAG
>NC_051165.1:160552613-160877613 GCF_013339725.1 Rhipicephalus microplus | reverse complement strand
TCACGCTACCCGGACGGGTAAACGTACTGCTGCTGCAGCAACGTGATAAACGATGTCCTCTCTCGAGGGCTGCCGCGCTGGGGGTCACCTACATCCGGTGAAAGTGGAATAACGGAGCAGTGGGCAGGTCTGGCCCGGTCTTTAATGGAAGGCCAGCCATTTCGAAACAACGTATAACAAAACGTGGTTGTACGGAGCACTTCTCGCGTGTATTACACCATTAGGCAATGCCTCGTATGATATAAGGAAACAAGACAGGTTCACTTCACTAGCAGCAAGCAAATAAAAGAAGAAAAGAACATCGTTTCAGACGGCGTTAACGGAAGACGCGTTTACAATACCTTACTCGTTAACCAAGCGCGCGTCATGGCCGTAAATATTGTTAGTTCAACTGCGCGCAGTTTGGTTTCATTAATGGTGACATAAGTAATGCATACGTTGTCCTGATGTGTTCACTGGTACGAGTGCAGAGCATTGTCTTTAAACCAATAAAAAAAGCTATAGGTTGGTAAACATTGCCCGTAAATTATTATACATTGCCAATGGCGCCAGGTAATGATCTCACAGCTGAAGTTACGTCTTCTTAAATCAACACTCGTGAAAGTAAATGGAAGAACGGCCACGCGGCACAAATGGTAACAAAGTGCAGAGCACTAAAGGGGTCCCGGCTGTCGTATGCTGTCGTCGTCGCTTGGGGTTACGCTAGTAGAACCACATATAGCGTGGCCGAGTCTAGCAGAGTGAACGCGTACTCGCGCCAAAAGAAAGTTTGCTTCCTCTCGTTCTTCGAGCACCTTGATGATGATATTAAGTGCGGCCATTACTACTAAACCATGATAAAATGTTGAAAAAGGGAACGCGGGGAGAAATCGCAAGAGAGACAAAAAGATAGGAAAAAAAGGAATAGAAATAGCAATAGAGAGAAAAACAGAAAAAAAAATTGCCACGAGAACAAGAAAGAAAGAGAGGAGGAAAGAGAGAGAAAACCGCAAAGAAACAAACAAGGAAAAAGCTGCTCAGCTATGCGCTTCTTTCAGGCTTATTACCACAAGAAAAAGGCAGCCTCAATTTTGTATTATACGATGTTCACAGTACGCTGGCTCCTTTGTGCGGCAACACCGTCTATATATAGGGAAGTTATTGCATACATCTTTTTTTTTAAATTTAGATAATGGAAGACGACGTCGGCGAACAAGGAATCTTCGTTTATTGAAGGGATTTTGTTGACAGAGCTTCGAGTGTCCATTCTGCACTGACGCCAGCCGTACAGTCAGATGTTGACGTAAACTAAAACACGAAGCCATCTGATGGAAGTTCTTTACTATGACAACCCTTCTGTCATGCACACCATGCGTTAACACATATTGTGGATGACATTGTCAAATATGGCAATTCAGACAAATCGATACCACGTGTTTGCGTCAGTGTTTGACCCTACGTACTAGCGGCCTCAAAAATTTGAACATCACGTGTCTTGCCTAAAAGCAGACAAAACAGACAGAATGACGAATGGCCAGTAGAGTTAGTAATATGATAACGCCAAATGCTTAAGCCATAAATACAGATACACCAAGCAAAAAACGGAAAATTAAACGGAAAGCCATTGCCAAGCGTTAGCAAGCACAGTGATGTAATCGGCCACACTTCATTAACATTTTCAACGGCGTCGAGTACTCTCATTTAAGACGGAAACGTTGACTGAATGTGTACAAGCGTCAGAGAATAATTTATTAATACAGCCGTCTTCACAGTGACCGGCCACCAATAGTACGGTGCAGCGAAAAATCAAATAATTTTGAACAAATCTGCGTGCAGGGTTTGAAGGAACAGAAATAAAGATGAAAGGCAGGCTTGTTTTCAAGTGTCGAAAAACTGGTGCGATGTTGTACGTTGTGGATTGCGGTAGCCGAGTTAGAACATTAGAGGCAGACAAAAAGTGACAGCACAAACATGCACGCACGCACGCACACACACACACACACACACACACACACACACACACACACACACACACACACACACACACACACACACACACACACACACACACACACACTTATCACTGTCGGAGCTCTTCATGAAGTGCGACAAGGTATGAGCTGCACTGCACGGTACTAGGTGCGACACCACATCTAAGCCAAAGGACAGCAGCACGCGAGCGTAATGCGGAAGTGCAGCTGCGAAGGTAGAGCGCGCTATGTCCACACGGGCTTCGGCGGGACTACGGTGCAATGGCGCGAGCAAAAGCGAAAGCCTCGCTAACGCGGTTCGCGGTGAGCGGAGGTCGTCAGAAATCTATATGAAGTTGCGCTATGCCTCGCCACGTCTCGTTAGAACACCTCTCGATCGTGCTGGAGTAGATGCAGCACTGTCGTTGCGAAGCGGCCGTGCGAGGTAGTGACGTCACAGTCAAGTCTTTCACGTCGTTCTCGAGTTAGGTGCCGGAGACGTGGCTGTCATCGGTACGCACAGCTCGTTTATTTATTTAAATCGTATGTAGCACTAATGTCACCCGGCCAGTTTTTAGCGTGATCTGGTCAGATCCGGACAAAGTTTCTTTACCGTGATTGGCTCATTTGAACAAGCTTCTGAAGATGACCAGTGAGTGTTGAAAAGTAAAAGATCGGCAGTTCACCGTGTCACACCAGTATTAATGAAAACTCACATATTAAGAAACAAAGCAATCTTTGGGGGAAATTAATTTGTACTTGTTAGTTTTAGTGCAAGAATTAAGATGCAAATGCAAAATGATTAGAGGTGATCACAAATAAACTTGTCGCTTGTAGCTACTCAGCCCACAGACCTCGAAAAAAACACGTCCGATGCTCTACTAATTGAGCAACATTCATACCCGTTCAATCTGTTGGGTATTTCTGTGTGTGTCATCCTAACAGCGTTAGCTAGAGACACTCTTAGCCATGACGGCGAGTGCGAACATTCTTTTTGCCAGCTATGCCTCCGTTGACTTCCAATATCTCTGTGTCTATGTGATTACTTAGCTTGTGCGTGACAAAGAAACAGGCCCTTGATTCAATCTCTCTATCGTTCTTTCACAATCACATCGCGGTTTTCGCACGCGAAACCCAACCCCAATAAGTTAAATGCTAGTTTAGAGATGGATTTTGTGCATGTTTTGTATCCACTGCGCAAATTGTAACCCCATTTTATTTTCATCGCACCTAACAGAAGCAGCATGCAGGAAGAAAGAGGAGAAAAAAGGGCGTTTGTTCCTTTTTTCTTTTTTGTAGCCATACTTGGCAGAACGTCTCAGCGTATGGCGTGCTAGACGTGCCGCAAGGCAGATTATAGTAATTAGATAAACGGACACACACTATACCTTTCTTCTACTTTGTGCAGAGAGCTGAGTTTACTAGAAAGCTTGCTTTCTCACTATCTCCACCTGCGATATCCCTAGGCGCCGCGACTGGCCCCGCAACGGTGGCCCAGTGGCTAAGGTGCTCGGCTGCTGACCCGCAGGTCGCGGTATCGAATCCCGGTTGCAGCGGCTGCATTTTCGATGGAGGCGAAAATGCTGTAAGCCCGTGTGCTCAGATTTGGGTGCACGTTAAAGAACCCCAGGTGGTTAAAATTTCCGTAGCCCTCTACTGCGGCATCTCTCGTAATCATATAGTGGTTTTGAGATGATAAACCCCACATATCATCAATTGAGGCGCAGCAACTGAGAGCTTTCTCGCGCTTATGCGTGCGTTGTTGAAGAAATGGAAGTTTGGTTGGACAAATCAATGACCGTCCTCCACACATATTGAAGTTAATTAAAATAAAGGAACATTTTAATGACACTATACAATCCTTGTAATTCAAAGAACTAAGACCATACGAAAGGAGTACGGTAAGACAGTTTAAGAACGTCTTAAGCCAAGAAAACTGGTCTTAATATTCATCATTCAACAGTAAGAATAATGTATGCTAAAGTTTTACGTGAAAAACCACGGTACAATTGTGATAGACGTCCTGGTGGAGGGCTCTGGAAATCAACTGACATTTTTATAACGTGCACCTACATCTAATTACACGGTCCTCTGGCCTTTTATATTTCATCGAAAATCGAACTGCGGCGGCCGGGCCGGAGTCAAACATGCGAGCATCGTGTCAAAAGCCGAGCACACGCGTCGGTGGAATTTGCAATACAATGAGGTGAGGTGTTTAAACGATACTGAAGTAAACAAACAGTTCAAACCTGCACAGGCTTCGGCTGAAGATTACAGTGTATTACTGTGCCAGTTCGTGCCTTGTAGTCTTTTGGTTCTGTTTTCACCATGTATTTACGGTGCTCTACCACTGACTCGACAATGGTGGGGTCGAATCCCGGCCTTGGCGTTGTATAGGAAGCGAAATGCTAAAAGATCGTGTACTTAGATTTGAGTGCTTTGAAATGAAGCCCAGGTGCCCGAAGTTCCCGAAGTTCACCACTACGGCGTTCCTCAAATAAACATTGCGGCTTTAGGGCGTAAAAACATCAACAATTATTTTCGCGTATGTTCTCTCGTATTCGCTCGTCCGTTGCTTTCTCCCGCTCATATACATCAGCAAGCCTATATTATTCTGCCTAACTAGTTTCCCTTCGCTAATTGGCACTCCGCTTCACGTTCACCAACCTAAAAGCCATGGGTCGCAAGGGGATCGAGGAGTTTTCTCAATGCGCATCCCTGCGCACGGCTATACTAAGCTGCCACAGCAGGAGGCACGCAGTACACATTCGTGCTTCACAAGAACGCGCGATCGATGCCGCGGAACTTGTAATTAACCCGACAAGGAAGTTCTCTAAGGCCCTCCGCCATCATCATACGCATCTGGCCGCTTGCGTTCGTTCGGCTCGGCCGCAGCTCGGCGACCAGCGCGTCGTACGTGCACCACGCATCTCCGAGTGTCACTCGGCAGATAGCGCTTCCCTTGATGTGTACGCGACTGATACTTCACACCATAGGCATAAGCACGCACATCCCTCCACTCTGTGCGCGCGTGTGCTGCTGAATGTGCTGTGTTTATTTCTCTTCCCTCTCTGCTCTCTATCTTTCATCTCCCCCATCCCCCTCCCATGCGCAGGGTGGCAAACCGGCTGCTTATAGGCTAATTAACCTCCCTGCCGTTCTTTTCCTCCTATTTTCCGTCCTTCCTTCCCTCCCCTCCCTTCCTTTAACCCCATTCATCTAAGCGGACCGCCAAGTACACGCTTCATGCACTTACTCGAACAGTCCTATACAGGGGCGGCGCCAGGATGTTTTTACTGGGGGGGCAACCACGAAAAGTGAGTTCCTCCGGGGGGGCAAGCTAGCTCTGCTCCTACTAGGTTTTCAATATATGCTTCCGGGCACTTGGGTGGGCATAGGGGGGGCAGGCGAGAATTTTGGGGGGGGGCTCCAGCCCACCCTTGCCCCCCCCCCTGGCGCCGCCCCTGGTCCTATAACACAATTGTTTGTAGTGCAGCTTTATGGCTCGTTTTCTTCGATTTTCACTGTGCTTTCACTGAACTGAGCAATGGGGGTAGGGGTTGCTGCTGCGAACACGCCACTCTACTAATGTAGAACCCTGCGCACACCTATGCTTGACCCAAATAAAAACACTCACTCACTCACTCACTCACTCAGTCACTCACTCTCTCACTCGCTCACTCACTCACTCACTCACTCACTCAGTCACTCACTCACTCACTCGCTCGCTCACTCACTCACTCACTCACTCACTCAGTCACTCACTCACTCACTCGCTCGCTCACTCACTCACTCACTGACTCACTCACTGACTCACTCACTCACTCACTCACTCACTCACTGACTGACTGACTGACTGACTGACTGACTGACTGACTGACTGACGAACCATCACGGACCACTGAGCCTGTTTGCCCGCCTGCTCGTCACCTATTTATACACTCGTACAGAAGAGACGAACGATCAATTGGGCGCACCCTGGTAACGCTTCGAAAAAAAAAAAAAAAAAAACGGCGACTGCGCGGAAGCCCTTTTTCCAACGAGCGCCCCCGTCGACTTGTGCCTCGCATTGACCCGCGGTCGGTAGTCGCGCCAGCCTTATGACCGCCTACACCCGAGCCGCGATGGGGGCAGGTTAGCTCACGGTTGGGCGGCGGCTGCCACCGTTTGCGCACCGTCGCTCGCTGCACGCAACTGAGGGACCAGTTGCGCCTCGATCGGTGCGCGCTCGTACGAGTGAATGCGGAGCGATGACGGCAATTGGAGTCGTGCACACGCAACGTCGGCTTCTTGACGAATAGCTCATTTCGACACGGGGAAGAATCGGAGAATGGAGAAGCTGCAGTACTATCGCGTACCGTATGAGCTGCATTGCGGAAGTGAGTGGCCAAGCACATTGTAACGTTTTACAGTGTGGCAAACCGTGACTTGATTTGTGAGGTTTAACGTCCCAAAACCACCATATGATTATGAGAGACGCCGTAGTGGAGGGCTCCGGAAATTTTGACCACATGGGGTTCTTTAACGTGCACCCAAATCTCAGAACACGGGCCTACGACATTTCCGCCTCCATCGGAAATGCAGCCGCCGCAGCCGGGATTCGAACCCACGACCTGCGGGTCAGCAGCCGAGTACCTTAGCCACTAGACCACCGCGGCGGGGCGTGGCAAACCGTGACATTCTTCCGGGTCACCGGGGGAAAGTGGCTATATTTGCGATTCCGAATCGCATCCACTTACTTGCCCACTCACATTGAATTCACCACGCGGTTGTATCAGTTTAGAAAATTATAATATCGAGGGCGATAGCGAGCAAACGGGGGCGATTCACGCTCGCGTGAACAACCAAACTCTTTCCCGATAACTCGAAAATAAGCCTTAATTTTCGCCACTATATAGCCTTGCTTCAGATGGTTCATACTGAAATTTAGATTTACTGCGCAAAAAGAAAGATGAAAAAGGGAAGACAGGGTAGAGCCCAGGGTAGAACAGTGTTCTATCTGGTCTCACTTATATCACTTTTTGATCTTGCACAGCGAATCTTAATTGCCGGAGCTACCTTTGTTTATGTGACGCCTGAAAGCGCGGAAGCCTTCGTTTATTCACTGAAAAACTGCAGCGTAACTTTAGCTATTTGTTGGTGGACTAGATGGAGTGCGGTGGACTAGATGGAGTAGCAAGCTGACTTGCGAGTCGACTCACTCATGCTAAGATTGGCCCATGAGCCTGACTGAGTTCGACTGAGTGATATTTCGGTGAGCTCGATATATACCGAGTGAGTTCAGTTGAGAATTCTTTTGGTGAGGGCGAATCTGAGTAAGTCCATTTGAGAAAAAAATTCCGAGTATCGGTCCGAGTGAGTCCGGTTGAGAAACATTTTGGTGAGCCTGAGCGCGATCGAGCGAAAACTAAGTGCAAACGCTAAATATATTTATTGAGCTCCAGTCTGAATGAGTCTCGCTCGCTCAGCTATGACTGTGACTAATGAAAAGTGTGAGACTGCCACTACGAGGCTTTTCTGTGAAAAAGCTGACTCCTTTAAGACAAAAAAGCGCACAAAGGAGTTCACTAGCAAACAAACAACGATGTACACACAACAACAAACAAGTAACGTCTCTAACGTCATTCAATGCGCCGTCTAAACAAATCTTTCACAAGAGGCAGCCCCGCAATGCCCCGGTGAAATGCGAGCGCGCCATGTATCGTAAACGTCGAGAAAAGCGCAGCGCCTGAAGCTGTCATCACCGACGCTAGAAATCCTCTGACGTCAAAAATCTGTGCGCAGGGGGCACAAATACTTACAGGAGGGGGAACGACCTCAATTCAACGAAGAGCCTCGAATTTATGACGAAAGTAGGAGTTCCGGCAAACATACCATTTGTTGCACGTAGAATCTCGTATTTCGTTTTGTTGGCTCTTAATAAGCTTAATGGCAGCCTTGTTAAAGTGAGATGGATTCACCATTTTGTTTGTTTTGCACTCGGCAGGGTCTCTTTCGCGAAAACATCCCGCCGGAGAAAAGCACAGCAGATTTACGGCAATGCAGCTGTATTCTGAGACTCAGAAGCATCGCTTTAGTCTCCGAGAAAGAAATTTCAGAGAAAGCACAAGATTTACGCGGGACGCATGCAGCCCATCTTTTGTTTCTATACTGCAGTGAAATGTCATGTCGAATGGCCATAAACAAGTGTGTTATCTTAAACAATCCACTCGAAGCTTTGAAATTAAATGAGCATAGTGATTGAATGACCATAGCGGAGGGCTTCGGAAATTTCGACTACCTGGGGTTGTTTAACGTGCACCCAAATCTGAGCACACGGGCCTACAACATTTCAGCCTCCATCGGAAATGCATCCGCCGCAGCCGGGATTCGATCCCGCGACCTGCGGGTCAGCATCCGCGTACCTTAGCCACTAGACCACCGCGACGGGGCTTGCGTTCCTTTCTTGCATTACGGCTAATTATTCTTTGACTGATGTCAATGCATTTATTAACGTTATATATTTCTAAACGATAATAACGAATGAATGAATGAATGAATGAATGAATGAATGAACTCCCAATCACTCTTTTTTATATCGAAAATCATTCTCTCAACGCAACAGGAAAAATATGAATAAAGCCCCACTCTTTCTCCTCTCTGTGATTGTAGCACATATCACAAGTCTCAGCAGACTCATAGCCAGAATTCTTTCACGGGGTGGCGAAAAAAGGCACCCCCTTGAAGACCTTGAAAAACCCGCACTTTCATGAATTATTCTCAATAAAACGCCCCCCTTCATCCGCATTTAGAGGAAGCCCAACCCTCTAGCCCCCCCCCCCCCCCCCCCCCTCCGACTACGGTCCTGAGCCTCAGATCAGAGAAGTGAATGGATTGATGATCGTTGTGCTATGAACGCGCCCCATCTGACGACCCAAAGCACGCTTCGCATTTGTTTGAGCGCACAAAACCGGCGTCAGAACTTCCACTGACACTCGAGCCATTTCCATAACAAAGTGGTAAGAATGATAGCCACGGGCAGAATGGAAGGGGTCGCGCAAGGCTCCAGACGCAAACCCTCGCGGCGAGACACCTCCTCAACACAAAAGGAGGGGAAAGCCCCAGCTGTGGTTGTTTGATAAGCGCGGGCCCGCATATGGGGCACAACGCCGTGGTAAGAACGGCTCGGTGTCTCTACGGGCGCTACAGAGCTGTGACGCTACGGACAATTTGCGGGACGTTACCAGCAAGACTAGGTGGTCCCCGAGGTCCCGGAGAGATATAGCAAGCTAAATGCATGTCTTCGGCTTAAAACAGTGCAGCGCGCAAACCAGAGTGTCGGCGCTGAGCCACAGAATTTACGTCGTTCGAGCCTTGCGTGAGCAGGTTAAGGCGGCTTAACCATGAGTAGAGATAACAGACGAAAATGCAGAATGGATGCCCGTGGGAGCATCTTCACAATTATTCTTACTGTGGTTGCGTAATTATTAGCATCGAACTTGTTTTTGTTGTCGACCGCGCTATGTGAGGAGACATAGGTGCCATAGGGCACGGTGGTGTAGTTTCTCGCGCGGCGAAAAAAAAAAAAATCTGCCGTCGTCAGACTGCAAGCAAGTCCCTTCGAAAAATTGTTTGGTATGGCTGTTTCAAAACTTATGTGCATCGCTGGAATTACAGTGACTCAACTTATAAGGAAACCTAAGAGATTGTTCTGTCTCAGACTTGGGTCCACAGATTTAAATCTCACTTATATGTCTTCGTTCCCGTGCCTTTCTAATCAGTTGCAAGCGTGACTTTTGTCTAATCTACCGTCCCCGCCAATCTTTCGTTTCGATTTCCCAGGGCTAATATCTGCAGTAAATTACGTTTTATGTCCCCTCACTACATTTCAACGATTCGTAATTAATAATAACAACGAAAGCGGCGCCTGCATTCATGGTGTGTGAATAGTAGGACAGAGATTACGGGACCCTCTCCACAATTTGAGTTTTACCACAAAAACAATAGCCGAGAAATGTGATACGCTGAAACCTTTCACAACCGCGATGCTTCGTGGTTGTTCCAACAGGCATCGCTAGCTTAACAGAGGCCAGACTTTCGTACAATGTCATTGGTAAGCGTTAGGCAGTCAGTCATAGTAGTCAAACACGGAAGGAATGAATGCGAGAGCTATAGTTAAGAACAACTGTTGGTATTTTATCACTAAATCACCAAATAAAGATAGGTGTACACCTTTAAATGAACATGTAGTGACAGAACTCTTCGAATGATCACTAATACACGTCAAAAAGAGACAACCACCACAATAAAAGAAGCATTCAAACTACGCGCGGGTGTTTTTAGGGGTGAAGCTCCTAATGGCGTGGGTCTGTCCATTCCTTGTAGGTAAGTGACCACCTATAGGTAAGTGACCTTTGCATACTGCCCACTACTTCGTCCTTGCAAGCATCCCACAACGCCCCATCATCGATCCACCAGTTCCCTGACCATAAAGCAAACATTGTTGTGAAGTAGCCAATATGAAATGCAAGGTGGTCGTGTACTTGTATGCAGATGCGCGTTAAAGAACCATATATTGTCCCACTGTGTTCATCGCTTATTTGTGCGTGATCACCTATAGTTCCACCGTTGCAAACTGCCCACCACTTTGTACTTGCAAGCATCCCCCTACGCCCCATCATCCACCACTTCACCGACCATAACGCCGTTATAATGCAGGGGGAACGGAAGCGACGTATGGCTACCACTTACGATTAATAAAATTTCTTGTATAAGTATATACAGTGCTTGTCACGCTTTTTATGACGTAGTGGGCGATATTCGCGGATGATTCAAGGTTTAGCGATGAAACCCTCCAGTGCTTCGCCCCACTCATCCTCATTCACTCCGTGGATATGCTGTGATATATATTTTTTTGCAATACACATCCCGTCGCACTGTAAAAGCGTGAGTACTCGCGTTCGCCAATCGCGTTCACCAATCACGTCCGCCAATCGCGTCCGCCAATCGCGTATGGCACAAACCCTGCCGGCATATACGATAATCACCCCTCCACGAGCCTTCAGTTAAGCAAACATTAGAGCTGCCGGTTTATACCTACCACTCTAATCTTCCTCTCTCTATTCCTATCTCACTTCTCTTCCTACTCTTCAGGCATGGTTAACAAGGCACGGTTACGCTTCGACAAACCGAGCGAATGTATTTCCATCCTCGCGGCGACCTCGTTCGAGTGCGCGAGAGCAACGAGCTGGCCCCACACACAGCCGCGAACGTGCCAGCGCACCGCGGCACGTCCCAGAGCGGCCGTCATCTTTTGACGCAAGCGCTCAGTGGGGGTACGTACCCTTATGAGTGGCGCGACTGCACCTCGCGCACTGCCACTAACGCTTTGTCAAATCTGCAGTGTTCGACGAACCCGGCATCGCTAACACACCAACGGCTTACCGAGTTGATGAGACGCGAGGGATTCTCCTTATAACGGGAGCCGGGAAAGCATAAGCCAATGCCGCGCAGTCGGGTAGCTGACGCGGCGGTTAGCGGGTGTGTCTGCGGCGGAAACAAGTTGTGTTGAAATATAACAGTGATAACGCTTACTGCGACAATAATAATACACATTCCCTCAGCACCTTCGTAGAAGGGGCTGCTGAACCTGCACTGTTATTAATGTACAGTCGTCTGGCCTCTCGCCGTCACACGCGTCGCTTTTATTAACCGCGAATGTTCGCGTTTCAAGGCGCTGTAATGTCTCGGCCGTTGACCTTTGACGTCATGAGAGGCAGTGACATGCGAATATGTCGCGACGTACGCGATGCCTCCCACAGCCTTCTTCCGTGCTCCAGTGGCTGCCAACATGAATATTCCATTGTTCTCGGCTCTCTCTGTTTAACATTTGTTTAACGAGTAGGTTCAAGGCTACGTCGCTCGCGAACAATATGGAAGGTTAAGGAAAACCGTGTAATTGTTCATCCGACAGTTCTGGTATCTTTCACGTTGCGGTCACTCTACGCAGAGGGTTTCGTACAGGTAACCTATAGATGGAAATCCGGCGCTGGTGTCCATGGGAACTGCAACACATGGCACTTCAGCCATGGGAACGATGGGTAGGCCGTTAATTTGCCTTAGTTTAACTTCGTTGCTTCGTTTAACTTGCAGGCACTCTGTCGCAAGATGAAGTTGAGCCGAAAATTCTAGTAGTCCCACGTCCCCTCCTAGACCTTTTTAGACCGACCTTCTCGAATATCAGCTCACCATGCAGCTTCACAAAGAGCCCTTCCTTTATTCGAAACGAAAGCCAGAACCCATTGAACGCTTTATTTATTTATTTATTTATTTATTTATTTATTTATTATTATTTAGTTATTTAGTTATTTATTTATTTATTTATTTATTTATTTAATATTTAATATTTAATATTTAATATTTAATATTTAATATTTAATATTTATTTATTTATTTATTTATTTATTTATTATTTATTTATTTATTTATTTATTTATTTATTTATTATTTATTATTATTTATTTATTTATTATTTATATGTGTGGTTTGACGTCCCAAAGCCACCATATATGATTATGAGAGATGCCGTAGTGGAGGGCTCCGGAAATTTCGACAACCTAGGGTTCATTAACATGCAGGCAAATCTGAGCACATGGGCAGCATGCAGGTGAAAGTGCTGTAGGCCTGTGTGCTCAAATTCGGGCGCACGTTAAGGAACAACAAGTGGTCGAAATTTGCGGAACTCTTACTACAGCTTCTCTCATAATCATATGGTGGCTTTGGGACGTTAAGCTACACATATAAATCTGAAACGCGAAAGTTTATGGCGAGGTATTGCAGGCACCTTCTTTTCCATCGTCTACATTTCGTGCCATACCGGTGCAATCAGAGCTAACATTTTCTTTACCGGTCAGCTTTGCAGAAACATGACGTAGTTATTACGAGTCATTGTTAATAGCAGTATTTGCAGTAAAAAAAACTATGTTGCGCTTGAAGCTTAGGGTAGAGTGCATTCACCAGCATTGTTATTACAGAGCGCAAAAGAAATGGAGGAAATAAAAAAAAATCCCGGGAAAGTACTGAACTCAAACGTATGTACCCAAAACGTGAAGTGACGGAAGATAGTGCATATATCTTTTTTTTTTCATTTTTCCCCATCTCCATGCACGCCGAATCTTACGGGCACCCACACCAGTGCGTCTTCATCATGGTTGTGAAGCACTGGATACGAAACATTTCCCGCCATTTCACTGAGGCTCACAGATTTCGCATTGGGCCGACCGTACAAGAAAACATTGAGGGACGGTTTTTTTTTTTTTGTAAAAAGAGCGTGCCTTCTAAATAAGATTGCTTTACGACGTAATGGTCTGTCTTTCTCGTTTATTATTACCATAGCAACAACCAAGGGTTGATTAAACGTAAGCCATTAGGATACTTCTATGCAGAAGCTCAGTTGCGAATATGTACGTAGAGGGCATCGACAACATCTACGGGGAGCACCTCAATAATATTACTGCTGGTAAAACTAGATCGTTTATTCTACTCGGTGAGTGGAATGCCGGTTGCATAACGTCTAATAGCGCTACCGTTAAAACATTTTTTTTTCGAAATATGCACCAAAATAATTTTTTTTTTTCATGCCTTTAGTACTATTATAAGGTTAACTTCAGATGTGGACGATCCCGCGCAAAGTGTGAATTCATTCAAGTGAGCTGTCTGTTGCCATGTTATTTGGCCTTTTTGTGCTAGCTTGCTATACTTTCGTTTTATTTCTCCGCTTTTGTTCTCGTATAAAATTGACAATTCATTATTATTATCTTCGTTTTTCTTTTACGCCGCAGAACATGGAGATATGTAGACGCCGAGCAGAAATAATCTTCAAGCTCTCCACGTCAAAGTAGCTAGGACAGATTAGAACATGTATAGTTTCGGTTTCATAAAAAAAAACGCGCAGGAGAGGCATGCGCGTGTGGGAAGCGCACTGACCTTTTCGTAGACGTGCGCGGCGGAGAGCTCGTTCTCGACGACCATCATTACGATTCCGAAGAGGGCCATGACCAGGGCGTAGTCGCTGATGCGCTTGCGCTTCTCGAAGAGCGCCTTGCGCCGGCCCAGCCGGTAGCCCACCGAGGGTTTGTGGAAGCGGCCACCGGGGCCGAAACCTCCCGACGCTGCCCCCGGCGCGCCGCTGCCGGACAGCGAGCCCGAGGCGCCCTTGAGGAAGCGCCGCAGGTCGCCGTCGCCCCCACCGCCGACTCCGGCGTCCGTGTGCACGCCCACGAGGGCGATGCCCGCGCCGTCGCTCTCGGTCGAATGCTGCTGCGCCTGGCGTCGTCGTACCGACACGAGCAGGTGATGACCGACAGGGCATGGGAGAGAGACAGAAGGCAAGAAAGAAAGCGTGACCAGGTTCAGGCATCGATAATGCGAATGATAGCGCCACGGTTAAAAGAGCTTAGTGTTAGGCGAGTAGGTGTTGCGACATTTATATACACGCGAATAGCACAACGAACCAGCACAACCATAGGAGTGATCATGGAGCTAGGGGGGGGGGGCAGGGGGCAGGGAGGGTGTCCGCTTTTTTAATCACCTAGATAGGGGGAAAGGGAAGAGCGCTAAGTCTGAAACGTTACTCAGATGAACATGTTCAATGATTGGTTAGGATTGGTTTTATGAGCAGGATAATGAAGGTCGAAGGCACCTCGCAAACTCGAGTCCGATAACTGTTCGCTTCCCATGTTTACTCCCGAGGAGCCGCTGAGACAGGCCATTGTGAGAAGCACGCCGTCACTTCTCCGTTATTATTTTTTTTTTCATCCACTGAGAAGCATATTGTGTTTCGGAAGCGGTGCCCACAGGAGGAGAAGGGCGTGATGTAATTCTCTCCTTCTTCTCAACCCCCTCCCCCCCCTCATCAATGGATGATCTTGCGCACGGCTATGGGCCCAGCAAAACAGAAAACGAACACAGGCTCAACCTGACAACTGCGTTTATCAAAGCAGATTCGTAGTGATGGCGCGCCTGCGCAGCTTGTGGATACAGAATCACGCATAGTCCCTCTTTCAATAAAATCAGCTGTCACTTTCTGCCTGTATTCGTCTCATTTTTTGTTGCGTTTTTCCATTGCTCTACTTGCGATGATATCTATATCCGAGTATCAATAGCCATGTTTAGTCATTTCGTAGAATTAGCTGACAAAACAGTGAGATCAAATGAACAAAAAAATCTGGACAGTGCATGAGAGGTCAGCAAAGGGAAAGTGTGAGACGAACTCTGATAGTAAAGTTTGGGTACAATAATAACACGCTTGTCATTGTTATACATCGTGAAATATATAAGATTGCCAATAAGAGTTTGGAAAAAACATGTCATCAATATCCAAAACACCTTTGGTGCAAATGGTACCTTAAACAATCCGTTTGAAAGCATTGACCGTTACAATAATATGATGAATGAATGAGTGAATGAATGAATGAATGAATGAATGAATGAAACAAGCTTCCTCAACACTGCAATGTGACGTTGTGAAATGTAGTTGAGTATTTCGTAAGTGTACGAGGCACCTTGCATTCAGAGGTTCTTCCTGAAAGTGACAGAAGTCGAAGAGCGTCGTTATTAGCCTCACAACAGAAATACCGTCTCGCACTCCATAAGAGTGTCTTTGGCGCGACTTTCACTCTCCTCTCTCTCCCTGCCTCTCTGATGCCACACATCATATCGACAAAGTTGTAGAATCAATTATTCAATCAATCGATCAATTGATCAATAAATATTTAAAATAAATTAATAAATCAAATCCAACGTGTTCCTCCATCACCCATCTTGCCATGCTGGGTCTCCCAAAAGCGAAAAACTTGTGAAGTGCTTGAATGGCCACAAAGAAAACACGTCTGTCGGCACACAAGACAGCAGGTCCACCCTCATAGAATTTGCTCCCAAGAACAAAACTCAAGACATTGTGTGTCGTCCCCTTTCTGGCCTTTGTGTCCTCGCACTGGAAGTTTAGTATCATGAATTTCCAGCTAGCCCAAGCTTCCGCCCTTGTGAAGAACGCATAGGTTGCCCGCCACAATGCCCACATATGGAACTCACTTGTCGTGGTCACCCCCCCCCCCCCCCACACACACACACAACACCCCAACACGCACAACACCCGTACTGACAAAATCCTGGCACCACTCCGGTTTGCCTACAGTTTGAGTTTGATTCAACCACTGAATCATGCAAACGGTATCGCAAGCACTTTACATTAATCAGTGATTTAAAGACTTGGCCAACACCAGACATCAGGTAGGAAACTAGATGCATGAACCGAACCACAGAAGGTGCACAGAAGTCAAATCACCCGTGTTACAAACAGCTGTTATCGCGGCGGGATTGGCACATCTAAGCACACCTTCTCTTGCTGATGATCCAAATAAGTAAGAGAGACGTTTTACATCGCCGCTGAAATTTTACCCCGACGTTTGGCCTTTTATATCATTTCGTTTTGTCGTACACGCAATGAAACCACGCGAACCAGCAATTACCCGCGCCAGATTCCGAGTCAGAACGTTAAAGCCAGTAAGTTATGGCTTTCGCACATAACCGAGAAGCTGGAGTTGCGACGCTATTTTTATATGCTAGGCAAGGGGCTAAACAGCAGTCTTGCTCTCTGAAAATAAAGTCTCTCTTTCATTTAAAGTATAGAGGGAAAAATGAAACACTCTATTGCCAAACAATGATTCGAAAACGAGTGATGCAGTCGACATTGAGTAGCAGTAGTATTATTGTAGGTTGTGGGTTCCAGGCGGATGAACCCTTTCGATATATGCAAGCAACTGCCTTGCCCAGTTTCCACGTTCCAGGTTATCCCGGAAAATGTGACCTTTTCCTTTTTTTTAAGCGAAGCGTGGGCAGCCTACCAGAAATAATAATAATTGATCGGGTTTATCGTCCCAAAATCCCTACATGATATGAGAGACGCCGTAGTTGAGGGTTCTGAAAATTTCGACCACCCGGCGTGCTTTAGCGTGCACCTGAATCTAAGCCCACGGGGCTCGAGCATTTTCGCCTCCATCGAAAATGCGGCCGAGATTCGATCCCGCGACCTGCGGGTCAGAAGTTGAGCACAATAACCACTGTACCACCGTGGCGGGTAGGCCAGAAATAAAGCACGAGAAGTGCGACGCAACACGCCGCTGGTCTGCAAGCTATCTAGAACGTGTTGTTGGGCTAATTGGTTCTCACTGAAGAAATATTAAGGGCAATCCACATGGACGGCACATCCTATTTTTTTTTCTTCGATTGCTCGATGAGAATTGCGTCCCCAATATTTCAACAAGCTATCTCGCACATGGTGATTTCATTAAAGGTTTCTAACTTAGTTTAATAAAATATGTTACGTTGTCTAAATCGCAGAGTGGAATTAGAAGTCATGACTCAGTGCTTCCAAAAAAGGCGAAGGCTGTTTGATGGAGTGAAACTTAAACCATGCGTATATCATGTGAAAGCCGAAATTGCAATAAACCTCTCAGATGCATCTGCTTCACTGGTTATTTTTTTAGAAATAAAATTTAACGACACGTAGGACTTCTAATGATGTCGCTGTGAGCTTGTTATTGTTTGCGAATTATATTTTCGACGCACATATTTACTGATCAATGTATCAGACTTGCTAGCCAAAGTGTTCTCGATCACTATCCATCGGCTTTTTTTTTATTCTTATCCTGGCTCCGTTTTGGCTACTTGTTCCCGTGCTGCTGTGGCTGCTATTACTTTGTAGAATTCTAAACAATCTTTTCATGCGAAGGTTTACTACTGTTCATTAAAAAATGTAATATTTTACTTTCTCGTTAAATCTGCTGCTACTTTGTTTACTTGTTTCCATGAGTTTATGTTTTAACCTTTCCAGTTGATTGTGTCAATTAGGAGTATTAAGGAAATTAAACGTAGTTAAATAAATAAATGAATATACAAATTTCACTTACGCACAATGAAAAAAGATGCACGTACGAAGTGTTCTCTGTTTCGATCGCTTAAAAGCCGACGTCAGCGAGGAGTCTTTAGAAGCTTTCGAAGATAAAACGAACACGCGGCGAAGAAAGAATCCCGATTCCGGGAACGCGATTTCAAAAGAGAAAGAAAGGAAGGACTATGAGGTGAACTTCTATAACTAGTTAGCCACGATATACGTCTCGCAGCTTACTACCGTCTCGTTTTGCCGAGAACTACAGCAGCTGCAAAGACGTGCTTTTTTTTTTTACTGCACAGCAGTGCTCCGTAATTAAGCTTTTCTTTACTGCATAGCAGTGCTCCGTAATTAAGAGTGGCTCAGTAAGGAAAAGGTGTTTCAGGTGTAACAAGAACGAACACCTCTGAAACCCACACAGGAGAGCTTAGTGCTCGCGTGTTGCTCCAAAGGTCAGCTATTCGAACATATCGAGCCATTCAAGATTAGCTTAACTATAGTTAGTCGGAGAAGGCCCGCAAAGAACAGGACGCAATTAGCTTTGGATATTTCAGGAGCTACGTAGGTTCTTGATCGTATTGCTTTACATAAACAAGAAAGAAACGAGAGGCAGTGAAAGCGCTCGTCGTTCCAAGCTCGAAAAAAACGAGCAAACGGCGTTGGTTGTTTTTGTTAACCGACTGTCTGTTCTTGAGCCCACCTTCACGACATAAAGCAACCCTCATACAATATTGACCATGATAACAATTCGCGTTCACGCGTAACCATATTTATCTGACTCGTCGAGAACATTACAATATCAATCAATCAATCAATCAATCAATCAATCAATCAATCAATCAATCAATCAATCAATCAATCAATCAATCAATCGTCTTCTTTTTAGCACGGCCAATGTATCAATCCATCCCTCACCCGTACAAAAGCTATCAACACCTAAAGTCGTTTTGCACTGCCTCCGAGATCACTCTTGACCGAGCAACGATACCGTGTGATGAGGTCATGTGACGTCACATCGCATAAGGCCATGCTGACTTCCCAAATTCGGACTACCTGTCGCGTTATAAAGACGTCAACAGGTGACGGCACTTTTTTTGCATTTCTTGTTTTCACGTCGCCGCGTTTTCGAGTTTGGCGAGGACGTAAAAAGTAACACTGGCAAGTGAAACACCAAGCTTGTAACATTGAACACTGGACGGAACATACTAACGTTCAGATCTGGCTTTGGGAAACAACTTCGTCAACGAGCTCCTAGTAGCTCCTCTCGACAAGTTTCTCTCGACAAATATATGGACATAAACTAATGGTTACAGATGCGTACGAAGACGTATAGGCCCCCGACGGGAGCAAAGAAACTCAGTAACATTTTTCAGCCACGATGTTATACGCCAGCCTTTTTCAACGAGTACATCAGTTTGGGGAAAATGTGGAGGAGGTGGGGTAGGAAACGTAATGTTGCCGGAGTCTTCTAGATTGCGCACAAAAATCACAAGTGTAGGAATGTTTGCATTTGAATAGCAATTGACTGATTGATTGATATGTGGTATTTAACGTCCCCAAACCATTATATGATTATGAGAGACGCCGTAGTGGAGGGCTCCGGAAATTTTCGACCAACTGGGGTTCTTTAACGTGCACCCAAATTTGAGCACACGGGCCTACAACATGTCCGCTTCCATCGGAAATGCAGGCGCCACAGCCGGGATTCGATCCCTCGACCTGCGGGTGAGCAGCCGAGTGTATACCTTAGCCACTAGACCACCGCAGCGGGGTCATTTAAATAGCGAAATGTATCAATATGATGTATTACAAATATAGGAAAATCACATTTTATTATCGAATAGCATATGCCTAAAAGTTCCCAAGCAAGGCAGTGTAAAAAACATATAGAGTTGCAGTTATAAAAAAGTGAACAAAAATAACCCTCGTTATTTGGTTTATTCCATTAATGTACCCATTATATTTACAACAGGACGACCCTTCAATCAAAGAGGTTCTTAATTGTAAACAAGTTTTTTTTGTTACCTATATTTCGGACATCGGATCGCTTACGACAGAGTCGTCGCGACAGTGGTCCATATAGTCTATTGCACAGATTTCCCTCTCTCTGTCTGTGTGTGTCAACAGTTAGTCGTCACTTCCTCGATTTAAACAGCAACGACTTTTCATCAACTCGTAACAGACGAGCGATAAAATGAACCCTGCATGCATAGTTGATGTTTCGCGCGACCACGCATATTTCAAATACTCGTGCTCCTGCAACTAGCTTCCGTCGCAAGAAGCTTCTGCAACAAGCTTCTGATTCAAGAGACAAGCTTCCAATTTTGTTCGAATATTTAACCTGGAACGCGATAGCTTAAATTAGCGAATGTTTGTGAAAACCAGTTTATTAGGAAACTCCTTAGCGTGCGCCGGTGAACGTTCAGCCGGACAGCCCAATTTAGCTCGGATGCGATGCGTGCTCACGCACGCCAACTCGAGTACTCTCTATTAAAGCTTGTCTCGAAAACACCGAACACAGGCACTCGTAGGGATGCGTTTGTTTAGAGTAATGAGCGCGACTCGCTCGCTGGATTCCGTGCCGACCGGTTGTGCCCTTGCGATCTCCGACGTCAGCGTAGCTCTGACCTACTGGACTTGCCCTACGCTATCTCCTGACGCCGACAAAAGCACTCGCAAGTGGTGCCCCGTCCTCGGACTCCTGTGACCGTGTTTCCATCTTTCCTATCTCTCCTATCCCCTCGATATGTCCTCGCTCCCTGGCTCAGAGCATCTCTCTGTCTCTCTCTCTATACCTTTAATTCTATCATTTCAATGTCTCCTCACGCCCATCCCCAGTGAGCTATATACCTTTAATTCTATCCTTTTAATTCCTCCTCACACCCATCCCCTGTGAGCTATATACCTTTAATTATATCCTTTTAATCCCTCCTCACCCCCCTCCCCTGTGAGCTACTGTTGAGGTGTCGCACCGTGAAGGAGACAGTTACGGGGCTCACTTTTCTCTTCTTTTCCATCTTATAACCACTTCAGAATAATGAGCGCTTGAGCGATGTGCGAAGCTACAAGCTTAGCTGCGTGTTTGATTCGTGCACAGAATGCCGCGTTATCTTAATCTGGAAGACTGCACGCGTACGATACTGTTGCTTCACGGAAAGCGTGCGTGGTGTTCACAATGAAGTCGCGCCGGCTCGTATACTCGAGGCTCTTGCGTGAGAAGCATGCGTTCAAGAGTTTGCATCACGGCATGTTAGTTATCACTGCACAGAAAAAGGGAAACCGTCCCAGACGTTAGTGTTAGGGGTAAGCCGGTCATGCCAAAGCCAGTGCCAAGCCATGCCGCACACAGCGAAAGCCGGTCAGTGTGTGAGGAGCTGCAGACGTGTTCTCTGCAAGCTTACCGAGCAAGCAGTGTGTAGATCAGTGTACATTCCCAAACGTGTAAATTCTATCAGGAATAAAAAAATACTTGAAGAAGGACATCCCCACTTTAGTAGCAAGCAGCTACGAGAAAATCTACAAAGATTCTACAGGACGAGCAAAAAATTACAGAGCTACCGAAAAAAAAATTGCAGTGACGTGTCGGATTAGGCTTCTTTGTATGCCATTATTACACTGCTCAGCGCAAACAAAATTGCTCGTGGTTCGGGATTCGAACATATAACTTAAGCTTCTATTCTAGAAAATTTAGTATGGATTTCCCCGAAATTTCGCGCTACAAATAACCGTATGACCCCCATGGTGCTCTAGTGTCTAAAACACTCGGCTGCTGGCCCGCAGGTCGCGGAATCGACTCCCGGTTGCGGCGCCCGCATTTTCGATGGAGGTGCAAATGCTTGAAGGCCATGTGCCTAGATTTAGGTGCACGTTAAAGCTCCTCAGGTGGTCCAATGTTAACGAGCCCTCTACTACGGCGTGTCTTATAGTCATAAGGTGGTTTTAGGACGTTATACTTCAAGAAGTTTTATAACCGGATGACGTTTCTTTCGTTTTTTTTTTCACGAATATTCATCCATTTTACAGAATTGTGCAGGATTAATTTTCCATACATTGTAGAAAGAAGAGAGAGAGTGTGAATACAACGGCACCATCTGATGTCATGAAAGTACAGAAATATAATTGAAGTATGCAATAAGCTAGACAAAAAACTTTAAAAAAATCCGCCCTATCTACCAGAGGCATTACCACAGTGACCTATCAGACACTCGCGCATTGTGGCCATACAAGAGAAACGTCTGCTTGTACTTTCAAAACAAGTACTGTGTAATCATCGAAGTGATAAAACGCAGCTTCGATAATAATCTGTAACGACTTTCTTTTTTCTCTCTTTTTTTAAATTAACAGGCGTTTATTCAGAAACCAACGTTGAAGCTTGTACAAAGCCGCGGAAGACTTGACACAGTGAAACTGCGCAATTCTAGAGACTAAGCTGGTTGCATCTATACGTCATTGCTAGGCTTTATGTAGGTTGTTTCTCCGTTGACTCTCAGTGCAGAGAAGTTCCAGTTAAACCAGAGACAGCCGCGGACACGACACGGATCTCCAAACTCCAAATACATGATCTCTCACAGAAACATACCTGTAATACGTCTAATAGATTTACCGACACATAATCGGCGTTGACTTTCCATCGCTTCGGGGAAAATCCGCTGTTGCCTTTCCCGTTCCCTATAGTATTCTCTCGTTGTACGTACTAGGGGTCTTCGGCTTGCCGCGATCCCTTCGCAGTCATTTGTTGGGATATATCTGTTGCCTTGTTCAATTTTAGTGGACCAATAGTTAATACCGGTGTTTACTTAATTTTTGTGGTACACACACACACACACACCCGTGTGTGATGGTGATAGTTTTCTGATAGCTCAAATAGTAGCGCATGTTTTGATGACGACAGTTTTCTTCAATATTCGTAGCGGAATAGTGGCGATAATTTACTCAATTTCAGCAGCACATACCCATTTATGATTATGATAGTTTTCCGATGGGGCGCTTCAACAGCTCCACTGCTATGAGTAATTGGAAGCAAGCTATTACTAGCACGCGCATCTATCTACATACCGCATACTGCAGCCACACGAAGGGTAGAAGCAGTATTGTTACGTTCCGCTCGCATGCTCCCGTAAATTCACACGAAATATTGCTCACTTGGTTGCAGTCATTGAAAAGCTGCCCAGCACACAGGTTCGCATTGGGATACTCCTGCAACGACGCGATCGGCACACACTGTTACCACCGAAATGCTAGCCAGCTTTATCGAGATATACTTCAAGCCATCTCCGCTGCGCTAAGCTATCAATGCTTTTGGTCATCTCCGGTACAGACTACATGAAACACAACTCAAGTAAATGAACACAAATCGCCTAACTAGCTTCATCGCAAATTCAACGTAAGCTACACCAGTACCTAATGTAAAACACAGAAATATGTTCACAACATTTCTTTGAGAACAAGAAGCGAGAACATATAACAAAAACTTGCACAGTAACAGCTAGTTAATTTGTGTACATATTATAGTTCGGCATGTACTACAGTAACGGCGCTGTTCATTACCTACGACCACAATTGTTGACTCTTCATAACCCACCTAAACATACTTTACTGCCTGCGCTTTGTGCCGTCATATGTGATTAACGACAAAGACGTAAAAAAAAAACAAGTGCGTTATCTCGATTTCGTCCGGTGTATACATTGTAATCTATGAATGACCATTTAATCTAAGGAAGCAGCGGAGGGCTGTGATTATCCACGACGTCTGAGAGTGGACTCTAATCAAAGAACGTGATCTGTAAAAGCTGCTCCGTTATATCACTTCCGCTTGTTCACTTCCGTGAACACCAATTCCGCTCTACCACGACTTCCGCTTTTCCTAAACGTTTAAAGGAAGGTCGAAATCCTTGATCATGGCTTAAAAAACGCGTTGCCTACATGTTATAACTGACTGCCTGCATACAGTTTTTCTCTTCCAAGAATCAGCATCAGGCTCACCATGATCATGGGACGGCACTGCGCACGAGCCCTTCTACATGCCTCAAGAACGCACCATGAGCAGCGCTATAGTCCACGCGCACGCACACAGTTAGGGCAAACTGTGAAACAACGAACGCAGCTCCAGCGGTACCCGGCGTATGCAGAGCGACTACTCAGTCGTCCGGCGCGCCCATGCGTAGGTGGAGAGAAGAAAAAAAAAGCGGCCTGAAGGAGGAGAGCAAAGGGCTGAGTTGATCATCGTGTCGTACGCGTTGTCTTTCGCGCGAGCCGCGCTGACTTGTCACTTGCGCGGCGTTGTGTGTCGCCGCCGGAACGCCAACAGTGCACGACCCCCCCCCCCCCCCTTCCCACCACGTTCAGAGTGAAAGGACGTAGCGGCAAAACAAACCTGTCACGCACGTACACTGCCTAAAAACGACGCGCACACGGCAATTCCGCATACTTAGGGGAACAGTCGTAGCATAACTGGCTGGACAATTTGTAGCGAAGCTAACGTGATAACAACAGAAAAAAATGCACCGCTATTATAAATGAAACATGGCATTACACCCTCCCTAATAAAAACATGTTAGACTGATTGGCTTAAACTGTGCCAAAAGGTGATAACGCAACGTGAGGCGAATTTGGTGGTATCATACCTAGGTAACTACAAATTAAGTCAGAAAACGACTAAATGAAAAAAAAAAAAGCAGAGCGGCAAAAACAGAGACAGAGAGCTGCTCTGCTTCTTTTTCCAATTTGGACGTTTTGTGACCTCATTTTTAGTTAACTAAGTGTGTACAAACTTGCCCAACAAGCAACTCTCCTGGTGGTATCAACTTTTATTTGACTAAGTCACTAGCCTGGCATCTCAGAGTGGCTCACGCTGGAAGCGACTCTTTCAGCCCACGAAACAGCGGCCACCTGTTTCTACCAGCCGGGCGTTCTGACTAGTTCATCCCATGTTAGTTTTGAGGGAGCTGGTAGGAGTGATTATGGATAAAGCGAAGAAACGATGGGTGCAGGAATAGCTACTAATTCACGTCCAGGAAGCCATTTCTCAACTAGCCCTGTCAGAAACTCTTCATCTTCTCTTTAATTCTACCCCTTTCCCCTTTCCTCTTCCCAAGTACAAAGTACCGAATCGGAGTCTTCCTCCGGTCAGCCCTTCGTCATTACTTTATATTCTTCTCTCTCTCTCTCTTCGCTTGAGCCAGCTGGCTGCATACTATACTATCAAATTTTATTATATCGTACTACCTTATCTTCCGCTGTCCTAGACTAATTTTTCATTGCCTAGGTACTTCTAGATACATATGTGGAGTTTAACGTCACAAAACCACTATATAGTTATGAGAGGCGCCGTAGTGGAGGGCTCCGGACATTTCGACCACCTGGGACTCTCTAACCTGCACCCAAATCTCAGCAAACGGGTCTACAGCGGGAACTTTCAGTGCAGCGAATTTTTCTCTTTGTCGGAGAATTGTGACCTGTCATTTTGAGCCAAAGGGAAAAACAAAATCTTCGTGATATTTTAGGGAATTTCAGGAAAGGTTGAATTTTCCTACGACGACCAATAATTAGTGGTCACAGTGCGTTTTCATCTGCTGTAATTTGTTTTGGTGCATGCACCACGCGAGCATACCTTTGATATTTGTTTCTGCTATTTACGTGGAGCGATTTCTAGTTAACCAGCAATGTTAGACTTGAAGCCCACAATGTGCAGTGTGCCATGCATTGTACTAACAGTACATGAATTAATAAAGTCCTGCTTTTGCTGTGTGGCAGTAGAGGGGCTAGTCATTATTTAAAAAGTCGCCAGTACATGAGACACGTGTAGAAATATGCTGGCAATTTCGTCAACGTTCTTAAGGAAAAATTCCCGAAATAGGGAATTTTCATGTCTCTGTATGGAAACTCTTCGGCGTAGCACGGAACATCACTGGCCTACAGCATTTTCGCCTCCATCGGAAATGCAGCCACCACAGCCGCGTTTCAATCCCGCGACCTGCGGGCCAGCAGCCGAATACCCTATCTACTAGACCACCACGGCGGGGAAGGTCTTTCTATTACCCCAATGAACTACCTTCCCTATACATTACACGGCCTGCCAAACTCCTTTTTTAATCGTAAGCGTCGTTTTCCTTGAGAATCGCCAATTTTCTGGTTAAATCTTATGTAGAGCTGTCTTCGTGTCTCTGCACGCTACCACCTGTCAGCGATTTCTCGTTTGCTCACTCGTTACGCAACCCTCTGGTTCTTTCACTGGCTTCCTGCCGATTGTCACGCAACACAAGGTGATTGAAATGACTCTGCGAGACCCAATTAGTTGAAAACGTCAGCGTCACATTGGTTGTGGATGTCGCTTAAAACTGGGAAGGTTCTTACATAGCCTGGGGAAATCGCGTTACCAAAATTACAAGTCTTCTTTGGCATTGTTGCCGCGGAGGAAGTTCCGTTTTGCCGGATGATCACCGGCGCGTGGTGATCTAAAGATAAAGGTTAACAGCAGTGGGTCGGACAATACGTCAGCGATTACAACATGACGATTGAAACAGAAGCTGAGATTACGGGTCGTTCGTTGGATCGTCTAGGCATTGTGTCTATAAAGAAAGCATAGGCCTTATTTATATTCATCACGACTAGTTGCATCATTGCAAAGTCACCCAATGCGGATGCGTCTCGGAACGTCGCAACTGTCATTGTGGCGCATCCGTGTGCTGCTTACTGTAGCCGAACTTGTAACAAAGAAGAAAGATGCATGAGAGGCCGCAAATTCTCGCAAGATCATAACTAACTTCATAATGCGTGCAATGCTGTCAAATACAATTACACAGAGCGAATGTGTTGACACACACATACACACAAACACGCACATACACAAGAGAGAGAGAGAGAGAGAGAGAGAGAGAGAGACGCGCGCGCTTATTCATAAACGCGCGAGCGGCGAATGTATCAAATGTAGAGGTTCCACGGAGAAGTTTTTTTTTAATTTATACACTTCAATTTACAAAGAACCAGTTGCGTTACAGAAGACCTTTTGCATAGCAGGAAAGCCTTCAGTAAGGGCCGTGAACGGAATGGATGACACAACGGAAGTAGAAAGGCAGCCACGTCCTGTCCCTGTCAAAGGCGTCGCACTCTTTTCTCGACACGGTGCACTTCACATCTCCCCGTCTATCGCCACAATGCCCAAGACGTTTCGTCTGCATAGTAGCATACCACTACACTAGCTCCTATTTACACTACAGACTGCACAGTCATGCTCAAACTGCCCGTATATAAATCCAAGACTTGCACTCGGCAACGCGTATCTTGTAACTCTACAACATAACTATAGTTATAGCGCGAGAACAAAACGACGACACAGAGACAAGAAGGACACAAAAGACGTTCTCGCGCAACAACTATCGTCATGCCATACCAACTAGCCCAAGCTGCCACACTTCTACAACATAGTCTGTCGTCTCGACCGTACAAGACCCTGAGCAAGCGCGGACAGCTTCGTTCGTATTATACTACTGCTGTTCCCTGCGCGAAGCGAAGGCCGGGGGGAAACGCAAACGCGCCCACGTATACGCACGACAAACACTGGCACGAAGTGCCCTGTTTGCCGCGCGGGTGCGTGCCTGAGTGGGCGTCTACACAACGGCAAACGAGCGCAGTCGTAGCGCTTCGAGCGAGCAAACATTGACAGAAGCCTAAAAATGCTTCCCGTCGGTGTAACGATTACTTTATGTTAACCCCACCGCGCTTCCTGCGGCGATCTCGTTAAGGTCTCCTCCCCCTCTCACCGGTAAAACACAATTCCGAGCGTGCTTTCCGTGCTTCAGTTTTTTTTCTGGATTCATATTTATACGTGCGTTGATAAAAGTAGCTATAGGAGGTATTCGCAGATGAGTGGTAACACGCCGGTTAGAGACTAGCTGTTGTTTGTAAGTAAAAAAACAACAAAAAAACAAAAACAAAACTGCACTACAACAAGAAAAAAAGAGTTGATTCGACGTTTCGAGAGTGTCGTTACACCTATACTTACAGAACATCACGTCGGGTGAATAGGTTCACATCTTATTGAACACATCCTACCCTGTCTCAGTCTTTTCCCGATTTTCAGTTTGTGCCACAAGTTTTTTTTTGTTTGCTGTCTTTTAGACAGATGTGCGCAACAATGTCGGATTGAAAGTACCATTAGTAGGTTTACGTACTTCAGCAGCAACTTTTTCCTACTTTTCATTTACTTCAAAACCAATGTGGCGCCATTACGTGATGCGACGCCGCGGATAACAGTAAAATAAGCCACGAGTTACGCACAACGAAGTCAGCTCAGCAGAACCAGGGCAAAATAATCACCGAATAAGAAAATTCACGCATAACCAACTGAAACTCCTATGTGCGTTGAATTCGGAGGAGTATGTGGTCTTCTGACATGAATTATAGTGCTGCTCACTATTTTCCCTTTCAGTTTTAATCATCGCGCAAATTATTCCGCGCTCTCGAGATGGCGAGAATCGGGCGGTGAATAATCTTGTAGGCAGCGTGTTTGAGACTCCTGATAAAGGGCCAGGGGGTTACCTAATCTAATATTACTTGAACAGCCCTCTATAACGGCTGAGGAAAATATCTCTCAAATAACGTAAACATATCTCGCGGTAACAATGTCAAAACCATGAGCAATAAAAAAAAAATCTGAACAACAATACCACTCCTTCACGGAGTGAGTCTCTCTCTCTCTCTCGTTCTTTTCAACTTCCGCTCTTCTTTATTTTTTTCTTGTTTGTTGAAAAACCACGTCAGCGGCAGCCGTTGTGCGCACGGAAGGACACCAAAAAAACGGGGTTTCGAGACGGGAAAATGAAACGACCCTCAAAGCAAGAAATCGCTACTAATTAGGAGAGAAAGTTGCTCCACTCAGTTCCAGAGTTTCCTGGGCTCGGCTTTATGCAGTTCTTACTTCAACTTCACGCGCGGTCCTTTTCACCAACGACAGGTGGCGTGGGCAGCCGGCAAACAAACCTCGTGCGGCTGGCCGAGACGCTTCAGCGGCGTCGGATGCGGAGGAGCGAAAGAGAAGCTTTCGCCACTTGTTCCACGCGTGTATATGCGTACTTGAAACTTTTAAGCAAGGCACAGTCGGTGGCCTGAAAACATGCGGCTCACTGAGAAGCGAGCAGCTTAGAGGCCGGCTTCGAGAACGTTATCGTTTACAAAAAAAAAGTCAACTATTATGCCACCGAAAACGAGGCTGAATCTAAAACTGGATATATAAAAAAATGATTTCACAGAAGCTGCGCTAAATTCTTGCAGAAGCTTTAGCGTGTCGAAGTTTACGTAGTATACTTAGGTAGCCCTGAAATGCTCGAACAATTACATCTTCAAGCGTGTTTGACGGGGTACACATTATTTATGACTGCCGCGTGAATTGGTGTCTCTTATAATTTTTTTTCTCGTAGAAATCTGGAAATGTTTATTTCGACTCTGCCCATAGAGTTGAAATGCTTATATACGCACGTACAGTAGTTGGCTGTTTCTCTTCACGTCACAGAAAGCGTTGGTTGAGGTGTGGAAGTACACGTACTTGGCACAAAATTTATTGTACATCGAAGTACTTGTGGTGCAGATGAGAGCGAGGACGAAACAACCGGCAAAGCTTGCCAGTTGTTTCTAGCAAGGCTTGAAACAATGAAGATGAACGATTTTGAAGAATAATCTGCTTGCTTGAAGGTTACTTCTGGGCCCTAGCTAGGTGATGCAAGTTGCTTCTATAGTTTCTAGCTAGACAGAATTTTTTCTATTTTATTTTATATATCTCTGTTTGTATCCTCTTTCCGACCCTTTTCCCCACCCCTGTACAGGGTAGCAAACCAGTTCTTCTGGGTGAACCACCTTATCTCTTCTTTTTATTTATTTCTCTCTCTTATCTAGACAACACTACGTTGTCCCTACGTTGATTCCCAGCGCAGAGCTTCGATTTAAATCACGAAAAGTCACATACACCACAAAGTTTTTTTAACTCTGGAGACAGAAACTCATACTGAAACCAAGCTTTCACACCTCCCATTGATCTATGGTCACGTCATCGTGCGCGCAGGGCCTTTCATCTCTTCGCCGCCTTCTTGCAGCCACCGTTTCCTTTACAGTTTCTTAGTACTCTCTCGTTGAACGTACTCGGTGTCTTCAGATCCCCGCCATAGCTGCCTTTAGTTTTAGCGGACAAGCGGTTAGTAGTGAGATACTCGTTTATAACGAACACAGTTTTCCGTTAGGCCACATAGTGGCACACCCGTTAAGATGATCATAGCTTTCGGCGACTGACTCAAAGCGTTCGCATAGTGGTGTGCACATGATTCTCGCATAACTAGTAGCTTGATAGGTTCAACACCCCATCGTAAGTCGGTGTAGTCACCACATTTGACTCTCGCGGGAAAGCGAGAGCACTCTCCAAGTATATTCTTCTTTTTTCTTTATTAGTTTATTGGGAACAATCACAAAATTGCCCAAGGAGACACGGCTAAAGGCAAACATTGCCTGACTGGGCCGTGTCATCCATTCACCACAAAACACACAAACGCATCCATAGCAGCATAATTACACAAAACAATTACACCAACTGGGATTCTCATTCACGACGATGAAACGAAAGTACAGTGCTTGCTATCCCACCTACACCGCCTAACCCTTCGGGGAGACGTCCCCTACTTGCATCCACAATCTAATTAGCTAAGTGGCAGCTCCAAACTTGACTTGCGCAGGACTAGATCATTGTAGCAGTTTACTGTAGCTGCGCCTTCCGTTCTGCATCATCTAAGCCGTTCCATCTCACCTCATTCTTTCTCATTCATTTGAGGGAACTGCCCTGTCCCACCTGTCACCAAAAATGAATGAAACTTCCCGAAGTGCTCCTCGATCGTGACAATACCAGGATGCTGAAGGCTGCCATGACCCATCCTAATTTAATCGAATCGTTGTTTATTAGGGCGAAAGCCCTAAATACCACATGAAACGCAAAAGTTGGACATCGACGTCGTCAACGAGTGATGAAAAAAAATCATCACATGATAACGTTTCTCTATGATGTTATTGTGACGTCACGGAGAATGACGCCACATGATGACGACATTGTTTCTATGTCAAAGGCGGGTCCAATTCGGAAGCAGTGCAAAACCATGTTAGATGCAGAAAGGATAAGAAAAAAGGTTTAGCGAGGAAGCATCACTACATAGACCTAGAAGAAAACGAAGAAAGCTTACATTTTCAAATGGCTTTAGAAGAAAGCATAGGAAAGACTGTATTTTTTTGTGAATGAACAGGGTACCACTAGTCATGTTTGAACCACTGTGCACATAATTTAGTGAGTTTTATGTGTGCTGTTGCTGGTTTGTAATGGCGTTCATTTTATCTAACAAAACACAGGACGTAGCTCCCATTGTTCTGGTCCAAACCTATCTATCTTGGATGTATTATTCGACAATAGCTGTAACACACAAAGACACATCGCGAATGCAGCGTAGAAACGGATGGTCGACAACTGCTGGTTGTTGAAAATGTCAGAATAAATTCATCAGCGTTCTGCAGGTCACACTCCCTCAAATTGATACCGGCGGTGCCAAACTTGGTTTAAGTAAATAGATGGACCGTTCTCATTACCACAAGCCACACAGTTAGAATGCAAAGGTTCTATTCTGAGCACACGACGATGCAATAATGCAGACTTGAAGAATTTCAGACCTACCGGAAAATAATCGACCACAACTCATGGTCGCGATTTTTTTTTTTTTTGCAGCTTGGATAGGGAAACAGCGGCGGCGAAGCGCACTTTAAAGGCACAGCTGAAGTCTTTGAAAATTTAGTTTCGTCAGAGTACATGGCGTCTCCTTGAGTCTGGGACTGCTACCACTACTAATAATAATATGCCAAGACAGGCCAAGACAAGGATGTGATAATGAGGGACGCGTGGGGGTCAGGAAATCTCGACCACCTGATGTTCACTAACGTGTCCCTAGCGTCGCTGCAGTACACGGGAACCTAGCACATCACCTGCGTAGAAACGCGTGTGCCGCCGCTTGGATCGAACCAGCGACATTCGGGTGAGCAGCCGACAACGTCACCACTACACCACAACGACGGAGAAGTACTGAAACCAAAACTGTTTGCTGGCAATCGTGTACTTAAGTGTACAGATGGAAGACTGTAGAATAAAAGCTGTCTTTAAGCAGCGTGACGAGTCCACAACCCTTTGTTGTGACACGATGGCATCGTCACATATGTACACACATACAAACATATGTAGATTTATGCCCATCCATCACTCGCATGTTTCCAATATTCTGTGCTATGTCTTTATATTCTACTCATTATAACGTAAACCTTACACCTGCAATTGAAAGCAAAAAAAAATATTGTTATGATGTCAGTTTCAGAGCGGGCAAAATACGGATGTCCTTGGTCACGCGCCAACACCAACGTTTATGATCGATGTGAATCGCGTTCCATGCACGATGACGCTCGGGAACGCGGAAACAATATTAACCACAATCACGGCCGGACTAGACGAGCAGCACGCGCCCACTATGAGGGTGCGCGCGTGCAACTTCTGTAGTTGAGCCGTGCCACAATACATAAAGAAGCTCCTATTTGTGATTGCTGACTGACACAAACACCTTTAGACATAGAGATCTCTTTCAAGGACACTAAAGAACAAAACATTTTTTTCGCGTGTGTCCCACCTTCACGTGTGATGGGAGGGTTTCACCCTTGAATATAATCTCCACGGAACGCGACGTGCCGAGACGAAAATCGCTCGTGATGATGGTGTCTTCTGTAGCGGGCTTGATCAGGATTGGCAAGTCTGCGTTGACAATGGTCTCGTCAACAACGTATATCACTCCAGTGATGACTTCTTTGCCGAGCGGTATGTGAGAGCGGACTGCCATGCCATTGAGCTCTGTGACCTTGCGCATTACGTCCAGCGCAGCCACTTGGTTGACGTCAATGGCTGGAAAATTCTTGCGCGTGTTCACTCTGACGTCTTTGATTTCGTTTGGCACCAGTGCCTCCAGCTGTGCAGACACGGCTTGCCTGTTGAGGCGCCTCATATTGTCCGTCGCGAGAACTGGCATAAACAGGACGGTGAATGCCTCGATACTATACGCGAAGGTCTCATGATGGACACACTCGAATCGAATGGCGTGCTCAGAAACCGTCTCTTTCGGCTCTTCACCAGCTCGAAGGTGTGGTCAGCGGACTCTTCCCTGCTGACATAATACTCTATGGTATCGTCAATGTCAGTGTAGCTCTCGGCGCCGTTGCGCTTCCTGGAGGCGGTTTCCACGGGATTCGTGGGGTTTTGCAGACGCGTGTGCGACTCCATCTCCATCGCACGCCGGCACGAACCCTCACTTGGCTGGTGAAAACAATATTTTCTACAAAATATAAAAAAAAACTGAAGGACTCGCCGTTCTGTAAGAGAGACACTTCGTCTTCTTGCTCAGACCCCTGCTCAGAGACCCCAGCTCAGAGATAATTTAAGTGTGAACCACTTCGAGAACCGAGCTGCCGTATGCTGTCGTCATCGCTTGGCGTAATGCGGACAAAACCACATTGTTGTTGTTGTTGTTGTTGTTGTTGTTGTTGCTGTTGTTGTTGTTCTCCTATTGTATAGTGGCGCAAAACCGCATGCAGCTTGCATATTGAGCGCCCGGTCACGCCACGCAGAAAACGTCTTTCTCTTGTAACTCCTCGATGATAATATTAACGCAGGCAAGTTCAGCCAAATGCAGCATATGGAGCGCGCACTCATGCTAAAAAGAGGTCGTCTTCCTCGTGTTATTCGAGCACCTTGGTGACGATATTAAGTGCGGAGGACATCAGCACCCGGAATCACGTATAGAAACCCAAAAGAGGAAGAAAGCGAGAAAGACGAACATTGCGAAAAAAAGAGAGAAAATAGGAAAAGAAAGAAAAACAGTAGGAAAGAAAGAGAAGGCTGCCTAACTCCGCACACGCTTTGGGCTCCGTACTACTCGGGAGACGCTGCGTTAATTCTTATCTCCTAAAGTAGCCATGTTTCTTTTGAAATTTCTTCCATATATGAATAAGAAGTGTCGAGCAGATGTTGTTACTCAGAGCACTTACAAAACGATTGAAGATCCCTGGAACGGTCACTGTACGGCAGTTTGCGGGAAAACGCAATTATAGTCAAGAAAAACAACATTCTGAGGCAGTGGCGCACTCGCTTGTTGAAAAGCCAAAATACAAGGACAGCTCTATATACGCGGGAATGTTGTTTTGATATAGGTAGAACCCACCTGTTCTTGTTTACGAAATCAGTCGGATCACACACTTATTCCTGGTGACGTTTTTGCGAACGAAGTGACTTCAACGATCATCTTCCACAAATGCTGACTGCTGCGCGTATCGGTCAGTGAGCTGCAGCGCTCTTGAAAATAACTGTCAAGACATATTACAAGAGAACGGGAAAAAAACTAACAAATCTGCGAATAGCTAAAAACAGGCGCGAAATGAATTGACACTTACTTCACGATTGTTTCAAAGCTTAAGTATATATAAGTATCGGTGCCGATCGGTGAGTACCGTATAGAAGCAACAAAACACCTTGGAAAGTTGAACATCGAAGCGCGTGTGGTAAACCAAAAAGAAAATCAAAGGTGAATGCACTGCATGCAACTTCTAAAATATTTTTGCCAGATAGTCGGTCGCTATACAAATGTAGAAAGTGGAGCAATGTTGTACTTATTCAAGGCAAGCGCCAAAAAGTTTCGTGAAACAAAGTAGGCATTCCGACAGCTTGTCATTGTAGAGAAGTATGCCAAGCGGACTGAATCAGTGGATTTTAGTAGACCAACGCGCGTGTTCAGGCAGCAAGTCATTATATAGAAGTAGTTCGAACATAATCAATATTATCTTCTTCTTCCACACTCGTCACATTCATCTATGCTGCAAACGTCACGATTCTGGTGCGTCAGCACACGTATTTTTACATAATAGAAATTGAGCGATGCGTGCGATAGCATAAACTTCTCACTTTGAAATGGTCTTCGACAGTTTTGAGCGTAACATTTTTCATTGTAGCATGACCTGAGTTGCTTGTTTGAACTGTTACGTTGTGAAAATAGAGTGCCGTTGCTCTATAAGATATTTTATTTTGTTTCCATAGGTTACACGCCATTTCTTACTGAGCATATTGGCCATAACATTTGCTGGTGAGACAATAGAGTGCGTGTAGTGTTGTTCCACCTGCTGCTGTTCTCGTGTGCCCTGTGCCCTATGATCTTTGCCGTAGTTTCTTGTTGGGAAGGTGAAGCACGTTCTTAACGTAAACTCCTTAATGTCAGATTCAACAATGCATGCGATTATGTGTTAATTTATACGCGGTCTATGCTGGAAACTTAATCCTTGCTTTCAAGAAACAATTACTTTCCAAGAGACAAACAAGGAGGCATCTTGTAAGTCACGCCGCTTACTTCAGTACATCATCTGAGCCTTTTGTGATTAGTTCGCCTGTTTGAAAGAAACTTGGTTTCTTAAACGGCACATTGGACGCATTTGAACGCTTGATTTGACTGCGCTCCTGAGCTTACACAGTAATTTTTTGAGTCAATCACTCACAAATAATCTTCGTTTTTGGAACATTAAAGGAGAATAAGTCTGGAGCCTTCGCCTAGTATATGTCATAAACATAGTCTCGCCGGAAGTGTTATCAAAGCCAGAACTCATGGGCGACTCGGAAACAATATATGCACAGCATCATGTTGATACATGAGAAAGAAATATTCGTTCATGAGAGAGTGCTGTACGCTTTAGACTTGAGCTTCTTCGATGCGAAACATTTTTTAGCGAACTGCAGGCACCTTGAGCGTTTCTATATGCGTATCTATCTAGCCAGCCACCTACGTCTGGTGCTGTTGTGATCACCTGGTTAACCTGGGGTAGACCAAAACTAATATGAAAGGGTAAGAAGATTGTAAAACTAAGTGTGGCCTGTCATGGCATGAATAGGATAGAAAATACTATCGCAGTGAGTCGTCAAACTCTTTCCTTCAGACAAGTGTGGTATATCCTCTGTAGGCACCACGGGCCTCTGCATGTGGGTATTCACCAAAGGTGGTTGAGTTTATAACTACCCAGGAACAGTAAAAACAGGCATTGGTAATTTAAATGGAAGAGCGTAAGGAAAAATTAACGTCACCAGCGTTGAGCCTACGAATGCACAGAATAAATATCAGGGTCCCAGCAGGAATCGAACCGTAGCATTCTGCGTGGCGATCAAATATTCTATACAGAGAGCAACGCCACGTTTCGAAAGTGCCTTGTAAAAAGACCCTGTGCAGGTAAAATGTTGGTTAAATGCCAAAATGCTATGTAATATTATGATACATGAGTCACTTCAGATCGACGTCAGTTGTACAATTAAGCGCCATTCATTGAAGTTGGTCTACGTAGAACTAGACAGGGCTATACCTCCTCGCAAACACAATCACTACATATCAGCTTACCGCTTCCGCCTTTGATAATACCCACGTTGATGTTGGCATTACCGGAAATCAATTAGCCGATGATGCAGCCCGCTCAGCCCATGAAGGAACCCGTGAAGTCTCGATTCCTCTATCAAGGAATGATGCAGCAAGACAACTTTACCTGCTGGCTCGAGATCTCACACGCACGTTCTGGTCGTCTACCAGCTTCCAAAGGTGTCAATTATATGAACCGGATCCTTCGCTCAAGCTAAAGCTACCATCACAACTTTCCCGCTCCGATGCGACACTGTTATGCTGCCTTTGGTTGGGTGTTGCATTTACAAAGGTGTACTCCTTTAGCATTGGTATGGCAGACACTCCTACATGCGACTACTGCGGAGCTGAAGAGACGATCGAACACGTCCTGTGCAGCTGCGCTTGCTACGACACACAGCGATGCCAGCTCCGGATGGTTTTGAATCAACTTGACCGCGGACCATTTTGTATGCAGAAGATACTAGGACCTTGGGCATCTGCCTCAGTTGCGCAGAAAGCAACTAAAGCACTGCTACTTTACCTAAAGTCAACAAACCTGAGTGACCGCCTGTAGACTGTGTGTGTTCACCGAGTGTGCTCGTGATTGTGTGTACCTTCTCATCTCTCTGCAACCTATTTTCTCCCCTTTATCCCTTCCCCAGTGCAGGGTAGCAAACCGGATGTGCGTCTGGTTAACTTCCCTGCCTTTCCTTGCATCTTTATCTCTCTCTCTCTCTTGATGTTGGCATAGTATACGCACCTGTAAAGAACTGGTTATAGAAAACATACACGACTGTTTTCAACAACGAATTCAACATGCCACAGCCAACGATCAAAAGCGCAAATCACCCGTGGTCAATTTGAATACGCGTGGTAGCGAAAGAGGTGACGAAAGTGACAAGTGATTTCGACAAACGATGAGATTTACCATATCAGGAACAGCTGATCACCAACAAGCCCGAAATCAACAAATCGTAAAATACTGAATAACGGTCCATCTTCGCAGGCCGAATTTTTTCTCGCGGGCGGCTTGTTTTTATGCCGTCACCCCTACAACACCAACGACACTTGCGACTCAATGCAATAAATCATGTGTGTGGTTTTACGCCCCTAAACTAATGGTATGATTATGAGGGAGTCCATAGTGGTGTCTTCCGAAGTTTTGAGCATCGGGTGTTCTTTTAATGACCGCTGACGTCACACAATACACGTGCCTCTGGCATTTCGCCTCCATTGAAATGCTGCCGCTGCGGCCGGTATCAAACCCGTGACCTTCGGGTCTGTGAATCAATGCGGCTTTTGCTTGAAAACAGCGCTTACAACGGGATGAACCGGAAAAAAATACAGCATATCCACGGAGTGAATGATCATGAGTGGGGCGAAGCATCCATCAGCCCGTCCGTGCGACCATCCGTGCGTTCGTCCATGCGTCCGTCCGTCTGTCCATGCGTCCGTCCGTCCGTCCGTCCGTCCGTCTGTCTGTCTGTCTGTCTGTCTGTCTGTCTGTCTGTCTGTCTGTCTGTCTGTCTGTCTGTCTGTCTGTTCATGCGTCCATCCGTCGGTAGGTCCGCGCGTCTATCTATCCATCCGTCCGTCTGCTAGTCTGTCTGTCCATCCGTCCAGCCGTCCGTCCATGCGTTCATCTAGTGAACCCTCCAAGTACCGCCATCTCCCATCTCGCATCCCCCGTGGCACATTACCCGCTCTAGAGCAGGCATGTGCCACCGGTGGCTACGTACTACTACATACATACAAGGGATGGACAGACCCACGCCTTAAGGAGTTCGCCCCTAAAAGACGACACAGCATTCTGTCCACTGCTCGCCCCCGCCTTGCCTTCTCTCCCAATATCATTTATGGTTAATTCATAATTATTACTGCGTTTGTACTCTTGGAAGTGCTAAGCAATATCTGTACTGACCATGAAAATCCGTGAAAGTCACTATTTTTACCAGATGGCGTCACGGAACGTGTGATCTTTTTACGAGCTGGCTGCTCGATTAACAAGCTGTATATATAAAAAACAACACCTCGTGCTATATACTTAAGCGCTGGGTGAGAAACATCCGGTTGAACTGATTGAAAAAAAAAGGGAGTGAATCGAAACATATGTTTTCTTATCTACTTTTTAAAAATTTAACACAATTGTATAAAGCCAATAAAGCGGTTTGTTTGGCAAAACTTAAAAACAAGATGACACTGGACCTAACGTTAACAAAAGCCGGCAGGCCTGAAGACAACTTACGAACGACACGAGAACTTTCTGAATTCGTCCCCACATCCGTAGCAAAGACAACAAAAAAGTATCTATCACTGTCCTTGAACTGTCATCTCATTCTTCAATACTAATCGTGTCATTTTCAGCAACACCCGTCGACGTACGACACGCAGTGCCGCTATATAGTCGTGTCCGTGACATCTCGAAACGGGCCGGGCTTAGAGCCACACGCGCCAGTGGGACCGACCGCGCTTAAAGACCAAGTCGATGTGGCGTGGTCGTCCGGTCGACCAGCTCGATAAGACCTTGGCCGCTACGAAAGGAAACGCCGGCTCGCAAATCTCGGACGGACGCTTGTACCGTGCCCACACCTGTGCTCCACGCCGCATACTTCCTCACATGAGTGCTCACACAGGCACACGCAAGGCACGCACGTCAAGGCTGGCTTGACTATAGTTGTGGCCGTTCGCCTGTGTTGACCGTGAGCATCGATTCACATCGACCGCGCCTAAAATATAGAGTACCACGACTGAAGGCCTATTTTAACGACCTGCGCCGGACAGTTCACCACGCGCGGCAAATAATGTAATATTGCCCCGTCTTTTTATGTACCATCGAAATTGTGAGAGAGAAACATTGCGGCGCAATACAAAGAAACAAGTCACTACGTGTACAGCATTTTTGTTTGGGAATTGAAAAGTAGAGAAGAAGGAAAAAAACATGTAGTTTTGTGTTGGATAGTCATATGTATACTCTAGGATTCTAAAGCTACCGGGAGCTCCTCTGGCCTGTTTCTTTTTACGTTGCTTCCATGTGAGTAGTGTGTCTTGATGATTCAGATCGCTGTAAATAAAAACTTCGGAACCTCGCGTGCTTACTTTCGGGCTGTCCCCTTTTCAGTTCTTATTTGTGTCCCTTTCACCGTTCTTTTAAATATGAGATAATCGTTTCTCCAGTGTTTACACGATGAGTTCTCATGAAGTGAAATGCAGATACATTTTTAATACTTTAGTTGAAGACGACTACGCAGCATGTCGTGCAACGCACCTCACGGACATACTTTAGAACCCCACATAGCTCGTTTTGGCTCTTACATAAGGCGCTCTAATGGGCTAATAAATTTTGTTTATCATGATGATGGTGTTACAAGGTCGTTCGCTGGGTCTTTTTACTCGGGTAGTTTGCTATCGCGAAAACAGTGTATTGACGAGGAAGGCCATACACCTGTAAGAAACTCGTACAAACCAAGGGTGCCTTTTAATTTTTTTAAAGGTGCCCACGACATATCACGTGGACATCTTTCAAAAAGCAGTACGTTCAAGAGAAGAGAAAGCTTACAGTTTACCACAAACGTGGGAAATAAAGCAACTAAGCGTTAAACTACGTGTTTAAGAGAGCGAGGTGGCGCTCAACTTGAAAGGTCTGAGACAGTGCGTTTTTCCTTGCTGAATTTCGCTTATACACAGAATAGAGAATATTTTCTTTAATTGATAAACGCTAAAGACAGAACAATAAAAGTGACACTGCGGTGACCTTTCTCATTGTGCCATTATGATTTTATTGTTTCATTTAACAGCTCATTGTTCATTTTGGGTAACCTTTGTTAACATAGTTTTTTTTTTCGCAGCAGAGTTCATGTAGTAGCCGAATTAACATGAACCTCGACCTCTCCACAGCAAGACACTTCCAAAAGAACAGAACAGAACAGACTACTCGAACACTGACAATAAATGGTACAAACACTAAAATCACCACTGAATGTGACTCATGGCATACAGTCGCTTCAAACATATTGAACATATATGTGAAATTCTTAAAGAAAGAGACTGTCACTACACTGACAGCTACCTTTTCAAGGCCGTTTAGCAGCCGCGCTCCTAGTAACGTCCCAAGTGATACTGTATGATCGCACAGAATGCGAGGCCATCATTTTTTTTGTGTTTAAAAGGGAGCGATTGACAAGGACAGGTCGTGACAAGAACTTTATTGAAATCCCAAAAATAGGTACTTAGCGGAGGCATAGCCCCCCTCCATTATCAAGTCGATGGGACCGGAAGTCGAAAATCGTCTTCCGGTACCTTCGCGGGCGGAGTCACCGGCAATTGACAAAGACTCCATGGTATTTCCTATTTTACATATTAACAACTCCGAAAGAAAAATAACTTAGTTTAAGAACTGCAACGAAAATAAACTTTCTTGCTGAGATGAAAATTATAAGGGGCAATGACAGTCACTGGGAAGAACTTACGTCAACGTGAGGTATACAAGAGTTGACAAAATAGACAGGGCAACAGTGAGAGAGAGAGAGAGAGAGGATGATGCGGGGCTAGGATAGTGGCCGAGGCCTTAATCAAGACAAATTTATGGAAATCATGTAGCAGACTTCGAAGCCGAAGCCGGAAAGAACCGGATGGCTCTGAGAACGCCTACAGTGCGAGCACCAGCGAGCATACGTTAGAGAAGCTGAACCAAGCCAAGTTCCGCGGAAACTTCCCACAGAGCAAGCCCAAAGTCTGCCGCAAATGAATCCATGCTTGGCGGAAAGCAAATCAAACGAGGGCTCCGTGAGCATCTGAAACTCCTATAGCGATAAAGTGAGAGATAGAAAGCAGAGAAGATAAAGCGGACAGGAACGTTAATTAGAAGAAAAAAAAGTTGACAACCGAATCAGTGGATTTTGATTGAATAAAGACAATTGATGTTGTCACAGCCACTGCCGATGTAAGTCACCATTAGTCAGCTAAAGCCCATAGTCGCCATCTTACTACGTAGAACCAATAACATTAGTTAGCGGGCGTTAAATGTTGAAATGGTTTCACCTTTGTTAGAAGCACGCACAACGCCCGCCACGGTGGTCTAATGGTTAAGTCACTCGGCTGCTGACCCTCAGGTGACGGGATTGAATCACGGCGTTGGCGGCCACATTTTCGATGTAGGTGGAATGGTTTGAGGCCCGTGTGCCTAGATTTAGGCGTACGTTAAAAAACCACAGGTGGTGCAATTTCACGGAGACCACTACGGCGTCTCTTATATTCTTATATGGTGGTTTTTTGGCGTTCAACCTCAACAATTAATATTAGAAGCCCACACAAGAGAACAGGAACGCATGTGTCGTCATTGTTCCTAAGACAGTTGAAATCATTTGAAGATAACTTATCGTAATAGGGCTTAAACAAATCGCTGATCGATTGATATGTGAGGTTTAACGTCCCGAAGCCACCGTATGATTATTAGAGACGTCGTAGTGGAGGGTTTCGGAAATTTTGAGCAACTGCAGTTCTTTAACGTGCTCCCAAATCGGAGCACACGGGCCTACAGCGTTTCCGCCTCCATCGAAAATGCAGCCGCCGCCGCCACGACTCGATCCCGCAACCTGCGGGTCAGCTGAAACAAATTGCATTAGCGATCATTCCATGACCCTACGTAGTCCTCACCAGCAATCATTTAGCCGTTTTCGGGCAATACTAGTCGACATCAGCCACTATTCAGTCAGCATTGACCGACTTGCGCTTACAGGCGCCGGTCATGCCCGAGAGTACGGAATAGTTGAGATAAAGTGGCTCTCATGCCGTCGGGAGGAGGCCATTTGTGAGAAGTCAGATGTCAGAGTAACCCCTTAGAGTGGGTGTTTGGAAGAGCCCTGGAAAAATACCGTATTCGAAATTCCATGCGCTACCACACAATGGTCACTAGGTGGTATTGAAATATTGAAACATAAGGAAATAGATAGATAGATAGATAGATAGATAGATAGATAGATAGATAGATAGATAGATAGATAGATAGATAGATAGATAGATAAATAGATAGATAGATAGATTACTCAAATGTTATAATGTCTGATCTCACTAAAACACAAATAATGTCTTCCGTGCACGCTGTGTAGCACATTGTTTTTTTTTTCGCTTACGTGTTCTCCGAATGTTAGAAGATGTTTTCTGTGTGGTGGGAACAACTCGTTAATGTCCATGCTTCTTAAAATGAAATATAAGAATTACGAATTTAACAACGGTTATTTTCTCCCAACTGACTTCGTGCGTTATTTACTTCATCTGGTGACTGATCTTGACACTGCTTACTAAATCATATTGAGCAAGCAAATCACTTAAGGCCTGAAAAAAAGTGAATAAAAGCGAGTAAGAAAGTGTGATGATCGTTAGAGATTATAGTAGCTGTAATAAGGCGACTTTGTGATTTTACGCGATGTTTGTTCTAGCACTTTAGCAGTATGGCGTACAAGAGAAACGCTACCGAAGGGATCTCTCACAAACTACGTCGGAAGCGGCATTAAAACGTTAATATAAAACACTGGTGAATGTTTACGAGACTGATCTCCTTGTACTTTTTGTGTACAGCTACACCACTGTGCCACATTAACATGACTACACACCTACATGGGACAAAATGATACAAAGACAAACGGTAAATTGCTCGCATCTTACATAACATGTATATGTGCAGCGCGGCCATAAAATAGCACCTACAAAGCCAAAATCGGCGCTAGTGGTATTCACAAAACAACAGTACAGCAGCTAAGCTTTCTTTACAGACGCTGAAATAATTAGTACGTCTATATTCTTCATAATGATTTTACAATTGTTACAATGTATCTACAGGCGAGAGCAATTCACTCCAACGTATGAGTAACGCCTGTATAAGGCGAAGGCAAAATTTATTGTGATTAAAGTTAGAACTAACGCTATGCTGAACAAGGTACACCACGTATATACTGTACACTGAAGACACGTCCATGAGTAGACATGAGACTGAATATTCTGAACCACATCGTCAATTATTCGTGAGCCCCGCTACGGTGGTCTAGTGGCTAAGGTACTCAGCTGCTGACCCGCAGGTCACGGGTTCAAATTCCGGCTGCGGCGGTTGCATTTCCGATGGAGGCGGAAATATCGTAGGCCCGTGTGCTCAGATTTGGGTGCACGTTAAAGAACCCCAGGTGGTCGAAATTACCGGAGTCCTCCACTACGGCGTCTCTCATAATCATATGGTTGTTTTGGGACGTTAAACCCGACATATCTATCTATTAATTTTTCGCGAGCCACATCATCAATTTCAAAGACCCCTTTTACCTTCAAACTTCGCTTCATTGACTTCACTGCAAATGCATATAAATAGTAGAATAATTAAGTAGCAACGCATCAATCGATGTAACAAAGTAATGCCGCCCCGCCGCGGTGGTCTAGTGGTTAAAGTACACAGGCCGCGGGATCGAATCCCGCCTGCGGCGGCTGCATTTTCGATGGAGGCGTTAATGCTGTAAGCCAATGTGCTCAGGTGCACATCAAAGACCCCCAGGTGCTCGAAAGTACCGGAGCCCTCCATTACGGCGTCTCTCATAATCATATGGTGATGTTGGGACGTTAAACCACACATTGACAATCAATCAATCAACGAAGCTATGCCACATTTAACGGCGCGTCTTGTCTACATCCCGGCATGCCGCAGCGATCTCTCCAGGCTCCCAGCCTATTGTCGGCGCCGAAATGTCTTACGATTCAATCAGCAGTTGTTGCTTACGAAATATTACTTTTGACATTTATTTGTTTATGAAAGTGTTCAATTTTTTTCGCCGACAGGTGCATCTCCGTACATTCTAGAGGCGCGTCTGAGTTACTGACGTCAGCCGAGACGATGCACTCTCTTAGAATGTCAATGTACGGCTGAATCGCGCGGGAGGTTGACTTTGTTGCCGCCAAGTGTTCATCAGGCACACGGTTTTGACGTCACGCATTGAAGAAGACATGATGTTTTTATAATTTACTTGAGTATCATCGGTGATGAGATAAGCGAATACATTGTTTTTGTTTAGTATTGCAGCAGTGTTTTGCATCTGGACGCACGTTGTACGTCATTTCATTTTTCTTCGTACTAATTCAGCGTAATATGCCAAACGCACCCGATGTCCACTCTGCTATTACTACTAGAAAACAAATCTCTTATCTCTGTAAGATGAACCGATAACAACGTAAACCACGTAACATAGCTAGTAGTTCGGAAAACTAGCAAAAATATCTACATCGAATGCAGGGTACACTACCTTTGCGATTATCACACATTTCATTTTCTCTTTGTTTTTACTTTCAAGACATTATATTTCTATAAGTGGAACTGATGCCTCGCTTTACTCACCCAATCGCGCGCTTACTCTCATTGCAGTCGCACACGATCACATGTAGTCAAGCCAACGAAACAGGAACCGGCAATTCTTGTATATAAGCCTGTGTCACAAATGAGATCTTCGTTCTAGCCTTACAACGGTGTTCGTTCCACCCGATACCAACTCAATGAATTGTGGAACCAACTCACAATTTATTACATATGGCATCACGTGACCGTACTGAGCGTGTCGTTCACTTTGTCTGTGGCGAAAGACATAGCGTAATGGAAACTTCTCGCCACCGTACTCCATTATTAAAGGAAAACCTTCATTTGCCGCAAGGAAATGAATGTGACTAGTTGGTATCCTTGCGGCTGTCTGCGTCGCGTATTACACCAGGCCAAAGAAAAGATAAAAATAGGTAAGGATGGCGAAAACAACGCCGAAAATATACGGTGAGCTATACCGCACTACATTATCTTTATCTCTCTCTCTATACCGCACTACATTCATTCGTAGGCAAAAAGTTGCTTTGTGTACGGCGGCCGTAGACGATGTTAGAAGCATTGTAAACATTGCAAAGCAAAATGGGGATGCCAGAAGATTTTTTTTTTCTTTACGTCTAACAGACAAAGCGAGACAATCACGAGATTCTTGGCGCTCAATCTTCAGCCCAAACGAAACTGTCACACTACACAAAGGCCGATGATAACCCGTGCCTTACGCAAGTTCTTCAGAAAACGAATGGCCTGCATTGATGCGGCTTCCGGAGTTTATCAGTCATCCGGATGGTACTAAATGACGCAAGTTTCCTTACTGAATGAAAGCCGGTTACGTTGTTATGGATAGGCTTCACGTTGAAACGCGTGTCTGCTGCATTGCTGGTTAACGTCATTCCTAATCTCTGTTCTCATTCGCTCAAAAAAAAAGAAAGAACTTCAGCATGATCACTGAATAGCGTGAAACAAAGTAAGTGTAAACCGACGATAGTTGGCCTGTATATCAAAGCTCGAGCTGTCGTCACGCCTAGGGATCCTGGAAAGAGGGTGGGGAAAAAGCGTACTACGTGCACAGCCACATGCAGAAAGAAGGCTTCTTCGGCCACAGCTGTGCACTCGGACCGCATGCGACGACGGGTCTGGAAAAAAAAAAAAAGTGTGCGCGGAGCGCATATTCCCTTGACGCAGAACGGCGATTGTTCTGGACCTCGAGCGAGTCGACGCATGTGGCCCCAGCACGCAGGTCCGAGCCAGAAGAAGAATTCGAGGAGCTCCTCAGGCGAGACAAGCCCAGAAAACAACGGGGGAAAGTGGCCACGTATGTGTATTGTCATCGTCGCATGCAGCCGAAGCAGGGAAAGTAAGAAAAAGAGGGCAGGTGCGTGGCGGAAGCTTTCTCTGCCTCGTGGCATCGCGAAATACCTACTGCCGCGCGCGTTAAAGGATGCCGCACGCATCTCGTGTTGTTGTCGACTGCAAGACATGTTGTTGTTGCCTTCTGTTGTTTGGATTGTGTGAGTGTTGTGACACAGAGAGACAGAGAGAGAGAGAGGTCGGTCCTACCTGTGCAGCAGTAGCAAGCTCCTTATGTACCACACGAGTCTTTACTTTTTTGGCGCCGGCTGCCCAGCGCGAAGCGGCGGCCGCGTACTGAGGCGGGCACTCTACGAGAAGCACTTTGCGGCGCGGCGGTGGAGGGGCGGGCGTTCTGCTGCGTGCGGGGGCAAGTGGTGTGGCGTGGTTGAGGCTGTTGTGCATGGTGGTGCGGGTGACAGGTTGCGGCAGCGTCAACAAGCCCTCGGGCGTTTCGCACCTTCATGGCCGCCGGAATGGAGAGCGTCGAGGTGGGCTTGCGCAGGTGTTTGAAGTGGCGCAGCGCCCCATTGATGCGCATTGAGTCGGCCGCGATCTCGGCGATCTCGTTGTCCCGGTGCAGCTGGCGCAGCGACGTGGTGAGCGGCGCGCCCGCCGCCTGGTGCGACGACGGCTGCTGCGACGACGACGCCGGCAGCAGGCCCGCGTCTGTCGCGCTGCAGCGCACGCTCTCGCGGGACACCGTGCGCGTGAGGAACGAGTGCTCCAGCCGCGCGCTCAGACCCAGCCGCGTGTGCGGGGTCCATAGGTGGGGGCGCTGCTGCGAGGGCGCCGCCGCTGGCTCGCACGCCGCGCGTCCCGCAGGGGGCGCCCCACCCGGGGCGCCCCATGCGGACGAGCGTCGAAACCCGCCGTCCTCGCCTCCACCGTCGACGTCGTAGCCAGGGCAGCACTCGTCCTCCTCGCTGACTCCCGGTCCGGTGAACTGCACCACCTGGATTTGCGGCCCGATCTCCGGGCACGACCGGTAGTTGGGCGGCGCGGGAGGTTCGAGCGTCTTGAACTCGACCAGAGGCAGCGACCGCTCCGGCTCCGAGTGCATCCGTCCCAGCACCAGCGCGGGCTTGCCGGACGACCCGGACGCCTGGTACTGCAGCTGAGGGTACGGCCAGCTGGGAGCCTCGGGCGGCTGCGGTGGCTGCGTCGGCGCCGTGTGGTGGTTGTTGTTGTTGTTCGTGCCGGCGGCGTTGTTGTTGGAGGCCGGCAGGAAGTCGTCGTCCACGGCAGGCGTCACCATGACCAGGGACATGCTGGACGACGGTGACTGGGCTGCGCCAACTGGCGGCTGCGCCGCGCTGCTGCTGCTCTGAGGCGTGATTCCGGGCACCTTTCTCGCCGCCGCCGAATTTCTTGGCTGCGGTTCCGGAAGCTCGCGGGGCCCGCGGGCGGCGGCCTCCGTAGGGCCGACGGCGCGGGGCCTAACCCAGGTCTAGCTGCTGGCTCGGCACCTTCACCTGCCTTGGCTGGGTTTTCGCCGCCGCCTCAGCCGACAGCTGTCTCAGCGCTGCTGGCATCTGTGAAATCGAACAAAAAAGAGAGCAGGAATGAATATTATGAGTAAATAGCAGTCGTCTACGTGGCCATCTATTCTTCTTGGTCTATAGGTATTGACAATAATATTGACAGGTCTCCAGAAATGAAATATATATATAAGATATATCAGCTTATCCAATGAAGATATACTACATACTTACCGGCCTTAAAGCTCTCATTTTGAGGTCGATCAGGCCTTAGTTGTTTTTCGTCTAAACAGATCACAAATGAGAGGATTTGTTTGTTCAAAATATTGCCGAACCTGCTTCTTTATTTCTACTTTCTTGTTACCAGCTTCTTTACAATATGATTGCTGCCTTGCGCAAAGTGCACTCGAATGATTGAGAACTACTATATTATTTTAGAACCTTCATTTGAGATTACGTGCTCAGCACGAACATTAGAATTAGTTCTGTAACTTACTTGGCTGCTATCGATAACGTTGGAATCTTCGATGATACGTGCGTAAAAGCTAATGGCGCTTGAACGCTTGTCGATTGATCGACAGCCGGCGCTCTGTTTGCAGATATCAGTGTATCTACTATAAACAGCAAACGCTTTCGGGACGTGACCTGTTCGATAAAGGTAAATTCTCGCTTTTTCTGGGAGTGTGATTTCGAAATAAGTGTTCCATAATCCATTTAGTATTCCGACCTATAAAGCCGCCAGCTTAATACGCATTACGCACTGATATTGCAATAATTGACCTTTGTTGTGTATCCAACGTCCCGCAAACTTTAGCCGTATATATCACAGCGTGTACTGCTTGTTGTAGTTCAAGTTTCCGTTTCACAGGCCACGAGTTCGCCCAAATAAAGAGTTTCAACTTGGACCTGCCGACTGCTGCCTTCATCAAAATGTCATGACTCCGGATAATATTAAACATCACTTTAAAAAGTACACCTTGTAATGCTTTTGCTTACGAATGATTGCTAAGAAATTGTGCTCTCTAGCACAGAATAGAAAAAATGCTGTAGCGAAACGTGAATGTATGCTACGTTTTATACAACGCTTCTTTGGTGCTCGTACTGCTTATGGCATTCAACTGGTTATCACGGGCTCTGACAGCGGGTGCCGTTCCTTCGAACATATGAATCAAACAGTAGGGTTTACGTAAGTCTTCGCCAACTCAATCTTTGGAATAGTTGGTTATGCATAGTAGTAAGAAAACAGCACAAATTCTTCGAACGGGGATTGAACCAAATGAAACTAGAATGCCTGACTAAACAGCCCGAAGCTTATCTTTACCAAGTTACATACGTAGCACTTCAGTAAACGTTTGCACGAGTCGGTTTTTTTTACAGCGTAAGCTGTTTTGAGATCACTTTTCGGGTCACGCGCAGTTGCATAATGTCCGTCACTGCAGCCGCCGCCGGTGTCCGTAAGCACAACACGCGAATTTAAAAAAAAAAAACAGCCTCGCACTAACGACACATTGGGGATCGAAGCCGGGTCCGCTTGGTGCCAGCCCAATATTGTTGTCAAACTTCCCTTAGGCAGGCATGACCTAGCACCAATGCCACAGTGGGGCTCGAACCCGGGTCCGCAGGGTGCCATCCCAGTATTCTACCACTGAGCTACACCAGGGCTCGTGACTTGTTGTCAAACTTGCCTTAAGCAGGCTTGATGTCGAGAAAGCAAACGCGTTACTACAACTTATAAAGCGTTTTAAAACAGCTGAAGAACAATCAGTTGTCGCACAATGCGAATAGCGTAGCTAGTGGGCCGTCCACTGCTTCAACCCATTACAAAAGCTTGTTCTTGTTCCCTATTAAGTGTGCCGCATAGCCACAACAGCCATAATTCCTCATCATCGTAAGCATTGCATGCATGGACAATTGGCACAAAATTCCTTGCACTGAGCGTTTAGCGGATACCACGCTTCTCAGAACAAGGACGTAAAATAGCATAGTGAATGCCTGCTTACTACCCCAAAGTTTATTATTAATGCCCCAGTGGATACAAAGCAGGTGTGCTTGCAGTAGTTACCCAATGAGTGTTTTGTAAAGGCCCTAAAAGGCCGCTCTTCTTGCTTTCGCTGTGACTGTGCTGCGCCTACCGTGCAGGCCTGGCGTTTTTTTTTTCTTTTTTAGTTTTGCCCCCTTCTGAAGAAGTCGCATTATTTTTACACTACTCGTAGTTTTCACCTACAATACGAAAATCCCGAGCTCCCCCTAACTAATCTCTGGCGTGCTACGAAAAACGAGGTCAATTTTTCCCCCTTTAGTGAAATATTGCCAGGTGTCAGCGTTTTCTAGGAACTTTTGCAGATATTGCAATTTTTTCGTAAAATTGCAATAGGTATACAGTACAAAGTTCGCTGCGGCACTCTCGAACAAAAAAAAAAGTGTTAAAGACTTTACGAGCGCTCATACCTTTAACCTCTCTGCATGGCATTTAATTTTTGACGAGAGCTTCGAAGCACGTTATTACAGTAGAATGATTCAATGTTCAATGGCACTAAAATAATGATTTGATTCCTTAGCGCATGCTATTTTATAAGATAGCGTAATGTTTGATCTTCGAATTAGTTTTTTTATGAATTAACTCGCAGGTAATAAGATTGTGCGTGCTTCCCGCCTTGTTTTTTGCAATTTCTTTCTGAAACTCACTACCATCAATTATTGAATCAAGCCCCTCATCACATTGTTTCCGGCGGCATCTAAAACAGTTTTTACTAACAACATGCGACACCTGAATATATATATATATATATATATATATATATATATATATATATATATATATATATATATATATATATATATATATATATATATATATGTTTAAATACGGTTATATGCATTTATGTGTAAGTGTATAGGTTCTGATATCACACTGTATTAGTTAGTGATATGTATGTGTTATGGTAAAGTCATTTAATCCAATTAGTTATCTCCTGTTTTATCACTTACTTGTAAATGTAAATATTTTGAGCTACCATAAGTTTCAATAATAATTTCGTTCGTTTTGTTCTATTCGCTTGCTATTTTTTTCCTTAGTTGCCAATCTTTGTTGTATATTTTTATATATGAATTCACAGGAGGTCCCCCTGACAGTTTTTACTTTGGGACCTCCTTCTGTATTATATGAACTTTTTACTTACACTGTATTGTACTGAATACTGAATAAAGGAAACAGCTATGGAGGCGAAGAAATATATATATGAAGAAGGAAAGACACCTGGATTCTTGGATCAGTTTTCACATTAAAGGCTCTCAGGAGCTCACGAATATTTAGCAGAATGTCGCACTCGAGTTTACTCCATAATGATGTTGTGGTTTGGGTGCATAAAATTACCGATTTAACTTAGCAGTGTTGATCTGCGTTCAGCATAGCCAGGAAGGCAACCTTCACTGAATGCAGAGCGCTGATCAACTCTATTGTTGTTATCAAGTACGGCAAGCTCACAATCAAGTGAATTGGTTGGTTTAACCAACTTATTCAATGAATACTGTTGCTTATTACGTATCTAGTTAACATTCAATCCAACCGCACAAAATAGCAGAGAACACGTCTGGTTCATATGGAGATGTATTCGCTCGCATGTACATAACAGTAGACACGGCACTGCACTTCAGCACACACATATGATGGGTGTCATATAATACTGCTCATAATGATTATGACGTGTGTTACACAAATGAAAGTTTGTCATTTCCTAGTACTTGCCAGTGACACCGCTGTCTTTCTAAAAAAAATTCAATTCTTTTGAAGTGTACATCTGTAAAGCACCAGTTGGCCTCGGACCCAGAAGTTTCGTCATACTGAAAAGGTCTGTGGTGTACTGCCAACAATTCCGATTTAATACTACATCACGGCGTATCAAGATGTGGGAAGTCTATAAAAAGGTGACATACGTCTTCATCTACAAATCCGCATTAGCATTCTGGAGTTTCAGCTAGGCCAATCCAGTATAAATATGTTTTTTGTGTGTGGTAACTAGCATTAACCGGTGAATAAATGTTTCCATAGTTGTATCTAATGATAGCGTAACTTTGAATTCAATGAATGAATCGATATGATATAAATCACAGCTTTTTATAATTTTGGTCAAACCAAGCATTTTTACTCATACGGAATTTTGTAGCTTTTATCACACTACGCAATTCATATTTCGAGATTAGCCAAGAAACAAAATATTTTTACGATTTGCTTGTCGTGTTGCTTCATAGAAAGAGGTGTTACGAGGAATGTCGCAATCGCCAGGTATTCACTGGAATTCCATCTCATGTGGCACACAGCTTGCTTTGGTAAGCTCTTTAAGTGTTTCGTATGTCATACTATCACTAATTACCATCGTGTTAGTGCTAGAGAATGACGTTAATGTGGCCTGTGAATCGTTGAAGAGTACCCATGTTCTCGCATCTGGTGAAGAGTTTGTAAACCTGATAGCATACAGAACAGCGAAGAGCTCAGGCTGTTGTAAACAACATGATTTGAATGATTGCCTGTACATTAAGCTGTGGCATGATAATTGCTGATGTTGAAGAGGCTGGTATACTTGAGCCATCTTCGTAAGCGTGTATATATCCTGGATACCGCGTGTGTATCTGATAAAGTGCTAGTTGTTGAGCAGCTTGGATTAACATGTCTCTCTTTCTGATAATACCGTCTACTGACAATTCAATGTTTGGCATTGTAAGCAGCCACAGAGGATAGTCAGCTTCGGAGATCCAAAATTATTTCCTTGGTAATACATGTAGATTATTCTGTATTTTTTCATTAGCATTGCTTTTATCCCTTCGGGGGAATCTCCTGTGCCAAAGGGTGGTCTCTCTGTATTGCGTCTGTGAGCGAAGAAATGGCGGTATGCTTGGATGGTTGTCATGACTGGACAGGATGGTTTTCAAGTCTCTGCGATATGGCGAGGCTGCTGGAAGTCACTCGTGGAACACCTAGGCAGGGACGCAGCCCCTAGCTAATAGTCTTTGAAGTCGTTCTTGCCCCGCCACGGTAATCTAGTGGCTAAGGTACTCGGCTGCTGGCCCGCAGGTAGCGGCATCGAATCCCGGCTGCGGCGGCTACATTTCCGATGGAGGCGGAAATGTTGTAGGCCCGTCATACTCGGCACCTCTCATAATCATATGGTGGTTTCGGCACGTTAAACCCCACATATCATTGATGTCGTTCTTCTGAAGAGCGGGAAATGTCATGTAAAACTGCCGCAAAGTATGCAATTTTTCGTAGTAATAAAACATTGCCAACAGCGAGCACGGATGATACAGATCCAGCTCAAGATGTACCAGCAATTCTAGCGGAGTATAATCACTAGCATATTCACCTCACTTTCGGGTTTCATTATGTGAGGTGCCCATGATAGCTGGCGATTAAGTAAAGTAAAAACGAATTTCTTTAACTTCCTACGGGTGAAGTACAATACAGCTGTCTTTGCGGCGTTAGAACCATTCCTCTTTCTTTGAGAAAAAGTTGTTAATAACATTTATGTCCTCTTGAAATGCCATCTGAAGTAACTGAACGTCAGTTTCAGATGCCAGTGTGCACACATCATCTGCATATAAAGAGTATCTCAACCGAGAAAGCAGTATTTTTTAAAAATCAGCCATAATACAGTTGAAAAAAAAAGGTCACGTGTTCAGCACTCTTTCCTTCGCTCGTGTGTATAAATATTTTGCAGCCCGATTAAAATTTAGAGATCCATCGCAAGAACCTGCCCGAAATATCGGGTTCTAACATAATGAACAGAACATGAGTATGACTGACTGTGTCAAATGCCCCTTTGATGTCTAAGAACACTGCTACTGTAAAACTACCACAGGCGCGCTCTTGCTCCACAAACGATACTATATCCAGTACTGCATCCATTGTGCACCTCTGTTTCCTAAAACCTGTTAAGTAGTTCTAGAATACACTGGTTCTTTTGCACCACCACTGAAGTCCAGCATGAATCATTTTCTACATTACCCTACATAATACACTAGTCAGACTAAATAGGCAGAAGAATCCAAGGCTCCTAAATTAGCCTGCTTATGCTAACCTCCTTTGTTATTCTATTCTTCTTCTTGGAAACCAAGGCACCCCAAAATAAGGCTTTGGTTTAACTAACCGAAAATACGTGGGGCTGGAAATGTGAAAGTGAATAGGTTCTCAGACGTATTTCTCTACTTCTCATTTTCAGAGTCGAGACCTCCACTCGTATAACATAACCTCAGCAAAGTAAGTGCACCAATTCTGGTGGTATCATCGAACTACTTTCCCGCTTTCAAATATTTTCGATCTTACTTCCAACGCCAGTTTGAAGATATTTATATCGGTGTTTTTTGCTCTGTTTATTATTTTTGTAGCGCAAACGCGGCTGAGGCAGGTTGGAGGACTCTACGACACTGTGACTCGACGCGGTAGTATACATAAGCAATCAAACATAGACTGCTGCAAACAGTCAACGGTTTCCGATTTCCTATGTCGGACACGACTTCACAGGTCCACGCTTCCCTTTTTCAAAGACGGATGCGTTAAAACCTATACAAATGGGTGCGCCCTCTAGTCTGACGTCATGATCTTGCGGAAGCCACAAAGAATATGGCTGCCTTTGTGTGACGAAAAAAGAATCACAGCATATCAACGGAGTGAATGACGATGAGTGGGGCGAAGCTTCGTAGGGTTTTATCGGTAAACCGTGAATATTCCGTCCGTCCGTCCGTCCGTCCATGCGTCCGTCCGTCCGTCCGTCCGTCTGTCCGTCTGTCCGTCCGTCCGTCCGTCCGTCCGTCCGTCCGTCCGTCCGTCCGTCCGTCCGTCCGTCCGTCCGTCCGTCCGTCCGTCCGTCCGTCCGTCCGTCCGTCCGTCCGTCTGTCGTCTGTCTGTCTGTCTGTCTGTCTGTCTGTCTGTCTGTCTGTCTGTCTGTCTGTCTGTCTGTCTGTCTGTCTGTCTGTCCGTCCGTCCGTCCGTCCGTCCGTCCGTCCGTCCGTCCGTCCGTCCGTCCGTCCGTCCGTCTGTCTGTCTGTCTGTCTGTCTGTCTGTCTGTCTGTCTGTCTGTCTGTCTGTCTGTCTGTCCGTCCGTCCGTCCGTCCGTCCGTCCGTCCGTCCGTCCGTCCGCCCGCTCACCCGTTCGCCTGTCTGAAAGCACCTGCTGAGTGAGTCATCGAACTAGGTGGTCACGTATGAGCTAGGAGGGACAGACCCACGGATTTAGGAGCTTCGCCACTAAAAACGAGGCAAGGGGTCAGGTTGAGCGCAAAAGCAGCTATATCTTCATGGCTTGCCCAGGAACATGAACCGACTATCTCAGCAAAAAGTACTTTTGACGTCATAAGCCGGACGGCTGGTAATCCAGCTTTTGGAGTACATTGATGAGGGCATGAGTGGGATTGTTTCTCGAGTTGCGATGACGATTGGCAGCCACACTTCAGTTGCCTGGGCGGGGCCTCTCAGCATTTTCTAAGTTATATTCAGCTGCAGCTATCCTTTCTCTTCGTCAATCTGCGTTCTGATTGTGCGCTCCTTTACGTTTATACTGGCGGTAGTATAGAGGCGTTGTCGTTTTTATTTGCTTAATTTCTATTTATTTTTACTGTAATTAAGTAAAAAAACAACGTCCACTTTAATTGAGAGAGTAGCTTAAGTGGCAAACCTGTCTTCTCCGTTTCTCCCACGAAAAACTTCTTGGCTTTGCCTCACTAAACGTGAGCTTACGGTGAAGCACGCTTATGGTAATTGAGGTGATAATGGATTGAACCTTACAGGTTACACGTATCGATTGAATGACAATTGATACTAGCCACTCGGCTCAACTATTCGCACATTGGCTTCTAAGTATATTTTACGCGAGATGATTATGATGGGGAGCACAAAGTTTCGGAGCAGCTGACGCAATGAGTATATGACAAGCTTCCAAAGTCTGTTGTTTATCATCATCATCATCATCATCATCATCATCATCATCATCATCATCATCATTATTATTATTATTATTATTATTATTATTATTATTATTATTATAATTATTATTATTACTATTTTTATTATTATTAATATTATTGCGACGTAATAAATATTCCACGTGGCTGCAAGAATTTTCCTGTTACTCCAGAGGTTAAAGACTGCACTAGATTTTGTCAACGTTAAAAACACAAAGAAAAGCTTGATCTCTCTTTGGTCACTGAGGGGTTTCATTCGGTTACAGAGACTGAGGTTAAGTGGTCAGTATTACAACAAAGAATATGGCATCACCATTTTTGATTCGATATATACTCTCACGGTGTCTTCGTATTCCTTCAAGGGACACAAAGTCATTGATATGTGTCGTTTAACCTCTCAAAACTACCATAATGTTGCGCATGCCTGGGAAGAAAAAAAGATGGGTGAACATGCTGGCTGCCCCAAGCTGGAGAAAGAAGGAAGACGACGACACTGCGATCATCAACCTGTTGGCCGCTCTGGCACTTCTCTTCGCGACCAAAATAAACGGCCCCTTCAGCCGTATACGTCCTGGTCCTCCTTGTGCGTAACAATATAATTATTAGAGGTGGCGGACGCTAAAGTCAAACAATATATAAGTTTAGATTGACAAATTCCACTTTGATAACCCTAGCGTCGTTATTATCCCCACCATAGGTTTATTAATAAGAAACTGAGCGTGAAAAGTTTCACTCCTAAATTTGCTCTTGAAGTCTCTGATAATGACGTAATGCATTTTAAAAAGTTTTCCAGTAATTTCGCAACATTGACGGGCCAAAATTTCCTAAAACTTCGTTTGTTTAGGCTATATAGCCTCCTTAGAGGACAATGTATTCAATTTGCTGGTTAGGAACTTTTTAGAGGCTCGTAGATGCCGTCAAAATCTATGACGTCATGTTAATTGGGGTGCGAATTTCAAGGTGATGCCGCCACCTTCATTTTCTTTTGACTTGTGCTTCGCGCCAAGCGCGGCCTTCACGTGCTCCACCGACACATCCTCGCAAGTTCAAGTTTGCCGGGGTCTCTCCGTATAGAAGAGCACACAACGCCACCTCTCGACAACCAATCGATTCTAGGGACGGCACCCATTTCCCACTCGCAATTGCAAAGCGCTTGGGTCTTCTTTGCTTCTTCCTCCTTTCAGCTCAGCTTCCAAAAACATCTACGTGGAGGCGCAGTAATCTCAGGAGCCGCGTGTTGTTTGTGGCGTGCACCGCATGATGGCGCTGCCACACTGCGCTCTCCCTCTTCTGTGTGTTACGTAATCGCGCATTCCCTACATTTCCTACCAGCTGTTACATTTTCTCCTCAGTCATACGTAACTTTGGAAATGCATGATTGTGCAAGGGAGCAAGAAAAACATATGATAAACTAAAGTTGCAATGCGTGGTTGGCAATATTGCACTTCGAAATTGAATGGAAGCGCAAATAAGCGAAAACACAAGTTTGTGCCTTCTTGTGCTCTTTTTTGTGTACTTCGTCATTTGCGCTAACACGTAAATCGGATATGGTAAATATCCTTTGAATCAACGTTCACTGTTGAGTTCTGCTTCTGGCACAAGTGCCTTCAAACGCGCTGACTAGGCGATAGCTTGACTTGGCAACTTATTGTGCCTGAATAAAGGTCTTATTTACTTCATAATAACAGTGAAAAGCTGGGCGGGTTGGTTCATATTTAGATGCGGAAAAAAAGACACCGAATCTCAGGACAAACATGCAGAAGAGACGCATGTACTGCATCAAGTATCACCTAGAGAAACGTTTAACGTGGTTCGGTAAAGTCTACGAAACATGCACTGTATCAATGTCATGAATTTTAACACTGATAGATGTTTACAAATCCCAGCGTATTGTTGCAAGAAATTAATACTCTCATTGGGGACATTTAGTAGAGCCCACCCAGCATGTGTTAGTTACTTGAACTAGGAAAATAGTTATAAATTAGTGCACAACCTCTCAGTTCTTTTTGACACCGTAAGCGTTTTTTCGTTGTTCAAATACACTAATTCAAGATGAAAGAGATTGATTATTATGGTAGGAAGTTAGTACAATATCAAAGCAAGCAAACCGAGTATCTACCATACAACGGAAAGGGCAAATGTGCTAATGGCAGAGAAGATGAGAGCTAAAGTTCGAATGGAAAGTGATACTAGGTCAAACACACTACTTTAATCATAATAATTAGTGCGGCTGCTGTATATGGTATCGGCATATCTTACTAATATTGCACCAGATTTGCGCGCATTTACAATATTTACGTCTTAAAAGAGGCACTTCACTAGCTACTTTGTTCGGAGTTAAACTTGACCCTATAGAGTTCTGTCGATGTAAATGGAGAGATCACTCTGTTCTAGAGAGAGCTCTTGGTTAAAGTTATTGCGTGCTAGAGAAAAGGCAAAACGCTAATGCAGCTTGTTTAATTTAGCGAGCTGTTAGCATTTCCTGACTCATAGAATTGTGTCCTTCGTACATTTTATAGCATATGCATTAAAATATTCATACCTAAATAAATATATTAAAAACTTCACCACGCGTCCGCCGCTTGCTGAATGACGTGACTCACTAATTAGGGACACTCGCCGTTATAAAGTCATTTACAAGGACGTGATGGTGCTACGGGAATGCCGTAAGTGCAACAGCTGCGCACCTTCTGAATGACGGTGTTAAAGTTACAAACATACATGAACTTTTCGAGTTGCTTAGGAAAACACTCTGGCTACAAGCACTTAAGACACCACGGCGGGACCATAATTAGCCTCAAAAGCTCTGCTACGGGATATCGACTGTTTCCTTATGAATATTCAAGAAGGAAGTCCTCCATATTTCCCAGCGAACGTTAGGCGCCGGCATAGTGGCGTCCGCTATAGAGTGACAGGTTCTGAACGATGATGAAACGACGGACTTGTGTTTGATCATTTGTTAGGTACGAAAAGACTATCGCCGGAGGAAGTCTATGACAACGAAGCAACAGTGTATATCGAATGGAGTTTTGGCGCGCCCTGTTGATTGCGTAAGCCGCACTGTGTGCGCTAGAGTAGCAAAGCCTTATCGTTTCAAACTGATTAGGACAGTATAAAGTGGTCGATTGAAGAATGTTTTGTAATTAGGTGTTCGAAAGGCCTACTACGAATAAAATTATCCAGCGCCCTTCTTGGATTTACATTCTTGTGGCATACAGCTCCGAGTCGCTGCCTTAAAGAGCTTCGTGGTGTTTCAAAGACAACACTCTTAATTTTCTAAAGGTGACAGCTGGTGTTCTATAAGTACGCTGGAAGATGTAATTATGTGGGTGAATAGATTAAAGGAAGATGCAACGAAGCAGGTTACCAGCTGCTGCTAGAGAAGTACAAAGTTTTGCATGTTTTTGAATGCTTTCCAGGGTACATTAAAGAAGCATAAAATAAATAAGACGAATACAAGAAAAGCAGACGAGAGGAAGAGGAAAGAAGGATCAACTAAAGAAGGCGCGCCACTAAAGAAAGTGGTGGTCGATGGATTACGCAAGCGGGCTTCTGGTCGTCAACGAATGTTATAGCGGCTGGCGTCAAGAGTATTATGATAACGGTGCTCGCGTGGAGTGTTAGACGTGTTGCTTCCATACAAAGCCGGCCCCGCCATGGTGGTCTAGTGGCTAAGGTACTTGGCTGCTGACCCGCAGGTCGCGGGTTCGAATCCCGGATGCGGCGGCTGCATTTCCGATGGAGGCGGAAGTGTTGTAGGCCCGTGTGCTCAGATTTGGGTGCACGTTAAAGAACCCCAGGTGGTCGAAATTTCCGGAGCCCTCCACTACGGCGTCTCTCATAATCATATAGTGGTTTTGGGACGTTAAACCCCACATATCATTATCCATACAAAGCCATGATTAGGCACTGTGAAACAGAAGTAACGAAGCCAACAAACGCAAATTTTAATGCAGATTCCTTGCACGATGAATGACGTGCTAATCACTTTCGCACGGATATATTGGTTGGCGCATGGCGTGTAACGTCCTGAAGCAACTTTAGGTAGAGGTGTCATCGTGAAGGTCTTCGCGCAATTTTCATCACCCGGTGTTCTATCAGCGAGCACTGACATTGCACAGTGCACCACCTGCCGTCATTTCACCGAAACCGAAATGCGAACGTCGCGCTCGGGATTGAACTCTCGTCTTTCGGGTCGTACACCGTAACCAGGCGCTCAGCCACTGCAGTGGCTCCACTACACAACCACTCCATCATCCATGAAATATTGTCTGAGGTAAACAAATATTCCAGCAGGGTCACAAAAAAGAAAACATAGAAAAACGATAGTGCATCCCCCCCCCCCCCTATTTGTCTTTGTTATTGTTGTCCAGAAACATCGGAGGCTTTACAATAGATATAGAGAAGTTTATCGATCTTCAAATTCCCCAACAAAAAGTGCCTGAAACAGCACCACGAAAGGATCGGTGACTATTCACGAGAGAGCGAGAGAGACTACTGAAGGTATGAGTGTAACAACAGAGCGTGCCGTTCTTTTTTTTTTATCCTAGAACTCCGTAGCCACACTTCACAACGCACCTTTACTGATTGACAGCATGCCTTTACGGTCTAAGTATGATTAGCGTTTTACGAAATGAACAGCAACAGGAAAACAGTCAATGACCAAGCGGCGCCAGCACAATCACAGACCACAACATCAGTCTTTGTTGTTCTACTGATAGCCGCATTTGGCGCTACACTTCATTTAAGTGTCCTTGCTGGGGTTAGGGAGGGCGAGGGGCCCGGACATGGGCACCTCCCTAACTGTACTTGCTGAGGCTTGCAAGGAAGTAAGGATTTGAAGGTTGGCTTGAAACGTGTAGCACATCATAAGCGTAATACATGAAATATCACCCCTTAAATGTGATAAACTTACGAACACTAGCACACATCAACTAATATTAATTGTCATTCTTGAGTGAATATGGTAGGAACTCAGTCGTGCATCACTAAATGTAGCCTATTCAAATGTGGCTTACATTTCGTGGTGTTATGCAAGAGGGTGATTGTTTCACCGGCGCCCACGCTTAACAGATCTAAAGGGAGATGGCTTAGAAGAAAGCTCCAATCTACGTCACCAAATTACACGTTAGTATACTATGCGAATTAAACCAGGATTTTCTATTATAGCATGATTCATAATCGTATCTTTATTCTAGATTGATTTGTGGGGTTTAACGTCCCAAAACCACCATTTGATTATGAGAGACGCCATAGTGGAGGGCTCCGGAAATTTTGACCACCTGGGGTTCTTTAACGTGCACCCAAATCTGAGTACACGGGCCTACAACATTTCCGCCTCCTTCGGAAATGCAGCCGCCGCAGCCGGGAATCGAACCCGCGACCTGCGGGTTCGATTCCCGGGGTCAGCAGCCGAGTATCTTAGCCACTAGACCACCGCGGCGGGGCGTATCTTTATTTTTGCACGCCAAATTCTACAAAGTAATAGTCCTGACTCATGGTGAACAAAAACAAAAAAAAGAAAGAAAGAGGAAGAGCAGGAGGAGGCAGCACCCTAGCCACTGCGAAATTTCCGTCGATCGTCCATGGCACAAAGTACTTTTAAGTTAGGTGATAAAAAAAAAAGCTCGAATTTCAGTTCATATCGCGAAATTCACGGAGGGGGTCGGATAAGCTAACACAGCGCTGAGATTACGCTTTATCAGCGATCCCATTCGTTTCATGCGATGAACTACGATTCGCATTATTTTTCACTGCCTTGCGCTGTGAAACTTGCGAGCGATGGCACACTCTCTCCCTCAACTGCTCACCGACTGTTGCCCAATTCGCATAACAGATGCCGCCTCTAGACGCACGCGGAGCCGAGCTCGTAGACTGGCACGCCATGTGGCGCGCGCGTCGACCAGCACTCGGCCGTCTCTTCAGCGGTCGTCAATCTTCTGGTGGCATGGCAGCGTCGCATGCTTCTAATGGCTCACGAAGTGACGCGCCCACCGTGAACCGAAGAAGTCAAAAGCAGTTATATTGCAATTATTCCCGAAAAACAGCCTCGCACACTCTCTAATAACTGAAACCAGAACGCCCCGCAAAGTGTTACTCGATGACGAAATCGAAAGCCATGAAATGCCCGTACAGTTCCACTTCCAAACAGCAAAAAAAAAAAAGAAAATCGGCAAATCCCATGTATTTGAGAATCGACGGTATGCGAAGCATGCGGAATTAAGGTGACCGTGTTGCAATTTTTGATTGAGCGACACGTCATGAAATGCCGCTAAACATTTGACCACAAATGCGTGTATGCTGCGACGCAGTCTAAAAGCTGGCGACAACGCTAATAAGTTTGCTTCGAGATGCTCCAACTTCTCCTATGGTGCGACAGTTGAACTAAGCGCGAAGACAACGGTCGTCTGCTCATTGTCTGCTTGTTCCATAACTACAAGGGGTCATTAAAAAATGCAATATTTCATAAATTGTTCCAATTTGAACAGTTTCCAATTTGCTTTTTATGGAGATTTAGCTGTTTTAACGTGTGTTTATTTAACTACGCTAGATTTTTTTGTTTATTGGGCTTTTAAGAGTTTTTTTCAGGGGGCGCAGGCGACAGCAAAATCGCGATCTCCCAGCCATATCGCGATGCATAGATTGCGATAGTATTGATCTCATTCACGCGAAAAAAGTGACCGTGTAGCAGCACCTAATCCGTATCGTGGTTAATCCGGATCGGCACGGATCGCGATTAAAAATGCCCCTGTGACATCGGCATCAGAGACGCTTTCATGATCGTCCTGAGACAGAACTGCCGCAGTAAAAAGCGGTTCCATCATGGGCCTGTGTATCACTGTTCGGCGTCTGGAAGCCTTAAGTGAACACTTCGAAACCCACAAGCAAACGCGGAGCCACCAACATGTTACACCCGTAATATCGTAATAACTTGTGGGATTTCACGTCCCAGGACCACGCAACGATTACAAGAGATGCCGTATATTGGAGCGCTCCGGAATCAGCATCAAACCGGTGTTTTTTGACGTGCACCTAAATCTGAGCCCACAAGCCTTTAGTGTTTCTCCTTCATCGTAATGCGTTCGTCACTGTTGTGGGATCGGATACCGCGATCCTCGAGTCAACATTCGAGCGTTATAAATGTAGGGGCGCCGCAGGGAGTGTCACGGATACAGGTGTAACCGCGTTTCACTACTTCACTTAATAAATATGCCTGTCTTGTAATAACCTTTCCCGACTTGCATAGAGATGCATTTTTTTGTTTCCATGGTAGTGGAAGTAACAATGCAGTCAGTGCGAAAGAGATACATATTATTCAAGAACTGGAGAACTCTGTCTGGTTTTTCACCTTACATGTTATACTTCAGGTGCTGCGCGGCGATTATGGTATATACAGGGCTAAACATGATGATATATATTGTACACTTCCTAACTGCTGCGTGCCATGAACTGCATCTTTCTTGTTTTTTTGGTAACGATGTATGATGTCAATTTATACTTACTTATTTCTTGTTTATTTGTTACTCATGTCTCGAGCTTACGTTTTGGCACCTTTCGCCCTTTTACTTGTTGTACATGTCTTTGTTAGCCCCCCTTACTCAATGCCCTAACCAAGGGCCTGTAAGGTACCTGTAAAAAAAAATGTGTGGGGTTTACCGTCCCAAAACTACCACATGATTATGAGAGACGCCGTAGTGGAGGGCTCCGGGAATTTCGACCACCTGGGGTTCTTTAACGTGCACCCAAATCTGAGTACACGGGCCTACATCATTTCCGCCTCCATCGGAAATGCAGCCGCCGCAGCCGGGATTCGATCCCGCGACCTGAAAGGGCTAAACAAAGGACGCATACACACACACACACGCAAACTACACTTTTCACAACGTTTCATTGAGGCTTGTGGGCCGCAAGAAAGTGAGCAGCGCTTTTGTGAATCAACATGTTTGCACAGCGCAAGACTTACGAGTAGTTACGACGCAACTATAATAAGAAGAGACAAAGACAGCGCTCTTTCTGTCCTTGTCTCTTCTTCTGTAGTTACGTCGTAACTACTCGTAGTCTTGCGTTGTGCAAATATGCTGAATCCTAATCACCAACTAGCCCAAGCACCTGTCTTATCATGTCTTATCAAGCGCTTTTGTGGCGTGTAACGCATTGGAGCTGTTTTGCTGTGGGCCCATAGAATATGCGTCAACTACAAGCTCGGGTGCCACTGGAGATTTACGGCCTACTTCATGAACTGTCTCTCCGGTGCGATTCAGTCGGAGTATATATATTACCCCTTCGGATAAGCATACACTGAAGCTTATAAAGCTGTGTTTCTCGACACGGCTACATTTAGCAGTCTCCGATAACGGATGACGAAAAGAGGTATAGGAAAATTATATAGAGAAAAAAGAAGCGCATGCAGAATTAAGTGACAATAAATCGCAGCATTGCGTGGGAGCCATTGATCATATTTATGCTCAGTGTCGCGGGTGGTTCCATATACCTCGAGCTCCCGACGAATAGGTCAATTTCGAGAGCGCAATATACCCATATCGCTGAACAATGGAGAAGGCGCCGACAGGTTTGTCGATGCTGCGGGGCCAATAACGTGAAAGGTATCCCGCAGTGTTCGCGGCCGCAGCTTAGACGCATATATGCGTCATCAAAGCACAAGAGAACTTTTCGCTAGCGAATCGCTATATCGCGTGCCCAGAGATGGTTGGCGCGAAGTAACGTAGACGCGAAATAAAAACCTTAGTGTCAATGTGAAATACGAAGCCCTTTATTCCGAAGTGATCCCTTAAGACGTATATATATATATATATATATATATTGTTGCGAATGTATTTACTACTTTAGAGTAGAAAAGTACTCCAGCAGTCAAGATGGCAGCCGTTGTGTATATTCGAACAGCCCAAAAACGTCGTCGTCTTCTTCTTCGCACCGCCCGCATAGCTGCATAGCCGCGAACCCGCAACATCGACCTCCGGCGGCGAAAAGCGCCGACCCGGCGCTTGTTAGCAGGTGTTGGACGAGATGTACGGCTTGAGGCGAGCGACGTGGACGATGTCGGAAGATGTGGAAGGTATCGAAGGGTTTAGAGGTGCTATTTCATAGGTAACATCAGTTACCTGCCGTAGCACACGATAAGGTCCGGAATACTTGGGTAGAAGCTTTTCAGCCAGACCAACATGTCGCGACGGAGTCCACAGAAGAACGAGGTCACCTGGACTAAAGTGGACGTCCCGATGGTGGCTGTCATAGCTACGTTTCTGACGGAGCTGCGAGTCCGAAAGGCGCTGGTGGGCAATCTGACGGGCTTTCTCCGCGGTGCTAATAGCGCGGCGAGCATATGCTGTGGACAGGTCGGCAGGGTTGGGTACAAGCGTGTCGAACGGCAATGTCGGGTCTCTTCCATACAAAAGGTAAAAGGGAGAATATCCAGCAGTGTCGTGGCGTGAGCTATTGTAAGCGAAAGTGACAAAGGGTAGCGCAATGTCCCAGTCACGATGATCCGTCGACACGTACATGGCGAGCATGTCAGTGAGTGTGCGATTCAGACGTTCTGTGAGGCCGTTTGTTTGAGGATGGTAGGCCGTCGTAAGCTTGTGCTTGGTTGCACAAGAACGAAGTAGATCGTCAATTACCTTAGATAAAAAGTAGCGACCGCGATCGGTGACCAGTTGACGAGGAGCACCATGATGTAAGATGACGTCTTGAATCAAAAAGTCGGCGACATCTGTAGCGCAGCTGCTTGGAAGAGGTCTCGTAATTGCGAAACGGGTCGAGTAATCTATGGCGACGGCGACCCATCTGTTACCGTCGGTAGAAAGAGGGAAAGGGCCCAGCAGGTCGAGGCCGACACGATAGAAAGGCTCGGCAGGTACGTCGATCGGTTGAAGGAGCCCGGCGGGGTGTACCGCTGGCCTTTTGCGGCGTTGGCACGACTCACAAGACCTAACATAACGTTGTACAGAACGGTAGAGGCCAGGCCAGAAAAAGCGTCGGCGGACACGGTCGTACGTTCTGGCAACACCAAGGTGGCCAGCCGTTGGTACATCATGTAGTTGCTGAAGTACGGTCGAATGCAAATGAGTGGGTATTACGAGTAGTAGTTCGTTTCCCACATGGTGCATGTTGCGGCGGTATAAAATGCCGTCTATGACAACGAACATGCGAAGCGAACTGTCTGTACAGCCTGTGTTCAGGCGGTCGATTAGCTCGCGTAGGGACGCGTCACGCCGTTGCTCACATCCCATGTTGCCGAAAGCAGAGAGCGAGGAAATACAGATGGACGCGTCGTCGGTTACTAGATCTGGAGCGTCAACGGGGTACCGAGAGAGGCAGTCGGCGTCTTGGTGTAAACGGCCAGACTTGTAAACCACTGTGTATGTGAATTCCTGGAGGCGCAGAGCCCAACGAGCAAGGCGCCCCGTTGGATCTTTGAGGGCTGAAAGCCAGCATAGAGCGTGATGGTCAGTGGTAACTGTGAAAGGCCGGCCATATAAATAGGGGCGGAATTTACCAACTGCCCATACAAGCGCCAGGCACTCGCGTTCCGTAATAGAGTAATTGCGTTCGGCAGGAGAAAGGAGCCGGCTGGCATACGCAAGAACTCGATCGTGACCGGATTGACGCTGGGCTAAAACCGCGCCAATACCGTAGCCACTAGCATCAGTGCGGACCTCGGTTGGAGCAGACGGGTCGAAGTGGGCGAGAATCGGTGGCGTGGTCAGAAGTGTTATGAGCTGGGAAAAGGCCGTGCCTTGATCAGGACCCCACTCAAATGGTACATCTTTCTTCAAAAGATCAGTGAGGGGGCGTGCGACCTCTGCGAAGTTTCTGACAAATCGTCGGAAATATGAGCATAGGCCCACAAAACTTCGAACGTCCTTGACACAAGTCGGTACAGGAAAATCCAGGACAGCTCGGACTTTGTCGGGATCGGGGCGGATGCCGGAGGAGTCAACGAGATGCCCTAGAATAGTAACTTGGCGATGCCCAAAATGGCATTTCGAAGAATTAAGTTGGAGCCCAGCCTCTCGAAATACTGAAAGAATTGAGGAAAGGCGCTCGAGGTGAGACTTAAAGGTTGGGGCAAACACAATCACGTCGTCCAGATAACACAGGCAGATAGACCATTTAAAGCTGCGCAAAAGCGTGTCCATCATCCGCTCGAACGTTGCCGGCGCATTGCACAAGCCAAACGGCATTACCTTGAATTGGTAGAGACCGTCAGGCGTTACAAAGGCGGTCTTCTCCCGGTCGAGGTCGTCCACGGCGATCTGCCAGTAACCGGAGCGTAAGTCTATCGAAGAAAAATAGGTTGCGCCATGAAGGCAGTCCAGGGCATCATCAATACGAGGAAGCGGGTAGACATCCCTTTTGGTGACCTTGTTTAAATGCCGATAGTCCACGCAGAAACGCCAGGTGTTGTCCTTCTTTTTAACTAGGACTACAGGGGACGCCCACGGACTCGATGAGGGCTCTATGATGCCTTTTGTGAGCATCTTATTCACCTCCTGTTGGATAACTTGGCGCTCTGATGGTGACACTCGATAGGGACGCCTGTGAATTGGAGCTGCATCACCGGTATTAATGCGATGTTTGACTTGCGATGTTTGACCTATGGGCCTACCGTCAAAGTCAAATATGTCCGAATAGCTCGTGAGAAGATCAGTGAGGTCTTTGACCTGAGACGGCAACAGGTCTGAGGCAATCATCTTAGTTACATTGTTGAGCCGTGTAGAGTTGGCTACGTCGGTGCTATGCGGGTTCGGCGAGGCGACTGTGGCCAGTTCACGTGACACTGATGAGATCTGGCACTCGTGTGACGGTGAAAGAGTGGCGAGAACAATGCCTTGTGGTAGGATTTGAGGGCTGAGTCCGAAGTTCAGAAGAGGAAGGCACGTCTTGTTCGCTGTGACAGTTAATATGGTGTACGGGGAGGAAACGTTGCGGGCCAGTAAAACACCGGGAGAGGGAAAGACCACGTAATCCCCATCCGGAACACTGGGATATGGTTCAACTGTGACACAAGTTAGGGCTTGGGGTGGGAGGCGAACAAACTCAGCGCACGAAAGCTTGTTCTGTACCATCTTCGACTCTTCGGTGGCCGCAGGCAAGTCAAGTTGCACGACGCCGGCTGAGCAGTCAATTACAGCGGAGTGGTCGGACAAAAAATCGAGTCCAAGGATGACGTCATGTGGACAGTGAGCGAGAACATGGAATAGAACGGACGTCTGGCGGTCGGCGAATCTCACACGCGCGGTGCACATTCCGAGCACAGCCGGGGTCGCTCCACTAGCGACACGTACAAATAGGGACTCTGGCGGCGTAAGGACCTTGTTTAATCGTGCACGGAGGTCAGAGCTCAGAATTGAAATATGTGCGCCGGTGTCAATAAGGGCAGTAACAGGAAGGCCATCCACTTCTACATCAAGCAGGTTTTTGTCCGTAGTCAAGGTCAGCAGAGGGTTTTCAGGTCGGGAGTCCAATGCAGCGTCACCTCCGGGAGCTGCATTGCTCAGTTTTCCGAAGAAGGGCGTCCACTAGGGTGGGGCGACGAATAGCGGCGGTGCTGAGGTGACCTGGAGCGACGGTCATGCGGGGACGGCGAACGGCTGGACCGGCGGACTGGTGTCGCAGGAGTGCCATTGTACGGTCCATCGTCACGAGCGCTGTACTGCAGGGGCCGGTGGTTGTCGTCACGTCGATAGCCAGGAAACGACCGAGGTGGATACGTGCGGAAACGACAGTAGCGGGAGATGTGTCCTACACCATGACAATGAAAACATATAGGCTTGTCGTCCTGTGTCCTCCACTGAGCAGGATCACGATAGCGGCGGAATCTTTCTGGTGCAGGAGAAGGCGCTATGGTACTGACCCGAGGTTCCGTCAACGAACATACAGGCTGCAGCCCAACGTTTGCCAGCTCCTCTCTCACGACCTGTTGGATCAACGAGATCGTTGGTCGATCATCAGATGGGCGGGTCAGAAAAGACGGAGACGCGGCCTCGATTTCTCTACGAACGATGCGAACCACACTCTCGTTGTTATGTGGTTGACTGCATGGCGGCTGAAGGTCCTCGCAAGATGACGTAGCGGCCGTGTTCGGAAGACGCAAGAAATTCTTGGCGACCCGGCGACTCTTCAGCTCTTCGAATCGGCGGCACTCTTTGATGATGTCATCAATGGTGGAACAGTCTTTGGAAACCAGTATGTTAAAAGCATCATCTGCAATGCCTTTAAGTAAATGGCTTACTTTGTCTTCCTCGGACATGTTGGGGTCGGCACGATGGCAAAGGGCGAGAACGTCAAGGATGTAGGTGACATATGATTCGGTCGTAGTTTGTGCCCGACCAGAGAGTTCTTTAGAAGCGGCCCGCTGGCGTCCGACGGCCTTACCAAACAGGTCACGAAGCTTCTGTTTGCAAGTATCCCAGCTGGTTATGTCCGCTTCATGAGCCTCGAACCACGCGCCAGCTGTTCCGCAGAGATAGAAGCCAACGTTGGCGAGCATCATCGTAGGGTCCCACCGGTACACTGCTGCAAACCGCTCGAACTTCGGAATCCAGTCGTCAACGTCAACATGGTCGGTGCCGCAGAAGTTGCCAGGGTCGCGCGGTTGCGTCAATACGACCGGCTGTACAGGCTGCGCCGGAGTCGCGGCTGAAACAGGAGCGGCAGAATTGGTTTCTGTTGCCATGGTCGGGCAGTCGAGAACACGTCCGCTTCGAAGTTCCGTCTTGCGTCGTACCCAGCACCTCCACCAAAATGTTGCGAATGTATTTACTACTTTAGAGTAGAAAAGTACTCCAGCAGTCAAGATGGCAGCCGTTGTGTATATTCGAACAGCCCAAAAACGTCGTCGTCTTCTTCTTCGCACCGCCCGCATAGCTGCATAGCCGCGAACCCGCAACAATATATATATATATATATATATATACGTATATATATATATATATATATATATATATATATATATATATATATATATATATATATATATATATATATGTATATATATATATATGTATATATATATATATATTCGGCTCAATGTAATCAATTGAACCAAGACGAGGAGCTTTTGATCATAACAAGACAAGGATTTGATTAGGAAAAAAACAAGAAAAATATTAGGGTTCGAGCACTCGCAAGATCACAGATGGCGCTAATGGAGAAGTCGTTCTGATTCTCAGAAATAAGTATGGGTAAATGACACATACGAACTGCGGATATGCAAAATCAGTTGTCAAATAAGTATTCAAGTCACTCGAATCAAAACGCGAGAGACTTGCTTTAGACGCCGCCAAAACTGGACAGCGACTTCCTGCTTTGGTTCTAAGGACAAACACTGGGTTTAAAGGGACACTAAAGGCATATATAGGTCAATATTGATTGCTGAAAAAGCAGTATAGAAACCTCGTAGTGCTAATTCTGTGCCAAAGAAGTGCTCATTTTGAAATTAAATCACATTTTAGTGGTACGCATCGCGTTAGCACACTTTAAATCACCCGCCTCTAGTGTAACTTTTGACGCCACTGTTGCCGTGCCTGTTCTGTTCTGTTTTAACTGTTTTGCTGTGGAGAGGATGAGGTTCACATTGCCTCGGCTACTTCATATCACGAAGTTCTGCGGCGAAAAAAAAAAGAATAATACGGAACGGTACCCAAAATTAACAATACGAAAAAGAAAAAAAGTAATAACACACTGAAACCAGTTCAAATATCATGCCAATACACAGTTTTCTTAGAGCAATTCACAGAGTCATAAACTGTTTACACGCACACCTTCCTTTTCTACTGTCAGTAAATATAAAAACACATTTTATATATATTCATCTCTGGCTGCCTTTCATAGGCGTTTGTCCAGTCCGGTCTCCACTAAAAAGTCCGTCAGGAAGATTATTGCCTTTTTCAGGAGATGCATCTCAGGCCATGGTCCAAGTAGTTTCTTTATTGTGAGGGGCTGTCTGTCCAAACTTGCTCATTCAGTTCTTTAATTTTTCTCTTTCATTCGCGTATTTAACGCACTCCAAAAGAATATGGTGAACATTTTCTTCTTCACGACCACGATGGCATTCCGGTGAGTTGGATCGATGTATCTTGTGCAGGAAGCTGCTTGTATATGCTACTTCCAATCGATGTTGGTGGATTAATGTCTCTCAGCGTCATGGGAGATCTCTCGCTATGGAAAAATTTCTGTGTGGATCAACTTCATAAAGTACTGTTTCCTTTAATTTAGGGCTATCAAACGACTTCTCCATTGAAGAATGGTTTGCTCCTTGCGTTATTAAATGTCGAATATCCGCTCCAGACATAATGAATGCGCAATCCCGTCCTTCCTTCAATGCTTTCTTCGCGAGGCTGTCAGCCTCTTCATTTCCCTTCATTCCAATGTGGCTGGGTATCGATTGGAATACGATGTTGTGACCCTGCGATGAGGCATATTCCACAGTTTCTGCAATACATTGTGCTATTTCGCCATTTTTGTAAAGTGATATCGCATTTCTGATTGCCTGGTTTTACTGCGCGACCACCGACACTAGTAGCAGCAGAACAGAAATAGCGGACGCCACAGCAGAAACAACGGCCATTGAACAATTTCCTGCCATGGGCTCCGAGATGGTCGGCGTGCTTGGTTCAACTCGGCCCCGCTAGTTGGCACGACCTGTCCAGTTCTTTGAACGACTCACACCATTATCCATAGTACCGTCCAGTGGTTCTATTTTTTCATGAATCAAGCAGGAACAAACAGGCAGTATATTATTACGTCTATTAATGCACGGAAGGTTCCTTGTTTAGCGTAGCTAGTTCAATTATTAGTGATTATTGTAGGCGGCAAGTTTCACGTCATCGGGATCATTTTGCGAGTCTCCTAATCGCGGTGCATTTGTTTTCATGCATTTATATTAATTTCTCGGTAAGTAGGGCACTGCTGTTGATAATGACGTTTTAGACGCTGACATACATTTAGTTCTCACTCTGAACTAAATTGTTATTTGACTTGAGTGTCTCTTTAACGAGCGTTGAAAGACCACTTCGGTTGAGGATAACACAAAAATCGCAACGCCAGTTCGTTCATTTTTACACGCATAGCGATATGAACGACGCGACAATAATATGCACTCGTGAAACAACACAAATTGGTTGGAGGGACAACGGACGATCATATGCAAAACATTTGCTGAGGACGTCACGAACAATCGAGATGACCGCGTGCAGATATATGTAAATCGTCGTTCGCGCGAGAACCTAATTTTCTGGCCTTGCCATCTTCGAAATCGACCGCGTTAGAGCGTTATGATAGAAAAAAAAAGGACAAAAAAAGAAAAGACACCGCAAAGGCGGAATTCCGGATGTAGAAGAAACGAATGCAAATCAGGGCGAGCGAAAGCGGCGGTGGTCTCTTGGAGCGCTCATATGGTGACCACTGCGTATATAACCACGGCTACGGATTGGTGGTGAGAAGGAATAAAACGAAAGAGAGGGGGAATGTGTGGCTGAGATGGGCGAGTGCCCGCAACGAACGAGGCACTGTGAACTCTCGTGAACAGGCAACGGATGCGGAATGCGCGTCCGCGCTTTTCGCGAGAGGCGTCCCAGCTCGCGCTTTGAATTTGAGTATCTCTCGCTTCCTCCCTTTGGGAAAACCGGGAAAGCTTTGCCATCTTAATAAGGGCGAAGATGCTCGCGAACTCGGAGCTACAGCGTGCAGCCGTGTCCCTTGGAGAGAAGGCTGTACGCTCCAAGACGAGATGCAAGAAGCCGGTTAAAGGAGAAACTGATTTGAGGAGAATAAGCTTCAGGAAGCGAACGAGGGCGACACTTATAAGTGTCCTTAAGCGACTCACGCGAACCTCGTGATTCAGAAAAGGAGAGAGGAGGGGTCGTTGGGTGTTATTATTATCTTTTTTTACACAGTCAGCGTAATGGTGAAATCTGCGGGCATCTTAGTGAAATATTGCATCAAGCGATATATTTTTGTTGTTGATGCATCGACTGTCAGTTTAGAGGAAGGCGAACGCAAGGGAGTAGGATTTATATGTACTGCTCAAGGGTTGCAGTTTTGCTGCAGTCATGTTACCTGGAGTTAAGGGCCTGGTTATGTGTCTAAACAGCCGAACTTAAGGTCGTGTGTGTTTACACACACACGCATACCCCCCCCCCCCCCCTGCACGCACACACCAGAAAATGTTTGAAAGAATGTTGTACTGTACCGTACAAGATTCGGTGCGTAATGCGAAGATAGTAGGCTCAGTCCCTGGCAATGTCAAGTTGTCTTTTCTTCAACTTAATTTTATCCGTATATAAGCCACAATTACTACAACAAACCTAAAATAGTACAAGCAACGTGCCCTATTCCTCAACACCCATGCTGGGCAGCATTCCAGATACTACCTTCTGGTCAAACTACCTGCCTTTGTTTTCTCTTTATCTTTCTCTCTTATTTGCTGATACTCATTCAGGTCACGTTAGGCAAGAAAACGAGTCCTCATGCTACATTCTTTTTTATTTTCATTCTAGCAAACCAAAGAAACAGACGGCTCCCCAAGGACACCACATCAAAGGAATAGCAGAAAGCGGAAGGAAACAAATGGTGCAAGGGACCACTTTTCGCGCAAGCTCATTTTCTTCTGACACCAATTCACGTTCTTTTAGCCCCGCCGTGGTGGTCTAGTGGCTAAGGTACTCGGCTGCTGACCCGCAGGTCGCGGGATCGAATCCCGGCTGCGGCGGCTGCATTTCCGATGGAGGCGGAAATGTTGTAGGCCCGTGTGCTCATATTTGGGTGCACGTTAAAGAACCCCAGGTGGTCAAAATTTCCGGGGCCCTCCACTACGGCGTCTCTCATAATCATACGGTGGTTTTGGGACGTTAAGCCCCACATATCATCACGTTCTTTTAGTAGGTTTTCCTGCATTTGTATAGTTTAAAGCAATAGCTCTCTGATCCACGTGTTCCAGAGTTGTTTCGTACAAGATACGGTTGTGTCGAAGACACCTTCAATATTTGTCACCCGAACAGAGCCAATATAACTGATCAGGCTCTTTCGTTTCTTGCTTAGCCACACGCACAGGGACACAGAGCGTCGCTATTCATTGCAGAAGAGGCAATCTCTTTGTCGGCGATACCGTCAACCTTTTCCAGAACCATCGTTCGCGCCAGATCGCCGATTCGAAACGCCAGCGATCACCACAAACGAAGAGCGTTGGCGACGTGGTGACAAAGCGTATAAGGAAGAAAAAATAAAGAAGAACAAGAACAAGCCACAAATCCCGAAAACGAGAGGGGGCAATAACACGTGGAATAACAGTGGAGCAAGTCCTTAACAATTGTCCGTCGTCCATTCTTCACATCAGAGACTAAAAGTAAACAAAAAGGAAGCAGGAATAAAGAAAGGAAAAAAAAAGAAACAGAGGAGGAAACTGAACTGTTCCACGACGCGCAAATGTATAAACACGGTGGGAAGCGCAGAACCACGAACGATAAGAGAAAAAAAAATAAATAAAAGGTGGGTAGTTGAAGAGGAGCCGAGTGATGGAAAACGTCTGGAGCCCACGGTAAAGAAAGGCCGTAATTTCCTGCTTGACATGAAACGCCTTAACGACGTCTTCGCGCGGAAAGTGGTACGAACAAACCAAACAAGTAAGGAAGAAAAATAAAAAAGGAAAGATGAATAAAGAAGAGTGCGAACACTCAAGAAAACAAAATGAAAGAGGGAGTAATACAAGCAGAAAGAAAAAAAAAAAAACGGGTAAGCACGGAAGGACATGAAAACGGGCGCTACGGGAAAGACGGATTGAAATATTTCGCGCCTCCTTGGGCACAGACGCTGCACGCAGTACTGACAAAAAACATATGACAGCTCGTTTTTTTTTCTTTCAAGTTTTTGTCGTAGTTAGTTTTCTCAGGGAAGCCCGAAAAAGTGCGTGATAACAAGAAGATGGCAGAGTGCGATTTCCTTATTAATTTGCACGCCCGCCGAGCAAGGCGTATGACCGATTTGTTCGGAAAACTTTCGTTGAAGATGGGCGAGTGAGTGGAAACGTTCAATAAAATAACGAGAAACCACGCGGTATAGTTTGACGGGCCCTCGGCATGTGTGGAGTCCTCCGTTCAGCGCGTCGCGAACGGTATTTGTTGAGAAAACAGCACCAGGGAAGGCCGAATGACTATATACGTAGAAATAGTTGAAAAAAACGTGTTAGGTGACGTTTCTGCTTGAGCCTCGTCCGCCTCGAAGCTGTTGTGCTAAGGCAAGAGTACTGCAGTCCACGGAAACCATGGACCCCGCGAATCGATTGTGGCGCGTAAAATTGTGAATTTGAACGTGCCGAGGCTGATGGGAAAGATACATACAGGTCACCATAGGTGTATACGACAAAACCTAGACCAGTGGTTCAAGCAGCTTCCCAATAATAATAATAATAATAATAATAATAATAATAATAATAATAATAATAATAATAATAATAATAATAATAATAATAATATAATAATAATAATAATAATAACACCTGGAGTTTAAGCGCAAAGACTACTTCATGATCATGAGGGACGCCGTAGTGGAGGGTGCCGAAAATTTTTGACCATCTGTTGTGTTTTAACTTATCTAGACATCGCACCGTAGATGGGACTCTAGCATGCTGCCTACGCGTATCAATGCCACCGCCACGGCCGGTGTCGAACCCGCGACCTTCTGGCAAACAGCCAAGCACCGTAACAGAACAGCATTGCGTGTTTCACAGCTCGTTTCACGCTTCGTTCTCTCCAAAGGTACGTTCGCTCACGAATGACTTGAAGAGAGTAACGTTATCACCGGATGATTAGTACACTCGGTTATAAATGATCGTGAATGCGGCGTTAGAGAGCCGCACAGTTGGACTCGGGAGAAACGCTTCAAAGGATCGAACGTAACCCGCGAACTATAGCCTCACTTGTAACTCACTTCGACGTCTTCGTCCAATGGAGACACCGGCTTAGAAAGCCGTGTTCGCAAACCTGGTCGCCAGGCACTAACGACGCGTTGCCACTTAACAAGAAAACACGAAGTTTCTTCTCGTCTCTTTCCGCCATGGGAACTTCTTTGTCTGAATGGCCTGCCACTTTGCGCACAGGCTGTATGTCACAGTGAAGCACTGTTGCAGTGCGAGCTGTACAAGTTAAAGGAATAGAAGAAATAAATAAAAGGAGAGAAGAAATAAATAAAAGGGAGAGAAGAAATGCACATCGCCTCGGGGACGGAGCTCCTCGTAGTTAATCGCCTGGTACTAATGTCTTCTCAGCGCTCACTTTCAGATCATTTCAGCTGCGCTTGTTTTTCCCACGCTTTAGCTTGGTTTTTTAACATTTGTTAGTGCACGATAACGAAACGTCTTCAGCCACGCTCCAGTAACCATGCTCGTCTGCGATTGCGCAAGCCTGCCACATGCATGCCCGCTCGTCGCGCCTGCTGTGACGTAAATGCGGTAGTTACACCGAACATCGTAGTCACGGTAACACGACACGCTTGAACGTTCAACTTTAGTTCGTATCCGTAAGACGCACAGGATAACAGATTCACGGACAAAAAGACACGCAAACATGCATACACACACAAAAAAAAAAAAACAATGAAGCAAGCCCATCGACCTAATAATAGAAGGTTGGTAAAACAATAGACCTGGTGGTAAACAATTGCATTTCCTAGCTCGACTTACCGCAGTTTGACCGCAGTCGGCACTGTTTAGCCAGTCTTCGCTATACTGAAGTCAGTAAAGCTGCTTCAAACGTCAAATTGATGAAGTTTTGGGGACCAGTGGCGAGTTATGGGGCATGCCCAATTTTTCTGGACGATACCCACTAGAAGTTGCGCTGTGCAGGAATCAACCATGAGCCTAAAGAACTCCGCTGTTTAGGACAGAGAGTGGACTCCATTCCTGCCATGTGTTTTAAGGCTTCTATATGACCAATTATCTCAGGAACTTTTAAATGAAGAGAGTTTGCGTTTGTCTCATTTCATTCCTTTGCGCTTCTTCTTGTAACTGACCTAGAATTACAATTGTATTTGATGTCTTCGTATTTTCACAATTTGTTTTAGCAAAAAAGGTGGTTTTTGTCACTTCTTCAAATTGAATGGCCAAAAAAAAAATGAAAGCCATGTCACATGCGTACACCATTCTCATTCAGCTGCTTCGTAAAATGGTTTGGTTTATTTTCGCTAAAACTAAACATCTTTTGACAATAGGGCATATGCAACAAAAAAGTTGATTTCGGGATATTCTGAGCTAAAGTTAAAAAAGTTCGTTTTATTTTTTATTTAAAACGAGGATGTCCTGAACAATTTATTTGATAGCAGTATACCATATAGTCATAACGTGAATCATATTCTGCTTCTTTTCTCGTTTCATTGCTTTCTTGACTTCTTTTGTCACATCTTCTGTCTCTATTGACCAAATACTGTCAAATAGCAGTCGATCTCACCCAACCGTGTCGTAGTGTTTTGATGCAGTCATTCGCCTAACCGTATTAAGAAAGTGTACTTGGACCACGAATGCCTTTCCGTAAGTTCGTTCTGTTTCGACAGTGGCAGTTCTGAGGGTCTCTATTCCGATGAACACAGTTCACTGCATTCTGTACGAGTACCACGGTTTCACCACGTTATGTACAGACACAGTTAGCAGTTCTCACGTTTCGTAGAAGGTCCACATCAATCAAAGCGTCGGTGTTGCCCCTACAGGTAACATTTTTTCCCCCTTTTCGGCGATACGGAATGAGGACAAAGCTTACTTGCCGAAGTTCTCGCAGGAGTACTTGCGGTCTCCTTTCTGTTAGTAGCTGAAGCGTGTCGATTTATGGTTATTGTGAGTTTTTCAAAACAATTTAGTTAATTTGTCAACACAAAAATGCCTTTTGCTGCCGTCACCAAATTAACAAAAGCGCAACTCAACTTAAAATAAGTGAACATAACCCCGTCCTTGCACGGTTCTCTCACACGCAAGGCAAGTGGACTCGGTAAATGCCAGGCGTATTAAAAAGGACTGCGCCACGTGCATTTATGAAACCGAAACACTTTTTTATAGATCGGCTAAGAGAAGAAAGACTACCAGCTTCGAATTTCAGAAGTTTTCTTGAAGCAGAAGGCTCAGATTGTGCGCAGTCTAAGAAAAGGGGACTTAGCTTTTTGTTAGTTGGTATTCAAAACCTGGTTATTTTGGCTCTGTCAAACTGCGCAAAAATGTATGGGACACTGGATGTTTTTTCAGAAAAGCCGTACCATCCCAAACAAGCAAACAGAAAATTTCGGCATTTTTCAAATTCTTTCCGGTACTTTGTCTTCTTAAAAGGCAACAAAAAACGTCTTGAAAAGGTCCCCGCTTCTTACTGCCCATAGTTAGCATTACGTACCTAAAAATACTACATGAACAGGGTACATGTTCATGTAGTGTATATACGCACTTATCGCTATGTGTTACACAAGCAGGGCAAGTCGCTATAAGATATATATATATATATATATATATATATATATATATATATATATATATATATATATATATATATATATATATATATATATATATATATATATATATATATATATATATATATATATATATAAGCCGTCTATACGGACAGGCCTGCGTCCATTCTAGGCAGAAAAGCTGACATCAACTATAGTGTGGAAAGCTGACACCAACTAGCCACTTACCTAATCTGTTGCTTTTAAATTATCTATCTCAGGATCTTGCTTTAAATTATCTATCTCATTAGCAAACAGATTTATAAAACATAAAAAAACAAAGTTTGACAGCGTTCACAGTACCGGGCGCCTGCCCTTTTCTTGGTAATTCGCATTTTAGGTATACTGTTGCGATTACAAAAAATAAAAAAAAAAATATAAGGAATCGCACGTTTGTTCACCGTAGCGGCCTTACATAACTGCTCCTCCGGGTAGGACACCTCGTAACACGGGGCGAATTATACATGAACGAATTCGGGGAAAAAGAAGAAACAACAACAACAAAAAAAACAATAATGTTGAATTTTTACCCTGCTGGCGTAAAGTCGGAGCCAACTAGCTGTTCCTGGGGGTGGAGCTATGAAACAAGAAACCGCGGGAAGTTGCTTCCCTTCCTCTGACTCTAAACTTCCATTTCCTCTATATTTGAACGCTTCGGCATTGCATATACGAATGCGCAATTCTCGTTACCGCCACGCCTGCGTAGAGGCACCGGCGTGCACAAACCTCCTACACCGCAGGGTCCCGAGTCACGATCCTTGGCACCTTTAAATCTACGAATGTATATTCTATACGACCGTATACATACCGTCTCGCACCAACGGCCAAAAAGCACGCCCGCACACGCACACCTTCAGCGCGGTCCCTTCAGAGCCTCTCTGATGCAACACATTGCCCGCAGTCCCAAATTATTTATTCGGCACCAGTTTTTACGGCTAGCCAGAGAGTCTCAAAGCGGCGTGGACGAAGCACGTGGAACTCATGTCTGTATACATCTTTGATCGCGCAACACGACCTGCATTCCCTTTCGCAAGCACTCCACATATAGGCAACCATTCGCGAAGACATGGGCGCGAGTGCCTTACAAATAATGTATAGGTACGCGTTTCACAACACGGGTAAAGAAAACAAAAATAAATGGGAAGGGGGTTGCACACACGAACATGCATGACAAACGCGAGATCGCAAACGAGTCTACATTTCACGAGCGTCGATAAACGCATTTCACTGCAAGTGCGGCCTGTTGTTCATGGAGTGAGCTTCGAGCTGAGGAAACGACACCCACGCTAAGCTGGTTCGAAAAGCCACGCACGCAAACGATCTCGCTAATCGAAATTCACAACGAGTGGCGCCCCATTAACGTATACTCGAGTCGAACGGCGTCTATGCGAATACACACGCACGCACCACCATTTGGCTACTGAATATCAACGTCGACGATCAATCTCTCGATGTATAGCGTTTACGGACAATGCATGCACGCCTATTCATGTGGGACCTACCCGGTCATTTTTTGGGTGCTTCAATTTTTCCACGCCTGTGGCCTGAGCAGGGCCACGCCGAATGTGGAGTGTAAATATGGGTCTTTAAATATATTGTGGCGCTGTATATCATAGTGGATATCGGTGCGCCGAGCTCGGAAAGCAATCCCTGATAACCGCAGCCACGTAGCCAAATCGTTGGGTCTCCAAATGTAAATATTATCAGGCAACTCGTTTACTTTAGAGCTGAATGAAATGTCCGTGTTATCATTCTTAAGACACAAACAGACGCACAAAAAAGTAGCTACCTTTCGTTAAATATGGTTGTTTGAAAAACTATATCTTACAAATAATCAATTGCACCAGTCGTTTTAACAACCTGGCCATGTTAAAATAAATAGATAGAACAAAATATCAAAGGAAGGAGGGTCTGTACATGTCATACGCGGTCTTCTTTATCCGCACTTCCTCATCAGATCGACTGGTATTTAGCTTACAAAATGATATGGAGAATTCTTAATGGCTTCTAGAAAACAAATTTTGAAAATAAGTGGAGCGGATCTATACTGGCGCATACGCTTGAGAATGTTTCAGGGAGAAATGCCTGCAATCTGACACATAATACTGCAATACACCTTATACACCGAGTGTAGGTGTATTTCGCAAAATTGGTGCTTAGAAGTGTATACAAGGGCGTAAAGTTGCAAAGTCAGCCTTTTAACACTCTTAATGGCGTACAACTTTCAGTTTGTGCTGGACATGCACGTGCGAAAAAAGAAGAAAAAACAGCAACTAAGCCAGCTTTGAACGTGTGGTTGCAGAGCACCACGGCTGGGGCGAAGTTCCAAAAATATGTATTTATTTTACGTTGGCCTTTCATTCGGATATGAAATCCCATCATTGTTGAATGCATAAAAGCGTTTATCTCAGGCCAATTCAAGCGAAACCTTTCAACTGTGAGTTCATCGGGCGCCGCCTGGAGTCGATCGATGCTGAAGCTTACGTTTGGGACAAAGCATATGGGGATAGAACATATCTTATATTTGTATATATTTAATTTAATGAAATATGCAGGCTGTTTTTTAGACAATACAGATTTTTTATTTGAAATATCAATGATAGCGAAGCCCGTGTTGGTTTTGCTCATGAAATCTCATGTCGAAGAGAAAATGCTCTGCCCCCAAAATTAAATTGCACTGTTGCGACTGATTAGAAAAAAGATACTTGTTATTCAACTCTTAAATTTATTATCTGGAGTTTCACTTCCCGAAACCACTATGTGATTATGAGAGACGCCGTAGAGGGGGGCTCAGATAATTTTCACAATGTGTTGTTCTTTAACGTGCGCTGTCATCGCACAACACACGAGCCCCGAACATTTCGTTTCCACCGAAATGCGACCTCCGCAATCAGGATCGAACCAGCGACCTTCGAGCGAGCAGCCGAGCACCTCAAATACCACAATACCACAGTATAGGTTAATTTATTTTCGAATTATTGACTCGAGGGCAGTTTTAGTATAAAAAAGTTGCAGTGCATGCATAACATAACAATTATGGCATACCCATTTTTTTCTGAAAATAGTCTCTCCTAATCATATGGTGGGTTTGGGATGGTAAACCCCACATATCAACCAATAGAAAACGCAGAAACTACCCGTGATTTGAGCTTCGTGGAATTTGAAGGGCGTTACCTAAACTGTTCGCGAGCGGCACGCAATAAACGCGACAGCTCTGTTACGTCAGATCGGAAGTGCCAGTGACAAGCAAGTTACGGAATTCGAAAGAAGGGACGTCATGTCCGTATCTTTTAGAGAAAAGCGACAGGTCGTCTCCGTTGTTCCAGGGGATGGCTTTGTGTCAGCGTTTGGTTTTTGGAGCTTATCTGTTTCTTTCGAGATGTGCGCAAGAAACCCGCACTATCAATCTTGGGCCGGATTCACAAAACTCACTTAAGAAAACATTTTTGCGCAAGAGAAATTTTGTTGCGTAAATCGATTCACGAAACGAAAAAAAAAAAACGTCGTAAGAGGCCATCGTTGTCACATCGGCCGCTGCAATAAAGCGCGCTGTGGCTGCCCGGGAACATGTCAGCGATGGTGATGCAGTTGCTATATTTGCTTACGTTACTGAAAAGTGCTCGTAAGTGGATCCACGAAGCAAAATTGTGCGTAAAAACAGCCTGGCTGAAAAAAAATCGTAAGAGTGGTCCGGACCACTCTTAAGAACAGTGTGGCTACTTAGAACCTGCTGCCACGGCGGTATACTTTGGTGCCCTGGCTGGTTTTGAGTTAATTCACGCCCACGAAGGGCTGCCTGATGACTGCTGGTGCGTTTTTATTTCTTTCGGCGCTTTGAGTTTCGTGTGTTGTTTCCCTTGTACGCAGTGGATGGTGTTGACAACCACCATCGTCCAATAAGTTCGAAGTCACAGAAGTTGAAGAATTCTATTGGGCGTCAATGGCGTAAAATTATGCCTGTACAGATTTGTGGTTGGATGAAAACCAATGTGATACGTGAATGGTCGGCGCATTCGAACGTGGCATGGCATAGGATCAACCTTATTTGTTATGTTGTTGTGTTGCACCCCATCTCATCCAATTAAAAGTGCGACTCGAGATCCTCGCCTCATTGGTAGAAATTACCACCAAAGACGTTAATGGGAGCACATTGCTTGCACGCTATTGGAAATAAAAATGAGAGGAACTTTTTAGTGAGTAGTTCATAAAGCTTGTGCTCTAGTTTACTTCCATTGGCTCTAACTATCCAATGGGTGCGATCTATGAAATACAGCTGTCGATACACTTTGGGACGATCTAGAACGGAGCGTACTTTGTAAACCGAAGCGTATTAGGGGTGAGCGTGATTACGCATGGAACTACAAACAAATCATGCATTTTCACCTTCACTGTTCAGACACCGATATGGACCGTGATAATATGGCAAGCAGTCGGAATAAAATGACCCTAGTTACTTTGTATGACACAGGAAATATGCAAACCCTCACGATTCTGGAGCAAACCTTGGCTGAATTTATCCCTGCGACAATTACCAGCCATTTAACTTGGCGCTAGAACATCATTCAAAGGTAGAGCGAGCCACTGACATGTATTTCGTGCGACGCAGCGACCACCTAACCTGAGAATAATAGCGTTGCGAAGGCGAATCCCCTGTCGCATGCTCTGATCGAAGCAGACGACAAACGCGAGCAGACGACGGCTTGGCCGACAGTCACAGCTTGTGATTGGTTGTGAAGCAATACCCTCTACATCAGCTCACTCCGTGACGTTGCCAAAACACTTCTTTCATCTGGCACGCCTGTCGTGTTTGTCATATCACCCCCCTCGCACATAAGAGCAAATTTTGTCACGCCGTGAAAATAGCGCAAGTACTTTCTAAGAGCTCTCTTACGTGCTGCGCAGTTATCGAAAACAACATGGCGTCGTAAACAGCATATTTATTTATTTTATTTATTTTTATTTATTTATCGTTTTTTATTTATTATATTTTTATTTAGTTATCGGTCGGTGCGACTTTCAGCAAACGCTTCTCGCATGAGTTACTTCAGCGTTCGACCGGATGCGTTGTGATTACGGCAGCTCTTTCGGTGCGTGTAAGCAGTGAGGAAAGCTGCGGCAGTGCAATGGTGTACGGTGAAGCGCAGCGAAGCCTGTGCGTCGTGTGGTTTTCAAGCGGGGATCGGCGTCGGTGTATCGACGGCAACTAGCACTCGAGAAGCCTGCAATCTGTGTTTGTGTGCCGGTAACAGTTAGTGTGCTTGACTTTCCAGTCTCTCTGTTGGGTGCTGTGCGACATTTCGGATTGACAGTGTTTTGGCACGTTCCTTGAGTGACCGCAAGTACGTACGGAAACGTATGAACTACGCGCTGTGTTCGGTTCTTGCTTCGCCACTGGTTAGCCCGTACGCTTCTATTTTCTTAAGAGCAATCTAGTGTTCGGGAGTGAAACGATGTTCGTTGTGAACAGTGGTGCTGTGTTGATGTTCCAAGACTTGTGAACAAGCTGTGCTCGTGTGACCGAAAATTGATAGACAGCGTTGATAACTGTTTTGCCCTGCGAAGTTGCGGTGGTGGAGCTTGGCGCTTTTGTTTGTTAACTCGTCACTTCTTCTTTTTGTGATAACCATAGTCCTAGCGCTGTGATGTGATGAACCAAAGCTGCGAGATACTACATTCTGTTGTGGATCATGTTCCTTTGGCAGCGCGCCTAGACTGTTCTTCGGTAACAACTTGAGAGTTCTATGTGGCAGTGAGAGCCCGTGAACGTCAAACTTCCCTCCGGCCCCCAGAAAGAGCAAAGATTTCACCGGTGTCTTGCTTTGGATGAAGTTGTAGGCCAATACCGCTTAACTACAGATTTCCAAGTTCGTCTGGCCATCGTTTTGCATGGCACTAGAGCCTTGACAACAGCCGGCCATGGCCAGTTCTTACACTTTATCAATGGACGTGCACAGCTGGCCAGCCCTTCATTGCTGTCATCGGCAGCTTCCAGTCTGCAAATGCCCTTTGCCTGTTGGTCGTATAGCACACTTGGTTCCTCATGACACCGACGGCTACTAAATGCTGCCATCGGTGAGTTCACCTTGCAGAACTAAATTTCACCAGTACTATAATTCCCGCAGTACTATAACGTGTGCAAGTTTTTAAGTCCATCAAATGTAATGTTTTCCTATGGTAAGTTGAAGCATGAAAAATTTACTACTACTGTTATATACATACATATATTATGGAGCAAATACATCAGAAGTTTTTTGTGATTTGATACAAGTGAGCTCTTGTTTGATTATGAGGTTGGGCTTGTCGATTTACCACGTTTGATAGTTTGAAAGTTAATGTGAATTAATTTTTAGAAGCCAGGTTGCACTTAAGAAATTTATGTTATTTTGGAAAATTAGTTCTATAGATGATTACCACTATGGTAGCACTATACTTCGCTAGGACATATATATTGCGGTACGTAAATTTTACATGAGGCTTCAGTTTATTTCAAAGTGATTATAGCAGATTTTGGTCACTTTGACGAAGTGATAGCTTCGTCAAAGGAGTATTAGAAGTGAGTGCTTTTAATGATTGTTTTTAAATATCTCGTTTTTAGCTCTTCACAGATCGCAGAGATTGGCTTGTTAAGGTCCTGTGATGCATCGGTTGCACACACTGGCACATCAATCCTCATCATGACTTGGAGCACCTGTACAAAAATAGGAAGGACACCACGTGCTTCCTATCTGTGCAATTCTATGTCACTGCTGGGACTGTTAACATTCAGCGGATGCGGCCTGGAAGCATGCATGGCAGCCTCATCTGGAAGGACTGCGGTCTGCTTGGGAGCTTCGAGGGCACAAAACTGCCTAACGGCTGGCTGCAAGGTTAGTTTTTCTTTAATACATACGATTAAGTGAACACCCCTTACTGTGCACAAATTGAAAACCCAAGCATATGGCTTGCAGTGGATACCTGTATTATTCTCACACATAATTATTATTCAACATTTATAGAACTAAATAGCAAGATAATTGAGAAAGTTGAACGCCTGCAGCTTATGAATGAAACTCCAATCATATGAGACTCAACAGCTTGTGCTTTTAAACGAGCACAAATACTTTGATTCCTTATTGAGCTCTCGAGCTTGTGACTCCCTCTGTGGATCAAGTGCTCTGGAAGGAAATAGCAAGGGGGTGAAAATCGCCTGGCTGTTCACAACTTGCAAGGAGAAAGACCTATTGAACAAGCCTCAGACGACATAGGGCCAGTAACTGCATCTTTTACTTCACGTAGCTTTTTCTCTCTCAGTGCTGTGGCTTGTGTTTCAGCCAAACGTGTTCACCACGATTGCACAGTGATATATATTTTTCTACAAATTGTACCTGACCAAAGTATGCATTGTTGATCTTTAAAGGTGACGTTCAGTGTGTTTCAAAGCCATGGCTCCTCATCTCTCTGTCTGTGGCTAGCCTACTTCAGCAGCAGTGCGATGCAGCCAGCACACATGCAAGCCAAGTCATGGAGCGCTCCTTTGTTGTTCTGTGCAGGACGCAGCATATCCACCCGGCAAGACACTGGTATCAACAATAATGGTGAGTGTTGGTGGCACCTGTAGGAGCCTGTTGTGTTTGTTGCGTATGATTATTTCCCCTGATGAAGTGCATTTTTCAAAGGTTTTCTTCTTTTAGAATAATAGATGTCAGCAACAAGCACACTCATAATCCACAAGTGCTTTGTGTCTTCTAGACTGCCTATTTGCTCCTATACGCGGTATGGTGAGCTGGCTATGTTAGACAGCCTTAAAGTGATGAACATTGGCTGTTGTGTTGTAATGCAGTCTAACTTGTGTTTCTTAGTGAACTTATTTGTGGTCTACTTCTCGCACCTAGTGTAAAGTCGAAATGGAAGAAACTTTATTGGATTTTTATGCCTGGCAGAAGTTTCATGCCTTCATCTATAACATTGTAGTTTTGCTCTTGTATCATAATAAAATATATTTTCAGTCTTCACTGTTTGTGTGTGTGTTGAGGCTTGTCATTGGCTTCTGAAAATACGACATCTGGTAATATGAGCACATAATTAACAACTGTACACTCTTGCATGTAGTATGGTTGTAACAATGATTTGTATTTTTCTAAGTTCCAGCAGTAACAAGGGATCCGGTGCTCCACGGTCATGTACAGTGTATCAAGAACAGATCACAGAAGACCAACAAGTATAAATAAAGGGACTGCCAGTGGCTGTTCTCCTGCTCAAAGTTTATGACAGCAGAAAGAGCACATTGTGATGTCAGGAGCAGTTTGAATTGTATACGCAGTAACATTCTGCACAGCTGCAGCTTAACTTCTTAGCAGTGCATTATTCAGCAGTTCCTTTGCTTGTATTCCAAATTATTTAAATTTTGCATGGAAGATACCAAACTATGACACTAATTTAAAGGCTGCTGTAGTGTTAGTGGGCAAATATTATTGAGCTGAAGTTTTTAACATGCATGTTAAGTGCCTGCGTGTCTCTGCATTTACCTGTCATAAATCACAGCATCCATGGTCGGCAATGGTAACTGTGTTTGCATTCTTTGTAGTACAAAAAGTGAAGCCATGGATGTGGTAATCTTTTACTTAGTCAATGTAATCCTTCAGTGTACACTCTTTTGTATAGCACCAATGATGCCATGAGTGTATAAGCTCTAGGAAGTGAATATATGTGAATTATTTTATTTGGAAGGAAGAGGATTATCACTACTCCTAGTATATCTAGAAAGTATAATTTAGTGCTTGTGTATTGTTATCCCACTGCCTGTCCGTCCTTCAACAGTCTACTTCTCTGTTTCTACCGTGTAAGTGTAACTTTTTTAATGTATACTTTGCTCGGATAGGTTTGTTCATAATGTAATTGTGTACTATGCAAGTGACTTATCATCTATGCAGCTTTACTTACACTAGAAATAAAAGTATTTATTTTAATTTGTATGTAGCTATAGCATGCATTTACTTATCTTTTTTTAGGTGCCTGTACAATTGTTTAGCCCTACAAAGGTTCTGGTATACTCTAATTTTGAAGCTGGCATCTAAAAATAGTTTGTCAGCGGAAGTAAGAATTTGTTTATAACCATTATTACTATTCTCAGATGAGCTGTGAAAAGACTATGGAAATGTATTTACAATTTTCGAACTATGTGAAGGTAATTGTTCTTATGTTCTTTCATTGTGGTCCCTGTTTCATGCAAATGACACATAATTACTTTGCAGTGGCATAGTATTAGTTGTGATTTTACACATACGTGCTGAACAACATCACAGTTGAGGCCAGCAGCAAGACATACAAGCACTGCACTGGAGCATCACCTCGCATAATTAGTGTACAGTCTTTGCCCACCAGTGAACTGAATATTTTTCAAGCAGACTAATAGACAGCTGTATGGGAACTGTGTTGATGTTCAAACTTCGAAGTCTTCTTGAGGAGTGTTTTTCATCATTTTAGTCCAAGTGAACTAGCTACCCAAGGCCCCAACTGGTGGGAATGTGGTGGTTTCTTGTCTCCAAAACCACTCCTACCAGCTGCCTCAATGTTAGCATGGGGTGAATTCACGAACTGGAAAAATAATTGGTCTTTGTTTTCTTGGCCGAAAGAGTCACTTCCCCCGTTGAACCACCACGACACACCAGAATAGAAACTTTTAGCTAAACAAAGTTGATTCTACTTTTGAGAAGTGTTTTCTGGAAACGAAATGGCGCCTATAGCTGTCAATATAAACACTGTTCGCACCAAGGAGCTTAGTAGCTTTAATTGTATTATTCATGTATTATCTAGAATTCCTTTGCGCTGTTCCAACTTTCAGCCCAAGTGTCCTAACATGCTTTGTTAGTGTGTTGTGAATGAGCCAAGCTATGTAAATAAACAGAGTGATATTGCAGACATGTACAAAATATTGATGCACAGCCCTTTTCTTTAGCATGACATTTTCAAGGGCTTTATTCTTGTGTTTCTTATAAAAACTGCTTGTCACTGGACAGCAGCAGAAACTATGCATCAAGCTTTTGCGAGATGGTTCGAGAAACACTGTGTTCTGACATAACAGTGCTGGTGGATTTCTCTCGTAAGTTACTTTCTGTATATTCAAAATGAGTGTATTAGAATTGTTGTTTTATAGCCATTCATTTCAATATTTACACCTGAGCGTATGTATGTATGTATGTATGTATGTATGTATGTATGTATGTATGTATGTATGTATGTATGTATGTATGTATGTATGTATGTATGTATGTATGTATGTATGTATGTATGTATGTATGTATGTATGTAAGTATGTATGTACGTATGTGTGTATGTATGTATGTATGTATGTATGTATGTATGTATGTATGTATGTAGGTATGTATGTATGTATGTATGTATGTATGTATGTATGTATGTATGTATGTATGTATGTATTATGTATGTATGTATGTATGTATGTATGTATGTATGTATCTTTTGTATGTATACATGTACATACATGTATGTATCTTTTAAATGAGAATCCGTTTATCATTGGTGAGTAAGTTTGGTAATGATTTAGCTGAATTTGTTTCTAGGTCTTCTTCTTCTGAGACATTATACGTTTAAATTTGTTTTTACTGCATAAAAATAAATGTAACCTTATACAAAATATGCGCGTTCGAAGAAGTTGTTTCATTTGCCAACGTACAGTTATGAGCAAAAATGGGGTAAAATGGAACCAACCTGCGAAGATTAGTTTAGAGCATAGCTACTCTACATGGCATATCTTGTACACATTGCGTTGGTCGAATATGTCGATTTCAACATATTAATTTTAATCAGAATAAGCAAGCTATCACCCGTGGTTGTATATGTGTGTGATATTTATGCATATTGTAATACCGGTTGGCAAATACAATTAAGGTCACAAACCTAGTCAAGCTGAATACACGAATTTTGTCCATGCACCTTTCATTTGCACTGGAACTGTTGTTAATAAAAAATAAACTTCGGTTTAAAAATTTATTCTAGTAACCAAAAGCAGAGTATCTCTCTATGATACAAATCGAATTGCCATTGTTCTGTTCCATTCTGGACAATAGGGGACCCTCTCAGCAGAACTCAATTAGCTGCTATAGCTCATTTTAACCATTGACAGCGACATTACACTGAAGCGCGCAGCATGACAGATAGCGGGAGAGAAGACACAAACTAATCACTCTGTTTGTGTCTGCTCTAACTTTCCGTGCTCTTTGTTCTTGCTGCATGTGATGATGCCCACAAAATTAGCACGAAAGCGTGTGCCTACAAAGGCAGTCAACTTGGCCGCAAGCAGTTAACTCGCTGCATGTGTAGATTTTCTTCAAAACACCGTGACGACTGATCGCTGGTCGAATATCCAAACACGTGAAAAGTAATATACCAGGTATGATATTGGTATTTTCAGCACTGGACACTTCTGCGATGAGAGAGGATGGAGGAGAAAATTATGAACCCTGAATTATGTAATTTATGAAGGAGCACGGTACAGCGCTTTTGGGTCAAAAGGGGAGTGAAAGAAGCAAGTGCGAAAGCAACCTTCTCAAAAAAAGTAGTACCCGCCACCACGCATAATGTCAAGCTGGGCAACCTCCTGAAAAAAAAAAAAGTGCTCGGTGACTCTGCGAGTCGAACCAAGTACATCCTAGATTGTAGCTGAGCGCTGTAACCGCTCGTCCACTGCAGCAGTGCTCGCATTCACCCTATTGCTGATATATTGTCATTCCTTCGAATGACGCCAAATGCAAAAACGTCCGGTGAAACTTGGTCAAAAATAGAAAAAACAGAATGCGTTTTCCCGAGGTTACTAGAAGATAGAAACCGCCACGTGTGACTGTGTAACCATGCGCTATTTACCTTGTACATTACTGTCATGACGTTGGGATAGCCGGCTCTAACGTAGGCTACCTTCTCATAGTTAGCCAAATATAAATAAGAAAATAAAAATTTATATTGGCCTGTGACAATGCTAATCAACTATTAAGAATTCACTGTCACTAGTGTCACTTTCACTAGATGAATACTCAGTTTGTTTCCATTATTGTTCTTTAAGGAAGATTTGGTTCATCAACTCACAACTCTCCTAATTAGCATTGATTCTTACATCTAAAGACAGTCACACTTCATCTCGCTTTCTGTGTGGCCGTAGCTCCCATAAAACGCGTACTCCACTTTTTTATGCTCTCCAAGCATCCGACGCTGCTTTGCGGAAACTTTCCCTGACGTCTGCTGGGCCGGAAAATTGTCTTTATTATCTATCGATTTCAAGCTTAGCCGAAACGAGAGACTCTCTCTCTCTCTTTTCGTCCTTTTCGCACGTGTGATAACGTCTCTCGACTTCAAGACACGTATACACGTCCCTTGCTTTGTTTGCTCACTCAAACAACGCTGGACGAAATATTTGCACCGTGTTTTATGAAAAGCACTAGCACTGAAACACCTCTCGACGAGTCTCCCTCGTTTTACGTAGACACATACCTAAGCGTAAGCGTATGCACGTTCTCGCATTCCGGCTTTATAAAAATGCTGCGGTGCATGGAACCAGCGAAATTCCGCTCACAATTTCATTTAATTACTGCTGTTATATATTTCCGCACAACTCGTCTACAGGCACAAAAGTCGCTCCTGTGTCTTGTAATAAGAATATTGTAACGAAGGCTACCTTTTACTATAGGTACAAAACACCCTTACGTTCACCACTATACGTGCTCGATTGCACCGAATTAGTTAAGTAGCAGCGCCGCTTCATTAAAATGTAACGTAACTGGTTGCGTTAAATAGGGGAAGACATTTGAGGCAAATTTTCAAACATTGCATGCATCGATTTATGCGTGGTTTCATTGATGTGGTGCACCTGGAATGTTGTTTACTTATACTTGGCGAGATAGTGCATGGATTGCTCGATGGCTTAAGGCCATCGAGCAATTTCTTTTTTAGCTACAGTCGTTGATGAAAGGCGAGTGCTTGGCTTTGCACAGCCCACCAAAACGTCTATTACAACGTACGCGGCATTCCGTAAGCGCTGTAGCAGACGCTCGCGGAACTGAAACTTAGATGCAGCATATCATTGGCTATCATCGTGCACTCTCGATGCTAGACGCTTTGCGTGTTACCTTGATAGTGTCGTCACACACTTCTTTCTTTCCTTGTCGTTTCATCGGCTATTGTGTGTCCTCCTCACCCTCTTAAGTGCCGAATAAGTTAAATTCATACAAGCGCTATAGTAATCCCTCCAGATAAGAGAATTCTTGGCTAAGAAAATGCGTAGCCAAGAGAAAGCTTTGCGAATTCGGCCCCTTATCTTTTTCTGGACAGCATACGTATTTGAAGTCTTGCTACGGCGGCGCTTCTTCCAGACAGGCGAGATAGTTCTTTCTGCCTGTTTATATTAAAAGCAATTTTTCTCGACCAGAGAAAAATTACCTGTATGGCACATGCATTGATTCACATTTCGTCACTTCTTTGTCAGGTGTAGTTCCCGTCTTACTTCATTAACAGGAAGGCCACGTTTTGTGCGGGCCGGGTTCCATCAGTTTCGGTATCGCCCTTTAAATTCTATGACGTAAATCTCGAATAACGTCCAACCTCTGTGCTTTCTAAGGGGATAGGTATGTCATAAATTGTCATGCACTACAAATTTTATAATATAAACCCCTGCCCCCTTCCAATAGCCCCGCCACGGTGGTCTAGTGGCTAAGGTACTCGGCTGCTGACCCGCAGGTCGCGGGATTGAATCCCGGCTGCGGCGGGTGCATTTCCGATGGGGCGGAAATGTTGTAGGCTCGTGTGCGCAGATTTGGGTGCACGTTAAAGAACCCCAGGTGGTCGAAATTTCCGGAGCCCTCCACTACAGCGTCTCTCATGATCAAGTGGTGGTTTCGGGACGTTAAACACCACATATCAATCAATCCCCTGCCAATAACAAAAAAGTAATTGACGAATTTTGATAATTAGCCATGACAGTGTCATTTTATCCATGGGGCAGAGTATTTCGGTCTCGATATAAAATCCGTCTGCGAGAACGACAGGAACCCTATAGTCATATTTTAAATAAAATATCTGTGTTGTCAAAAAATCTGTATGGGCAGATGAATGACGACAAAGGAGAGCTTCGGGGCTTCTACATTACTAAAGAAAATTAAAAGGTCGCCCTGCCACTAGCAAGTGTTATTCTCGTGGAACTCATTTGCCCAAGCAACAGGAGGCGCCCCTGCACATCCATCTTGTGCCCTCTCACCTGCTACATGAGGCTTCACTTTAAATTTCGGAGTAAGCGTACGTGTAGACTGAGCAACGTATTGAAGCGTCTCAAGGATTTAACGCTTCTATGGATTTACTCGTGCAAGAACTTCAAGCGTATCGGAAAAACACGATGAACGTCGTGCCTCAGGATGAGAAGATGGCACGACATCAAATATGCATTAAGCGGGGCGAATTCTTTCCGGCAAAGTGCGCTCGTTAAAATTGACAGCCCTACCGAAAAAACTAGGCACGGGAGACGTATGTTTTATGAACATGTCTGTAGTGAACTAAGTAAACAAAGAAAGTTCGTTGTCACCTAAGAAAAAATGAGTGCGATACTAACTTCAGAAGCTGCAGGAAAATCGAAAACGCCGTAATTATTTCCAATGCGGAACATGTAGTTTAAATATGTAGGTCTGATGACACAGCGAGATAAGTGCATCTTAGCCTTTCTCAGTTGTTTGCTGTCATCGCTGCCTATACTTCGGGCGCGTCGTCTCATGTCATCCACATAATGCGTGTAGGAAAAAGAAATGAAAAGTGTCGTATATCGCGGCTATAGTTGCATAGAACACCCGTGAAAGTAGGTGCAGAGACATTAGGTTACGAAAAATAGAGACAACAAGAACACCGCATTCTCGCAAGTAAGTCATCTCCGAACGTTAACGTGTCTTGTAGACGCGGCTCGGAGCAAACCGAGCATACTGGATCGGAGCATACTGGATGACAGGGCAAGTCATCTCGTCAAGGTTCTTAGCGTGTCAAACATGCATCGCGTGCGGCACAACGGAAAGAAGCGTCATGGAAGAGACACTGAGATACGTGACAAAGACGACATCTTCGCCCACGCTTATCACGTCCGCGTCGCGGCGTCCTTCCTTTATCGATATGAACGATTTGCAGCTGCGTGCCAAGCGCCAAGCGCACGCTATCGATTTGCAGCTGCGTGCCAAGCGCCAAGCGCACGCTATCGGGACGTCTAAAACAAACGGACGAACCCCTAACTTGTACTGGAGACCATTTTAGCGGATAAAAGGATGTCGTTAAACGTAAGTAAACCACTCGGGACATAGTCTTTATACAGGACTCACCACTCGAACTCTCCTGTATTCAAACGTTCACGTTGACCGAGTAACTATATTTCTGTATACATAAACGAGTGTAGAACAGGTTTTAGATTTATTTGAGCCCTAACGGTGATGTTCTCGATGTAAGACGCTTCCGAATGTATAAACCGTATGTGGTCGGAACGACCTTCAGTCAAAGAGGTGCACCGGATCACACGTAAGCGCCATTTAGCGAAGCTAAAGAGGCCCAGAATTGAGAAGGGTAGGAGCTCTATTTTTGGCACTGCTTGTAAGACAACGAGAACGATCATATAACGGCTGTTCTTTTGCTCTTATCCCACGATTTGATGAGCTCAAGGTACGCTATTCGGCTTGTGGATGCATGACCGGCTACTTTGCATATTCGCATGATGTCAGAATTTTTTCGCAAGCTTTTATAGATCGGGTTTGGGTCACCGATCGAGTGCTCTTTCTTTCGGTTAGCTTGTAATGAGGCCCGAAATTTTGCACGTCGGAAGGTGCATGTTTTAAAACATGCATTCTGTTTTCACGCACATAACTCGGACGTCGTGGGCAGCTACAGCTGACGCGGCATCTAAATGGCACGAATGCTGAAAGTAAGGGTGCTCCTGGCACGTTTACGTTGTGCTCCAGCGTCTTGTAGCCAACTAACGTGCTCGCAGGTGAGTGATCTCGTTAGATTATAATGACCACGAGGACTAGGGTGATTATGAGCGTGACAAAGGGGGGACATAACCGAAACGTCATTAATGGGATCGCTTGACTGCCTCCTCATATGAAATGCGTGGAGATCAAGCGAGTGGATCTTTTCTGATGGTAAGCTTGTCGCTTGTTTCGAGTGCGGACCACTTCAGGAGGCAGAGCTGTCGTATGCCGCCGTATGTTTTGAACGTATGGGCGCAATTAACGCAAGCACATTCCAGAATAGCATAGCCATACGAGCCAGAAAGTTTCTTTTTTTTTTTTTGGTATTCGAGCACCTTCATGATGATAAGTGAGCGGGAAGAAGGGAAAGAAAGAAAGAAGGAAAGAAAGGAAGGGAATAACAGGGAGCAGGAAGTGAAAAGAAAACAGAAGAGAAATAAAGGCTGCCCAGTTCCGAAGTTCCTTCATGCTTAGCACCACTCGGGAGAAGCTGCCATAATTTTTGTTATCTTGTTCCTTTCTTCGTGGGCTTTGTCTCGAATGGCTCCATTTTGGAAACAAAGGAAACAAAGCTGCGCTTCCCAAACATACTAAACGTAGCTCATTCATCAATCTATATCCCCAAACTTGAGCAAAGTAAAAGCGGACTTTTACTTCTCTCTCGCTGGAAAAGGCGATGCGCGTCTGCCGTGATTGACAGCTTCGCACACCAGCACGCTAACAAGGGCGTGCTAAGGACGCCTCGTCAAGGAGCGCAGAATAGACAGGCGTCACAGGGGCGTTTCTCAAGGACGTCATCTCCGAGCGTAATGCTACTGCAGCGTCGGTCTATTCTGTGTCGGGACCCGCAGCCTTGGTATTGCGCTGTATTTATAGATAGCAATATTTCGGGAGAATGGAGAAGGAGGAGGCGGGGGAGAAGGGCATGCGCATCGATCTCTGGCAGTCGTCAATACGGACACCTCACGCAGTGTCGAGATAGGCTTAGCGCTGCTCCTGCTCCACCTCCCATCGACTGCCCTCTTGCTAACCTGTCAGAAATAGGCGGAGGCAGCGAGATGCGGGCGCTGTTGCCGACTAAAACCAGCTCGGCGTGTGTGCCCAGTGTGCCGTGAGGGCGAGACTTTAACCGCGCCGGAATCGTACGAGCTGAATTCACCGAGTTTGCGTAGACAACGCGCCTTGCTTGCGAGGCGACGGCTTGCGGCAGCAAATCGCGGAGAGAGAAAATCCGCGTGACCGAATCCGCCATATTGGAACTGCCTTGCGACAGCGGGACTCACTAGCTTCTGCGTCACTCTGTTCTGAACAAATTGGAGTGAACTTGAATGTTTATCTACATACTATGCTGTGCCGTAACCAACCTCTTACCACATGAAAAAGGTATCTTATAGATAGTGTTTTCCCTAATCTATGCATCTATTATCCTCCTCTACTTGCCTCGGTGGATCACATGTCGTTGCCATTTTTTTTTTCAGTAACTGGCTCTTACCCTTGAGGGACATAAACCGCAGTGTAGGATATAAGAAACAGTCCACAGACAAAAGAATAAGGTAAAGATAACTAAGTACTAAACATAGGATAGAGCATGATTAAGCGGATTGTGATTCTGATTCAAAGGAGTAATATCAAATCTCGTAAGACTACCTCAGAGAGAATCGTATAAACATTTTAGAGTTGTGCCATACGGTTCATGATACTGTCGCGCGATCTTGCGAGGTGCTCAAATAAACCTATGCAGATCAGTTGAATAGTGATGCAGCTTGCACATAGTAGCCGGGTTCCGGTTACGGTGCAAGTAAATACTGCAACAATGTCTCGTAATGTCTCTGCTGCATAATCTGTTGTCGACTAAAATTCGTCATTAACTTTGTTGAATTAAAAAAAATAAATATATGAGTTATGGCATTTTTAGGCAGCAGCTGCCCACTTTCGCTTAGTTGGTATCCTGAAATAAAAAATAAAAAATATATTAACACAAAAGTGTTGCGTTCGATGAGTTCAAGACCTCGTTCTAACAGCACCTCACGCATGTTTGGCAAAACGCAAGTACGATAATCTGCTACGAACTATGATGATGAAGATATATGGGGTCTTCTCACGTGCAAAAAGCTTAATATGATTATGGGCCACCTATATAGCAACGGAAGGATCTGGAAAATTTAGACAATTTGGTGTTTTTGAATATTCACGGACACCGCCAAGCACACGGGCTTTTATAGCATTTCACCTCCATAAAATGTGATCGCCTTAGCCGGGATCAATCAGGCGCCCTTCGAATTAGCAGGCGACGCATTTTCGATGCAGCTAAGTGAAATATTGCACTAAAAATTTACCAAACGACACATTGAATGTAGGTCGCACTCGTGTGTAGACATAGGCAGGCGAATGAATAGTTTTCGTCGTTTTGTTTTGGTTTTTTTTTGCTTTGGTATACGACATTAAGACTGCCTGCTTGAGTGACTTACACGACGTGAGCATATGTTAGAGTGCTAATTCATTACCTGGCCTTCATTACCTCATTACTTGACTTTCGTTACATATACCTGGGCTTCTTACGTCATTTTTTTTGTGAGGGGTAGTATCTGGAACTCACTATAGAGCTCAAATGTCACCGAAACGTCGATAGTTAAAAGAAAGTAGTGTACACAGTGTCCTGTCCTATCGATATAATTTCGCGCGTCGCCCCTATTTTGATGCGACCTCAGTAACACGGATTTCAATCTGCGTCGACATTAAGAACAACGCCACGCCATAGCCACCGAGATAAGGCCGTATTTGATTAGGACGGGATCACATGATCACACGATCAACTGTCATCCCGAATTATTTTACAATTTCATTGCTGTGGTGAAAGCTACGACACATCGTTCTAGTCTCCAGCGCACACAAACAGTTAGTTTCGATAAATGACGGCGCGATGAACCAAAACTCAACCACTGTGGCGACGCCATGTTTACCGCGGTGAAATGGCAATGACAAAAGGACGCACTCGGGACCAACGAGTTGCGTTTTAAACTGTTGCCCGTTTTGACAGCAAAAGAGCCATATGTCGAAATGACCCACGTCCTGTCGGTGTTTTTCATTTTCCTTGAACGGCTACTTACGGGAAGTACAGCGAACATTGTATGTATACCAGGATGAAAGTAGATCGATGTGCCTGCTGTCTGAATGAACTGCTTGGCTTGTTCGCAGACAACTTCCTTGGCATTTTTGCGAAGAAAATTGACCTATCTTTCCTCCCCTCCTCCACGTCTGCACGTGCCCTACTTCTTCATGCGTCTCGATGAAGCAGAGCCACGACGGTCAAATTAATGGCCCGCCACAGCCGACCTTGCTGCACGCGGTGATCGCAAACATCGTCTCATTGATTTTCGTTCCAGTTCATGTTGATGTGTGACTGGCAGAGGGGCATAGCGGAGGTGAAGAGCGCAACTGGGGCACTCAGCCTATTACTGATTTGGTCACGTGCGCTACTTTTCCGAAGTTCGTTTGCTTCATGTCTGGGACATAAATACACTTTTAGAAGAAGCTGAAGGTTGGATCTTGAAAGGGAAACACGGTCATCCGTGGAATCTCGTCGTAAGAACTAATTTATGCTGCTGCTGAACGTACACGAGAAACAGCACGCTAAGGAAAGACTTCTAGTTTGAAGCTTCTACTGAGCACTACTGTATTGATGGTTTTGTGTTTTCATGTCATGGTGACTCCTTCACATTGTCTTTTATTGTATACTCTCCGTATAAGTGAGTGGGAGCGCAGCGCAGACACAACGCCACCCTTCTAGCAAGCCCCGCTGCGGTGGTCTAGTGGCTAAGGTACTCGGCTGCTGACCCGCAGGTCGCGGGATTGAATCCGAGCTGCGGCGGCTTCATTTCCGATGGAGGCGGAAATGCTGTAGGCCCGTGTGCTCAAATTTGGGTGCACGTTAAAGAACAACAGGTGGTCAAAATTTCTGGAGCCCTCCAATACGGCGTCTCTCATAATCATATGGTGGTTTTGGGACGTTAAGCTCCGCATATCAATCAATCAATCAATCAATCAATCAATCAATCAATCAATCAATCAATAAATCAATAAATCAATCAATCAATCAATCAATCAATCAACGCTTCTAGGGATTAAAAATATAGCTGTCTGTCTATAACCATTGGTGCGAATCTGTTACTTTTGAAATTGGAGTAATTCTTTCGTCTCCTTCATTCACGGTGACTTCTGAGGACGACACTCTGAAATTGGTCACTACAGGGATCATTCTGTGAGTTATTGGGATTAAATTTTGCGGAAAACCGCAAGGTGGTGGCAGGGTTAAGAAAGGAAAAGTAGACAAATACCCGTTTGTAGCACAAAACCACAAGGAAATCCATACGGATTTAGCAGAACGAAAATAACCTGTGCTTTATGCGAACTAGTGCGACCACTCGGCGAGTCATCATCTCTGTAGATCGTTGCGCGCATAGTCACGGAATATGTGTTATGAAGTCTATACTACTGGCGCAGTAGCCAGGGTCGACGATATCATTACTCAGTAAGACTTCTGACGTCGTAATCATTGATTTTTCCCATATATATTGTGGTGTACACGTCAATTCCCACAATATACACTGAAGGAAACTCTGGCGCTAGCGCCTATGGGAGCTGAAACGCGCGGCGATTCAGCAAACTTGAGATTGTTGGGTAGTACACAAATATGTCTAATATTTGTTCTTTCGACTTCATTTGGCTTTGCGTGACTTAGAGTCGCTGGTCAAGCAGCAATGCTTCAAAACCTCGACTTTCCGAGGCTCACCAAATTCAAATTATTCATGAAGTTGACAACGGTTCATTCTATTATTCAAAACAAAACAAGTGCGCTGAAAGCCCGTACGAGCGAAGAGTAGGCTAATTTGTGTATAACGCATCACTCCCACAGTGGCTGAAAGATCGCAGTGCCAGAGTCCCCTATAGTCAGTTTTAGGAACCTCTATGGTCATGGTAACACCATGATGACGTCACTGTGACTCTGTAGCGTAGCGATAGTGGCGGCCAGCCAGCTAGGGAAAAAGTGGACGGCCGCCGGTGGTGCGCGTAACCTATTGAATGTTCGTTAACTTCTGGCTGGCTGGACGCAACTGCTCTACTTCGGCTGCTCGCTTCCTCCTGTGCGTCTCGTCTGCTCATTTGAATAGTGACGACGTCACGTCGCAACTAGAACTCCATTGTTAAGTGACGCCACACAATGACGTAATTACGTGGCACTATCGCTTGGTAATACGTGGGCACATCCGGATCAGAATGGTTGATTGGGCAAGTTGGTGTGCTTCCATCGTGAACCGTTGATTAGCACGACAGAAAACGAGAAGAGGAAGGGCCGACGACAGCATCGCCGGCAGTACAAAACCAGGTTAGATGCCCCCGATCCCGGAGGCAATACAAAACCACATTCGGTGCAGATAGCTTTAGGACGGTGGCGGCGCAGGAACATTTCATCGACTGCGAAGGAAAAGAACGCTTTTGCCCTCCTGACGTCACAAGCGCACGTGAATATGGGACTATGTGAGCTTTTCGCTTCACCTCCTTATATGACAGTTGCATCGCCATCTAAACTCTTCTTTCCAATCTCCCCGACCCTTCTTCTCTTTCTGGAACCTGGTGTGAGTACCTGGGTCACCTACATCCGGGCCAATTAAGATAGCTTCGCCTCCGGCAAAAGGAACACAGCGTATCGAAACTACATGCCATAGATTGCGTTTCTCGCCTCAGAGCACATCCCACGGGACATCCGAACTCCGTATTCACTAAAGCGCTTAGTACGCACTCAACTAGTTCCTGCGTAAGAAAAATACAGACAGCAGCCTTAGAGAAGCATAAATAATGTTGTAGCAGAGACAAAGAGAGAGAAAGGAAAAATGTGGCATTGTTAGTTAGCCTATGCGGGTTTGCGGTTCGTTATGTACACCACACTGCAAGGAAATGGGTTAGACAGACGGCTGTAAAAGGACAAAGAGAGAGAAAGAAATAAAATGATGTTATTTGGGCCTTGAGACAGACTGATGCGTCGCTACAAGTATGGAAATGTTTGGTTCGTACAAAAGTTATTATTACTGAGGTTATCATTCGTTGCTACCTTTTGTAAACAGTACGCGTATTCAAAACGCAAACCCGATTATTTACTCTAAGAAGGTAACGGCCAAACCATTATTTGTAAGAGCTTCGGGCATTCCACTTACTGTTGAACGTTAATAGAGCAGTAACGCTAGATTCACTTCGCGCTGACATGACTAAGAATCATCACAATTAGAAGTATTACGCATTAAGAATATAATTCGAGGCTCTTGCCTTATCAGGAAAATGGGGGCAAGCGAAGCGTGGCCTGTGAGTGTCTGACAAACTGTACACTTTTCTGTCCGTCCGCTTATCCATCCATCCATCCATCTATCTATCTATCTATCTATCTATCTATCTTATCTATCTATCTATCTATCTATCTATCTATCTATCTATCTATCTATCTATCTATCTATCTATCTATCTATCTATCTATCTATCTATCTATCTATCTATCTATCTATCTATCTATCTATCTATCTATCTATCTATCTATCTATCTATCTATCTATCTATCTATCTATCTATCTATCTATCTATCTATCTATCTATCTATCTATCTATCTATCTATCTATCTACTATCTATCTATCTATCTATCTATCTATCTATCTATCTATCTATCTATATCTATCTATCTATCTATCTATCTATCTATCTATCTATCTATCTATCTATCTATCTATCTATCTATCTATCTATCTATCTATCTATCTATCTATCTATCTATCTATCTATCTATCTATCTATCTATCTATCTATCTATCTATCTATCTATCTATCTATCTATCTATCTATCTATCTCTGTCTGTCTGTCTGTCTGTCTGTCTATCTATCTATCTATCTATCTATCTATCTATCTATCTCTCTGTCTGTCTGTCTGTCTGTCTGTCTGTCTGTCTGTCTGTCTGTCTGTCTGTCTGTCTGTCTGTCTGTCTGTCTGTCTGTCTGTCTGTCTGTCTGTCTCATTTCATATCCTATTTATCTATATCGTGTTGATATCCAGGCAACAATGAAACGAAAGAAAGCTAAAGGGTTAGTGACCACCATAAAATATTAGATTGCCACATATTAAACGGCTGATCGTCGACAAGCCTACGATCAGAGCATCCATTGGTAAAGTAAAAAACAAAAAAAAATGGCAGATCGCACGTACAGTGGGAATCGATGATAGGCGAAGCACGAATGAGAAATGATGATAAGTCACTTTAAAATCAGCACAACGTTACGAGGTGGAGGTAAATGATGCTGTACAAGACTTCCGTGTCATCAGTATCATGGTTCGATGTGTCGTTTACCTTCGTCATCTATTCACGTCACGTGATACCAAATTTAGTATATGCGGAGCTAGCGAAACGGCCGCGAGCTCGCTATGAGCCTGGTATATTGTCATGTTCTTACATGACTGCTTGTCAGGATTATCATGTTTGCACCAGTCATATATTTCGTCATCCATTGACGTCACGTAACACCAAATTTGGTATGTGTGGAGCTAGCAAAACGGGCGCGAGCGCATCATGAAGGGCCCAATATACTCCAATGTAGCGTTGACGCGCGCGCTCGCTGAGCACAGCGACGCTGTACTTTAGGAAAACGCGAACACTCAATAGTCTGACGCCAGGCGCGACCAGCGTCCGTCGGCGCGGCCCGACGGCAACTAGCGCGAAATGTGGCATGCTGCATCGCACGCTGATGCGCTCGCTATTTTCGTGACGGAGGGACGCTGGACGCGCTGAAACACGCATGCGTCAAGGCAACGCAGCGCGGAGCGCGCCTGCGAGTATATGGCTGAACCGGCGCCTGGCTCGGCAACGCCAGCGTGAAGCGACGAAATGAACGCCGACGAGCATGCGCACCGCGTCACACCGAAATGTATTGGCACCTTCCCTGTGGTATGTAGTCATGTTCTCACATGACACGCATCTTATTATTATCATGTTTGCACCAGTCCCATACCTTCCTCATTTATTCACGTAGAGTAATACCAAATTTGGTATATGTGACGCTAGCGAAACGGCCGCGAGCGCATCACGAGCGTGGCATGTAGCCATGTTGTTACATGACACGCGTGTCGTGATTTTCATGTTAGGGTCTGTCACTTGTGTTCGCCATGCAATCATGCCATACCATACCAGGTTCGCAACATGTCATGCGAACGAAACCATCGCAAGAGCTGCAGGACCATGAAATGTCAATCATGACATTCGTGACATACATGTCTAGATTTTCATGTTATGACTAGTCAAATATGTTCTTCATGCAGGCATGTTATGCCATACCAAGTTTGGTATCGATACCACTATCGAAACGGCCAGGAGAGCTAAAAGTCGTAGGCAGCTAGATAGATAGATAGATGCGCTCAAAATCGCCGAAGTCCGCCACGAAATGCTTCGCATTTAAAACAAAACACAGCAATGGTTTAGCTTGGTCATGCCAGAATATACGTAGCCTTAGCTGTGTACAGACGCATGGTTGAACGGGGAGATGGACGGCGTACACACTCACGCACGCATGGACGGACCGACAGACCGAAGGACGGACGGACTAGCAAGCGAGTGAGCTCACGCGAGTAAGCTCTACCTGACAGAGGGAGACGCTCTGCGCGTTGGAGAGTGTATTCGCGTGCATATCGCACTCCGCTGCGAATGCCACTTTTGACCGTTCAGTGACCTGGAATCTTCTTTATCTGCACGGATTATTGTCCGCGAAGTTTACCTGAACATTTCGGCACCTGGGTCACCAGGGTGGGCTCGTATTTCATCATTCAATAGGCCTTTTCGCTGCACCGGCGAGCTCAGCCTATAGGTGAGGTTAGACCTAGCCTTCCCGCCTAGGGCGTTGGGACGCCAGCTGCGAGAAGCCGCAGCAGATTGCCATGGAAGGGGACGACATCAACCTTACGGAACTATAAGGCAACGGATGGATCTCCGTTCTCGAGAGATGGCAAGATTCTCAAGAACAATCACACGCAGCTCACCAACTGGGGGCCCCAACATCAACCGTAGCCACTCCTATGCTATCACAGAGATTTGCTTGCACTATACAGGTTATCTAGAAAAGAATGCCCCTCACCTCACTCAACACTAATAAAGTGCGACAATTAACGCTTAGACTGCTCCAAACGTACAGTTACCCTAGCCCCTATATCTGCAGCAAATGCCTCCCAGATATCAGGCCAGAATGCCATAAATGTCAAAGTGCGACTTAAATCATATGCTGTGGCAGTGTCCCACACTAAACGCTTGCTTCGGGTCTCCTGCCACTGAGGATGGCTGGATCAACCACCTCTGGAGCCCTGACAGGGTCCTTCAACATTAGGCCGTCCAGAAGGCCCAAAAGGTGCCTGGCGAGCTCCGACTCCTGGTCCCCACATGGGCGGAGCCACGGGGCCGGCCCCAGCAAAGGGTGCCCGGGCTTCATGAAGACCTTTAATAAAGTTTATTCTCTTTCTCTCTCTCTCTCTCACACGAGTAAAGCGTCAGCCCAATAGTATACGTCACTGTTCCTCACGCTTGCGGAGCATCGCTGTAAATAAGCTACGCGAGACTGGTCAAGCTCGGCCACTCTAGCATACGCTAAAAAATAGTGTATACACAAATATTCAAGTGACCTTCGAGAGCCACTCTTCTGCACCGTTTTTCTGTCTTTTTTTTTGTGCTAATGATGCCGTTTTTACGCGGGCGATGCCGCCAGTGAAACTAGTGAGCTATAGAGGCGTCCCTTGAGAATGTATCTAGAATTCTTAAGCGGGGCGGATATTATCGTCGCAGACTTCGCTTAAATTCCTTTCACTCGTTTACGTGGGCCGGGCCATCAACTGGTCAAGGCATCGAAAAAAATTGGGCACGCAAAGCATGTCGGGGCACGCATTTTACTCAAACGCAAGTGCAACGCAGAATTAGCGGCCGCCCGCAACTAATTACTGCGTTCGGTCAAGCGTGCATGATGGAACGCTGACACATTCTGTGGATATTTGGGCCCCGCAAGGGCACTGCCCAAACACTTGCCCGGAGGACCATGGGCTCAGTCATTCAATATTTCCTCTCGAATTTCCTTGGGGCACAAGGTTCGTAATTAATGCTCACGTTGGAAACTGCGTTCGAGGCGAGTCATTCTTGTTGTGCCAAAAATACACGATCAAAGTGGATCGCTTTTGTTTTTCTTTCTTCTAGTTTGACATCGTTTTCTTACAATGAAACATCGAATATCGTTCACAAAAAAAAAAAAAAAAAACGCCTCGGCATTGCCTGGAAGCAATATCGCGAAAGTTTTATGTCGTAACTGCTCTTTTCCGTTGGTTGATGATCTCACCTTGTAATAAATACTTCCGGTGTTAGGATTGGATGAAATTCGCTTTTATGAATACTTGAATTAAAGCGTGTTATGAAATGTTTTGCGTCTGTGTGTGGAAGCTGTTGTACGTGCGACAGTACTTAGACATAAATTGTACGGCATGAGCCCCGTACAAGGAAAAAAAGCGCCATCACCGTTTAATTAACCATGCTTTCACTGCGACTTACGCATCGGGGTTGTGTTTTTACGTGACAAGTACGAGTGGCTAAGAAGAAGTTCCTTTAAAGGATTAAAACATAGGTTCTAGTATAAAGTAAAGCCTATATGGAGTCAATTCATACTGATGAAGTAGTGCCATACGAGAAGTGTGGAGAAAAAGTGTGAATTTTGCGTTAAGTCGCGCAAGAATTGAAACAGCTAAACCGGGCGATTCGGAAGACCATTCTGGTTGCTTTTAGGTAGCTGCTAGGCTTTAGCTAGGCTGTTTTGTAGGTTTATTCTGAGAGCAGAGATGTTGCAGTTAAATCACAATTAACACATGACACGTGTGTCCAAACTACAGACTCAGAAACTCGCGCTGAAACCACCCGTTCGCAGATTGATGGGCACGTCATCGTTATACCGTTGGAATTCACTCGCTTCGGCGCCTTCTCGCAGACGCTGTTGGCGTTTTAGTTTCATAGAATTGTATTGTTAGATACACGCAGCTGAAGTACTGCGTACAGATGCTTCAACGAAGCTGAAACGCGTTGCATCGGTGTTTATAACTGTGTTAATCCCGACGGTTGATTGAAGCTTTTCTCAGTTACTTGTTGCGATTTCGTAGAAATTTCAACGGGTGCTTGGCGCCCGCCTGTTGCCTTCTTCATTTCTAGTGAACCAGTTGTTGAGGTGTGAAACTTGCTCAATTTTTTGGCACATGCCCATTGTAAAATATGTGCCTGACTGAACAGTCTACACGGACTCGAGAACTCAGACAGACGTTTATTAGCGACCGAATGAGCCCTTAAACGTCAAGTTGCAACTATTCAGCAGTTAAAATTTCCCTACTCAAGATTATGGTTCACAAAGATATTTCGCGCCTCTAAAATATCTACGCGGCACTGAACTTAAGGTATTATGGTAGGAGGTTCACGTACAATGAAATGTTCAAACAGTTGGAACGATGGCAGGCCTATATTGCCTGTTCCTGAAGAAACACCTAAACCGACCAACCTACTAACAATTATCCGCTGTTCGACAGGTATTGCCGACTTCGATTTGATGGAATCGCTAAAGTGTGCGAATATTGCACGTAGACCTATTCCATGTTGGTAAACAGGGGTAGGCGCCGTCGACATACCGAGGCGCTTGTAGCAACGTCGCGAGACGTAGGCTCCGCCCAGTACGAAGCTCGCCAGCACCCTCTATGATCACGTGATAACGGGCACAGCAGCTGCGATGCGTGCATCCGAGCACAACGCGTAGGCGGGTCTACACGTTATGTTGAATAGTGCTGTTCAGTCGACATGGCCGCCTCGACGGCTGCATATACACACACATTCCCCGCAGTGTTGCCACCTGCGACTTTCGCGCCTCGTACCAAAATAACGTCCGGCGACCTGCAGGCGTTGCGCGGGGTTCCCGAAAGCGCAAGGGCGGGCCGCTGCTTTGCGGAGTGAGAGAGCAAAGTAGGGCTAGTTGCCATGGAGGAAAAAAAACACCGCGCGAAAGCAGGGAGCGGGGAGGACAGCGTTCGCTGGATTAACGCCAGATCCCGTCACACGCGGCGCGAGCCGCGCATTCCACGGTCCGTACGGATCCGTCAGGAACGTTTTTTCCTCTTTCTACAGGCCAGCTTGATGAATCGCCCGCGAATGCCCACTCGCATTTAAGTTTTTTTTTTTTTCACAATTTTTCTCTGCGCGCCCCTTCTGTTCTGCGTGTTGTTTTCGACGACAACGAGTTTTCGACGACGCCACCCCTCGAGTTTTCCACTTGGATGAAGCAGAGATGATTGAAGGCTTCGATTTACGAGAGAAAATGCCCAGCTGTCGACGTACATTTAGAGGCAGCAGCAATTACCTGTTCGCGAAAAAACACAAGAAGAAATAAAACACACAAAAACAACAACAAAAATCGTCATCTTTCTTTTGTTGCCATGGGTGAAATTCGTTTTGTTCGTGGTTGCGTGTTGAGAGGCGTTCAATCAATTTTGGCCTCGAAAGAAAGAAAGAGAGAGAGGGAGCTTTTACCATTTTCGAATGAGACTCTTGCGTAGCGCTGATTTTTTTTTTGTCAACTAGCATTGAGCTACATTCGTTCTTGCTTCAATGCTTTGAAGACAGTTGATACGGATGTTTTTATGTCGCGGCGACATCACGTAGGAAAGGTCCGTCAGGCTGATTGACAGATGATGTCACGAATATCGAAAGAAGGAAGTAAGAAAAGGTGAGCCATATCATCCCGAGTTTAAAGGTGCACAGCTCTGAATCCAGACACGAGGCTATAGACCCAAAGCTCATCCTTCACTCGACCAACTTCATCCCGTCACTTCCACTCGATTGAAAATGATGCAGCTTTTGTGAAGAGTTGACGATCATATAAGCTCATACTTCGTGACCAATTCTGTCTATTGGCGTTGCCAAGACTACTTTTCTAACGTTCACAGCAGTCGCATTTTCGATGGAGGCAAAGATGCTTTAGCCCTGTGCACATATATCTAGGTGCATGTTAAAGAAACCGAGGAGGACGAAATTTCTGGAGCTTACCACAACGACAACTCTCACATCAAATCTTGTTTTTGGGATGCTAAAACACAACAGTAATAATATTATATACTGATGTTACTCTCTACACTCTCAAAGGAGAGAGAGAAAAAGGAAAAAAAATTATTACAAAGAAGAGAGGTCGGCCTGATCTAGTACGCTCTGGCCTGCTGCTCTTCAAAGAAAGAAAAAACGGACGAAGATAGAAATGAAGATTACTGATGTGGCCAGGAATAAGTGATACGTATGTACAATAGACGTGAAGCACTATGACTTGTCTACATTTTATGGTTCAGTCCCATTCCTAAGGGAAGCTTATACGGCTAACTCAAACGCGTAATCGCTCCAAAGGGTTAGGTAAACGACGGCACGTGTTTTATTTTGATGTGGAGATATACACGCATGTATATGTTGGACTAACCTACGTGCAGCTCCGGAATTTTAGGGGCAGCCCGGAAAGGGACACCGAAAACCAAAGTTACTCTGTCGTAATGCCAAGGAAGTTAAGCCATGGAATTGCACAGTTTTTCTCTACGAGAAAAAAATACCTATATTTATTTGATCTGCCATGCAGTAAGCCGGGATAACGTTAAACTTTTTAGCTCGCCGGCCGCTGCCCCGTCTACAGGGAACGCTCATAGTGCCCATTCGTCCGTCTATCAATCCACCCATACATTCACATCAGGCAGTATGCTGAATAGCATTACATTTATCTCATTTGCAGGAATGGTTTCCTTACGTACCAGTATTGCAGTGGCTTGCCGCTTCTACAGATCATCCGCATGGCGGACAGCCAAAACTGTGAAAGTTCCTAAGTATGTGAAACTACAGCGCGTTCAGTTCGCGATTGCCTAATTTACACGTCGCAACGGAAAACGCTTACTTCAACGCTGGCAGCAATCAGTGTGGCAACGCTAAGTGAATGTAGAATTTTATCAGCAACGTGTGATTAGACAGAAACAAGAGTTGCTGGAACGGCTGTAACCCCGCTGTTGTAGGTTTCCTAAAAGTACCGGACTGGACACTATAGGCGGTAGTGAAGCCACAGTGTTACGTGGTTAACGCATATACACATAACTTGTTTATCTTAGCATCGTCGCCTTTCATCACTTTTTTTTCCTGCCTCTTTTTTCCTGTGCGAAGTAGCAGGCTATAGATCGCACCAGCAGAGGCAGACCTCTCTGCCTTTAATAAATCTTGTTTTTCTCTGTCTCTTCGTACCAGGCGCCGCTTCAAGATTTGCTCAACAGGAACCACTAGCACGTGTCTCTGCCATTTTTTATAATAAATATGTGTGGGTGGATGAAAGGAAGGATATGAGAAGTTGATACGACGTGTGATATGCGATACCTATCCTGAATCAGGCTAATTAACGGCGCTTACTAAAGCTAGTCTGGCATTATGCAAGCAGGTATGCAAACAAGCAAACAGACACAATGGAAATAAATAATCTAACTGACTAATTATTTATTAATTATTTATTATTTAATTAAATAATCAAATACGAAGCGATCAAGAGAGAACAGTGCAATGCTTAACCATCGCTACCAAACACAAGCATGGAAAAAGTGTCTAGGTGTACATGCTCGCTGAAACCTCCTTGTGCTGACTTTCTATTTACTTTATGGAGTAAATCGTTCACGTACGGTATATGTTTTGTGTCCCCCTTTCATTGAGCAACCTGAATATTTTCAGCAGTCTTTTTGTCGTTATATTTGAGCCCGGCTATGGTCATATACGAACATATACTGTCTTCAAGAGCGTGGCATAGCTATATGAGTGTCAGACTTGTTATACTTGTACGCTATTCACATGCAGATTGCAGATTGGAAGCAGTCTTGACCTTGAAAGCACAAGAGCAAATTTTGCGTATGTGCTTGCATCTGTCGTATATCTTGACTTCAATCAGTAATGCAGGCGCACACCAGAGGCTTCCGACGTTTTTCACCGAATGCAAAGTAGCCGGGCAAACGGAGATGGTTCTCTGATATCGAACGTTGCTGTATATATATATGGAAAACACGAGTCGGGTGCAAGTATAACCACTTGTGCAGCGAACATAAAGTAAGAGTAATACAAAACCAAGTACCATGTATAAATATACGCTTCGTATCAGGAAAATATCGAGACAGCATGCTGACATGGATTGATAAATGTAGACAGCGTAGGCGAAGTGAAGGGGACACGACATATAAGAACAGTCATTTTGCCTGATTTCGGCCTGTAGTACACGGCATAATGCAAATGCGGCACGTATGTTTTGACCTAGTCCGGACTTTTACGGTGTAGTTCTTTTACGCCGATATCCGACGTAGAAACAGGAACTATTGTGAAGCGGTGAAAAATGCCGAGTTCATGGTCATGATGATAGATGCAAGTGCCTTCCGGCTTGCTTTGACATGCTTTTTTTTTTTCGGGACAAGCTGCATACATTTCACGTCGTTTTTCAGATGAAGGCTCTGCCTAGAGCAAGGAAATATCGATATAAGCCCTGTAACAATGACAACACGACAGTGCATGAGGACAAAATATGTGCCGATGAATCGGGAGCCAGAAATGGTTGCGCGATATTACGTCTCTCAAGAAAGCCGAGAAGGTTTGAACGAGCAAAACTAGAATGGTGAACCATGAAGCTATTTATTGTTCCTGCGTACATTTATTTACGACCACTTGTTTCGATAGAGTGCTTTTGGTATATATGAACATTTGTTGTTGCAATGCATGACATTTTAGATGGGAAGAGAGTTGTTCAGCGAAGAAGTTTCGCTTTGGCTTTGGATCAAGCTGTGCTGTGAGGAGTCCCATGTCCTGTTCGAAGGACCATTCGCAAACGTATTCCATCGTTACTGTATAAATAAGTTTTCTATCGACTGCGCCACAGTTAGTTACATAAAAAATAAAAACAAAAAATGGCAGACTCAACTGTATTCATATGTACCTTTCACTTACATTATCCATATTTCGGTAAACTTACATACTTTCTTGAATATGTACATGTTCTCCTCAGAATAATTTGCCACTTGTATTAAAGGCGTACGGGAGTTACATGTGGCTCGTCGACAACACCTGCGGCGTGCGAGATTTCAGCACACCAGGCTACCTGACTTACAGCATTTGATGTACGGTCCACATTTTTGGCCCCTGTGATGCACATTTCTGTGGAAAGTGTGTGCATGCCGTATGGTAGAGTGACGAAATTAAAGAAATGGAGTTATGCCTAGGCAGAGCCTTTACTATGGGGCCTATAAAGCAAACAAAACGATAGATTTGGTTCTGGTGTATTGTTAGGCCATATATTACGAAGAAAAATAAAACACGGCTATCGTGGTAGGAACCTTGCTATGACAGTAAAGGTGCATGGAAGCGAAGATGAAAGACAACGTAGCCTTATAGTTAAAGCCCGAGCACGATGTCACATCAGAGAGTATAGCTGTCTCTCTTAAAAAAAAAAAAAAAAACTCCCAGGTATTTTTTTCTTTCAAGTTGAAAGCGAATGCATTGTTTTGTAATGAAGCCAAAGTACTTCGAGTTTCAGAACGCTTGGCAGGTGGCTCAAAAGCCTAGCCAAGAAAACAATCCAGAGTTGATCACCTTATATACATCGTATGAGCTGTTGGGCCTCGGCGGAGTATATTAAAGAAAAATGAGTCTGACTTTCGGTCTCCATTCTAATGCAGTCAAGCTTTTACCACAAAGTTGATAAAAAAATCTCGGACGAACGACTTATTATAACCACTGTAACAGAGATCGACATAGTGATCTCCTTTAGTGCCCCTCTAAGAGCCCCAGGGACAGCTTCCCAACGTTAACCATGTGAAGCGAAATTGCTCGAACACTACACGACATGCACTTGCGAAGTAGCGAAACGTGTGTGCGTATGCGTGCGCTGGTTCGAAGTTCGCAAGTTTGAGCTGACTTCTTCGCAATCAGCTTTATTGCGCCGACAGGAAGGCCACTTTGTTTACGTTACATTACACTGAAACTGTCGAGTCAGGAATTTTCGTCTCGTTCCACTTCCTTTTTTTGGAAGTGTGCTAAGGTGGCGATAAATAGCGGAAAAATAAAATAATCAATCCTTTGGGCGGGTAATAGGCTTCTGAAATGCCGTTCGTGGTAAACAAACAAACAAAAATGAACACATACTGAGAGTTTAGGAAAGTAAAGATCACAACTACATGATGACACATATTAAGCGTGCTATCCGTTCAGCGCTAAATAGGAATCACGATCACACTTTAAAAACAAGTTACTGATATTAAAAACTCATAGGGTACCTTGTGCACTAAATTAAGACAACCGGAAGGCAAAAGCCACCTTCTCTTTTTTTCTCGGCTGATGTATTGCTGCTGCCCCGCCCCCATTCGAAAACATTCTGCACTTTACGGGGTTTGGCATTGCCTCCAAGATCACAGGCGCCTCACCTGGTTTTTACATTGCTTCTGTGATCGGCCCACATTTCACCAAGCTACGATGCATTGTGATGACGTCCTCATGTGACGCTGCGCCCCACGATGTCACAAATTGCGAATTTGTGACGTCATTGTCACGTCACATGAAGACGCCATCTAGTGATGACGATCTTTCGAATCACTTGGCACCATGTGGCGGGACGCAGACGGTCAAATTTTACGTTTGATGAGGCCCCTATAAAGTTCTTTAGGAGCCGAAAAGACTGGTTTTGCTCTATACATGTGACCTACATTACTCGGACCATGCGATAGTTCATGTACATACGGTAGTATCGCGACTGATATTGTAGCCTTCCTGTTTTAACTTCTTTCCTGATGATAAGGTCCTGACATTTAAATGAATTTGATTAGCTAGTACACATAACTAGCACACCTGTTGGGTACCTGGGCACTTTCCAGCTTAATCTCTGCTTTGAGGCTACGCTCCAGTGCCAGTCAGCTCTGATGAAGGAAAGGAATTCACAGAGCTTGCATTTGAGCCTATCATTTGAGCCTAATCATGTGTGTTGGCGCTACCTTACGAGGTCTCAGATACATGTCCTTCCTTTTTGCTCGAACCAATGAAAGGTGGTGAAAAATGAAAGGCGTCAAAAGCTTTCATCTTAACATTCGAGCGCACTTGCATACCCTTAACACACTTTCAAGGTTGCTAGTGATCCCGTTTGCCACACATAACTGACGGAATGAGGCGATGTGTGTGTTGCTCGCTCTCTTTTTTACTCATGCACTTTACTCTTCTAAGTTCCAAACTGTCACACTATTTACGCTAGTGTAGGGCAGAAGAACCGTTATTTTAATGTTCATGACGTTCCTCTCTGTCCTGTTGTACTTTCGTTGCTTGCCCTAAGTTTCATAGATAGAAAACGCCATTTTGCTATATTTACGCAATTCGGTAGCTTTCCAGGAGATATGCAAGAGACAGTGTTCTTATTCTTGTTGAAACAGGAAAGAAAAAAAAACGTCACTAAGCAATGGAAAACAAATGAGCGGAAGAAAGCGGACAGCACCAGGCAATGAAAAAAGTGCCCAGTGACCGTGGCTAATGGGCCTTTCATCGCGAGTATATGCATGCTAAAAAAAGGCACCGGTTGTCGCTGTACCATTAAGCAAGAGCGAAATAAACAAACGGGTGAAAAAGAAAGAAATACACAACTGCTTTCGTTTGGAGTTTTTAGAGCGTGCGTCTAAAGGCGAGCCATTCTCGCTTCCGGCGTTTCACTCTCGCAGAGATAGCGCTAAAAACAACAGGGCGGTGTTAACTCTCAAACAGCTTTCTTTCGGCTCCATTCAGCTCTGAGTGAGGCCACCCATAGGGACTCACTGCGTGAAAACTAAAAGCCGTCCACATCTTCCCACGGGGGGAACTCAAGTAAGTGCGTCGCAAAGTGGTGGCGGTATGGCGTGAATGTTGTGTAATTGACTGTGGTTTGAAAAATATTTAATTGTTATTTCGTCTTTATTATTTCTATTTATTTAATGAAGGCGAATTAAGCGTTGCTTTGAACGAGTGGTCGGACGCTGATGTTGGGTTGTGCCCCACTTTGATTGAATGTACTGTTGGTTCCATCGCATCTACTCGAGTCAAGCAAAGCGTCAAGTCAAAGGAAAGTGAAGTAAAGACGCCCTTGACTGAATTCCGAACGCTCGCTCCACCACTTATATACACGTCACTCACGTTTCGCGGGAGAGGAGGACGGAGGAAAGGTCCGCACCCCCAATGCGCATGCTCAGCTTGCTGAAGGCCCGGTGGTGTCTTATCATTTAATGGCTCCTGGAGCGACCGTTTTGCGGGTGTCTTACTGGGCCAGCAGGAGACGCGAGCATGGGGAGTGGATGTGTGGACTACGCCGACGCCGAAGCGTGACATCGTGTAACTAAGAAATGCTCCGCATTGAAAATGAGCGCTGTCGTTTTAAAGACTGAAGATTGGAAAGGAGAAACTTACATAAAGTAAATAAACAGAGCATATGTAACAATGAAGTTGCTTCTGAAGCTTATGCCTCCCAGCAGGGCGTGTGGTATTTATGAGAAACGAAGCCCCCCCGCCCCCCCCACTGTACGAAGATACGCTGGTTTTTACGCCAGCGTGACTGTTTGTTTGGAGTTGAAGTTTTGTCTACGGGGATGTCATAGGTGCCTGATTTCGAAAAAAAAAAAAGAAAACAGATGCCTTCACAACGGTTGTTTTTGTGATAAGTTGAAGGCGAGACTGCATAATCGTGGCAATTCGGCGTCTGATGTTGATTTACCATTCTATCAATCATTTTGAACAGATATTGTGGAAAGTAAGGGAGAAAAATTGTATTTATTATAGTAAGTACGCGCCTTCACCGATCCCTTCCAGCGGGACACTTTCGGCTTATGCGTACTTCCACAGGCTTTCATCGTTTTATTTTTTTTTTCAGAGGCAGTAGGGGGCCTGACGAGTCACGTTTACGAGTCAAATGGCGTATCCAAGCCGAATCCGTTCCTTTCGAAATTTATGTCGGACTCGTCGACTTGTAAACGCACGTACGGCTTCCGTCACATCAACCACGGCGATGCTGTTATTATTCTTTGGCTCGGTTTCGGGGCCCACCGGCTGGCGATAGGTCATTCATTTCTAGAAGTAGCCACTGCGGCCACACATCCTTACGTCACTTTTCCGGAATGGCGGGCAGCGTGCTTTAACGGGGCCCTGCAACGCTTTTTGAGCATGGTCAGAAAACGCTGCTGATCGGTAGTAGAAGCTCCGGACAACATGAGAGCCAAATATTATAGCGCAGCAGCGTGGCCTGGAATTCGCAATAAGTTATCAAAGTCAGCTAAAAACTGCGGTCTCTACTCTCGGAAAAATCACGGAAGATGTCCAAATATCACACGTAGCAAGCCCATCTATCAGCCATTGGCTGATTTGAACATGGCGCGCTCGGTCGTTACAGAGATCGCCGCGGGAGGCCGCGAATTGTCCAAGCGTGCGCACGCGATCACACTTAAAAAGCCGCTCATTCGAAAAAAGAAACGAAAAAAGTGCTTCAAGGTCACGAGGCGTGGGTGACGTAGTTTATTTGCCCCTGCTATCCCTTCCTGTTTAGCTACCAGCGCTTTCGTCGGGATGAGAGAAAAGACAATGCAATTGCAGCATGCGACAAATCTTTGTAACTTCACTCGCACTGGACGGATTCTTAAAATTCTTGCAGCGTTGAATTTGTAACGCAATAAACTCTTCCAGCGAATTCATTCCATGGTTACTTGAAGAAGTTTTTAGGGCTCCTTTAAGAGAACGTACGAACGCGGAAGAAGAGAAAGGAGAATGGCTAGAACACTCCATCTATAATTCGAGATGAAATTACGGCAATATGGTTGTCATAGCAGCATCCAACAGACAGCATTGCTATCATTATGCAATATCTCAACAATTATAATAAAATAGTTTTTGTGTTCCACGTATCGAAACCAAAACATGATCATTAGGCACACCGCAGTGGCAGATTCTGAATATTTTAGTCGTTTGGTGTTTCATAACGTGCCCTGATACTGCAAAGCGCATGGGCCTCCATACAAATGATCGCCTTCATACAAATGCACCACCGCAGCCAGAATTGATCCTCTGTCTGTCACTTCATTTAGCCCAACAATGGGAATATTGGCCGAAACCAGTCGATATTAGTGTATACACTTATTGGTCTACAGACAACCTTCATCTGTCAGAATTAGCCGCTTTTTGCGACAACTTAGCCAACACCACGCTGCGCTACTGGCAGCATGCGAGTGGCTTCGGTAGTTTACCCAAGTCATGAATAATTACCGGCCGTCAGCATGCCCCGTTGCAGATTGAGGGTACAAAAGGACCCAGCAACGGTAGCCCTTCGTAAAAGAGCAGCTATAATTACGCCGAACATATCTGCGCTGCGTGCTGTAAGGGAAGCCGCTGTTGATGCACGCAGGCAAGGAAAAGCAATTGCGTGCATCGTCGCTCAAGCTTTGCGCCATGGGCGGCGGTTGCTGGTTGTTTTGCTGCGCAAGGCGTGCGAGCCACGAGGTGTTGCTAGTCACGTATACGTGGGACGTCCGCCTGGCCACTCGGGCGGGGAGGTCATTGGCACTCACGATATGGCTTGCGCCACTAATTTCGTCTTGTACGCGGGAGCATGATCAGCGTATTTTGAAGACAATATAGTCTTTCTTGGGTATATAAACGCGAAAATATTACTCTTACTGTCTGTCTGTCTCTTGCACGATTCTGCCACCCCGGCCAAAGTTCAAGATCTTGGTGAACGCCCAGCCATCTTGAGCTGGTGGATGCGTTCACACTTGTGAACATTGTCGATCAAAAAGCAAACATTACGCACATCTAGGGCGCAACATAAATATGCAAATATTAGGTGGTGTTCTTTTTACTAGAAAATACATAGATACCTAATTTGAAAGGCCCTAGTGCTTCTTACGCTGCGCTGAAAATGCACCGCTATGCACAAAAGAAGGTCGCCAGAAGACTGTCATCTTTAGACGACATTTGCAGAGAAGCAAGCAGAATTTTTTTATGTATGCGTCCTTAAATTGCAATTTGAATGAGTTGGGTGCATTTGATGAGAGAGTAACGAGTGATGAACGCTGTAAAATTTTCGACTACAGGTAGGCGTGTGCGAACATGCACGTGCTTTTATGTATGTATGTATGTATGTATGTATGTATGTATGTATGTATGTATGTATGTATGTATGTATGTATGTATGTATGTATGTATGTATGTATGTATGTATGTATGTATGTATGTATGTATGTATGTATGTATGTATGTATGTATGTATGTATGTATGTATGTATGTATGTATGTATGTATGTATGTATGTGTGTGTGTGTGTGTGTGTGTGTGTGTGTGTGTGTGTGTGTGTGTGTATGTATGCATGTATGTATGTATGTATGTATGTATGTATGTATGTATGTATGTATGTATGTATGTATGTATGTATGTATGTATGTATGTATGTATGTATGTATGTATGTTACTTCACTGGGAAAATCGTTTGTTGCTTCGTTTACGCACGAGGACCACGCGAAAACCACGAACGGGCGCCTAACAATTTAGCTTTAAAGGGGCTCTGCAACACTTTTTCAGCATGGTCATAAAACGCTTCCGATCGATAGTCGAGGCTCCTGAGAACATGTGAGTCAAATATTACAGCACATCACGTGGCTTGGGACAAACAATTATTCCTCAAAATCAGCTAGACATCACTCTGTGGTGGCGGTGGTGGTGGTGGTGGTTGTAGTGTGGCAACAGGTGGGATTAACCGGGCCTAAATGGCCGGCATTTGTCCCGCAAGTGTATCTCCTGAATAAGAGCGGTTCGTCCCAAACGTCACAGAGCACAGGGCCTCGCAGGAAAGCCATGAGAATACGTTGCACGCTGCTTCTCGTTTCCGTGTGCCTTTCAGGAAAAAAGACATCTTCATCTCTCAACAAATTATGTCATAGACCCAATTGACCAAGCCGTAAACACAGTCCACGACCATTAGCTGATCTCAGCACTGTGAGCCGCAGAGTTACCACGACTGCCACGAGGTGCCGCGACACGCCAGCGCGCTCCTTCGCGATCAGACCAAACGTCATAGCGGGTTCGAAGGAAAACAGAGAAAGGAAAAGGCTTGAGGTCATGAGGATCGTTGACGAAGGAACGCAACTTCTTGTCTCTTTTCATCTACCCTACAACTACACTCCCCTCCCCCATCCCCCTGCGTAGCTGTAGCGAGCTCTCTGGTGCGAGAGTGGAGAGAAAGCACCTAAAGCATGCGACAAAGCCCTGTAATTCTACTAGCAGTTTAGAGATTAAAAAAAGAGACCCAGCAGTAGATTTGGGAGGCCATAAACTTCTTTAATGATGGTATTTAATGATAACGTTAAAAAGTGTTGTAGGGCTCCTTTAAGATATGCAGTCACTATAGCGGTTCCGAGTCTTGGCAGTACCACTTAATATTGCTTTCTAGTTCTTCAAAGTTTTAATTTCTAGCGAACGAAAGTACAACACGCTAGGGTACGCAAAGAAACACACACACAAACATAATGTTTAGCTTCAACCATGTGTTCCTCTCCGCTAAATTCGGACGACATTACTTATTTGCTCGCATCGTTCTTTCTAGATGACAAATAGTTCGACCGCGCGTAACAGCGAGGGCAGTCAGTCCGTTTAAGCTTTCTCCAGGAATTACTCGAAACGTCGCAGGACAGATTAATGAATACCGGATCGCATCTTCGAACTTTCAAACACGTGGGCACCGGGCGCTGCTTCATAAATGTTTCAGGTAACTGGAAGCGATATACTATAGAGCGGCGGGTTCAGTTCACGCCGGTGGTCTAGAATCAGCTAAAAGCGGGCTGTCAATGGTGACAGAGTTCCACAAAGATTTTTAATTAGGCCCTTCTGCCCTCATTTATAGTTAACTATGATTTGTTTATGTATAGTCGAGCAGATCCAAATCGTGTACTTGTAAGGAGGCATGCACCATGAGAATGGCCGGAAAAATGAAACAATTTTAGAATATTAGATATTTTGGTACAGCAGGACAACGTACAGAAGCACACGAAAGAAATCACATTTAATAAGATAAAAATTACAGCGTTTCGCGAAAGAAAAAAAAAAGAACGTGATTCTGAACGTTCGCATACTCTAAAGGGTTCGCATATAAAATATGGTGAAAGGAAGAGAGACACAGAGAACAACATAATTGAAAAAAGAGCCCGCCTGTGTCATCTGAAAAGAGCGAGGCCGGTCATCAGGCCATACTAGAGGTTTGAAGGTTTCCTAAATGTACATTGAAATATCGACGTCTAGATACACCATGACAAGGAAAAGAAAATTATTTTAAACTAAGCGGAAATACCTGACGCAAGTGATTCGGCACGGCTCAGATTGAGAAAAAGAAGCTAGGGGCGTTCAAAAAAATTTACATCAGCAAAATAATTTTGCAACACAAGATTTCAGTAGCAGACACTTACGGAGCCCACGAATGTTCGCTCACACGGCAGGAAACTTGAAAATCCACAAGCTTGGCCAACGGGAGCTGAGGACCCTTGGGAGAAACCCGGAACCTCTCAATGACCTCGCATCTGTCTTTTGTCTTGCGCTAAGCCATGCTGCCCGTACCTTAGCATGAATCAACTCGCCTGAGCAACCCTGCTCTTAAGGAGCAGTCCGCAAAAGTGAGCATACTTTCAGTGAAACTTCACTCTTCCCAAAGCGCGAAGCTGCCTTTTTATTCATATTCCACGTTTTTAAATGCGGAGCATTTCTCAGCGAACTTCGGTGGCTTTGGGCGTATCTATCTATCTATCTATCTATCTATCTATCTATCTATCTATCTATCTATCTATCTATCTATCTATCTATCTATCTATCTATCTATCTATCTATCTATCTATCTATCTATCTATCTATCTATCTATCTATCTATCTATCTATCTATCTATCTATCTATCTATCTATCTATCTATCTATCTATCTATCTATCTATCTATCTATCTATCTATCTATCTATCTATCTATCTATCTATCTATCTATCTATCTAGCCGATTACGTTGGGATGCTCCCCTGGTCACCCCCTCAACTTGGTGTGAACCAAAATTAGCATGGGAAGGTAAGATGGTTTGACGAATATGACGCGCTGGTTAAGACATGAATAATGTCACAATCCTGTCGCGTAGGTTGGCAAACACTTTCCGCCATACAATGGCACATACCCACGGGCAGGTGTGTGCCGCGTGTATGCGGGTATGTGCCAAAGGTGATTGACACTTAGAATCTAGCCAGGAACGACGAGAACACACAAGAGCAATTTTAACGCGCGATCGTCAGGAAATACCAGACATCGGTAGCGTCGACCCGAGGAATGCAAATAATAAATGTCAGGGTCTCAGCGAGAATCGAACCCAAGCATTCTGCATGCGTGGCAAAGTAGCATTTTACCACAGAGCTACGCCAGGTCTCGGAACTACTTTTCACATAGACGTTAATCTTCAAGAAACGTCGATAGTGGTTGCAGTGCTGCCTACTCAATTATATAAACACGACATATGTACTCATTTGATACAGCCGTCACGTCGGGTTAATGTCAACTATGTTCAGTTGACATGCGCTGAAGTCGATTTATATTGCAGTGTCTAGTGCCAGCATCCTCGCCAGCATCAGCGCTTCATACCAGCTTCTGGTGTAGCTAATACGCATGTTCCAGTTGGCATCGTTGCGTAAATACAAGCAAATTGTTACGTAGGCATCTTGGACTCCTCAACATATGTCTGTGCGTAGAAAATTTGTACATATATTTAGCGTCATTTCATGACGTGTCACTCAATAAAAAAATTGCAACACGGTCACCTTCCCTCCGCTTGCCTTGCATAACGTCGATTCCCAAGTATATACGTGGGATCTGCCATTCTTTAAGTGTGAGTACACTTTATAAGCGACCCCGAACCATCCACCGCCGTCGGCGGCGTCCGCAGTCTTCTCTCTATCTTTAAAAGAAAGAGGACTTGGCGGGCCGCAGCGCGACGCTCTACCGAATAAGCCAAGGACGCGACGCTGATATCCCCCTTCGCTCGCTCCTCCGCTCTCCTCGCTCGCTGCAGCTGCGCGTGCACCCATCTCTCTCGCGCGCCCGCCTTCTCTCTCAGTCTCCCGTCGAGAGCGGGTCGTGCGATGGATGTCCCGGAGGCAACGCTACCATGAACAACGAATGCAGTACAACCGAATGGCAGCACTGCACCCGTCGTTGGAGGTGACGGTACCGCGGTGGTTTCGCCGACGTTGGAAGACAAGGCGGCGCTGCGAAGGGCTCGTGAGACCGAACGTAAGCGGGCGAAGCGTGCAGCGGATGCCGAACTGCGTGCTCGCGAGGCCGAGTGCAAGCGGGCGAAGCGTGCAGCGGATGCCGAACTGCGCGCTCGCGAGGCCGAGGACAAGCGGGCGAAGCGTGCAGAGGATGCCGAACTTCGCGCTCGTGAGGCCGAGGACAAGCGGGCGAAGCGTGCAGAGGATGCCGAACTTCGCGCTCGCGAGGCCGAGGACAAGCGGGCGAAGCGTGCAGAGGATGCCGAACTTCGCGCTCGCGAGGCCGAGGACAAGCGGGCGAAGCGTGCAGAGGATGCCGAACTTCGCGCTCGTGAGGCCGAGGACAAGCGGGCGAAGCGTGCAGAGGATGCCGAACTGCGCGCTCGCGAGGCCGAGGACAAGCGGGCGAAGCGTGCAGAGGATGCCGAACTTCGCGCTCGTGAGGCCGAGGACAAGCGGGCGAAGCGTGCAGCGGATGCCGAACTTCGCGCTCGCGAGGCCGAGGACAAGCGGGCGAAGCGTGCAGAGGATGCCGAACTTCGCGCTCGCGAGGCCGAGGACAAGCGGGCGAAGCGTGCAGCGGATGGTGAACTGCGCGCTCGCGAGGCCGAGATGAGGCGTCAGCATCGAGCCGCGAACGCGGCCCAAGAAGCGGAACGACAACGCAAGCGTCAGGCGGAGAAGGGCGATGAAGGCCGGCGTCAAGACGCCGCTCGCAATCGTCAACGGCGAGTGGACGTTCCCGGAGCCGTTCGAGCCAGTGAACGTGCCGCGCGGGAGAGGGTGCGAGTCCCACTGACGACCCGTGCTCCTTCGCCCGGAGTGGAAGCCGGGGCGAGTACTGCGGCGTGTGCTTGGTTGGACACGTCTACGCCAACGTCCTCTCGCATGCCGTGTGTACTTCGCCGCTCAGAGACGACTCGCCGTACGCCTCCGTCTACACCAGTGCCTACTCCGGCGATGCCGTCCTGGTTGTGACCGTCTACCTGGCCCCGAACCTCTCGAGAGATGACGCCTTGGAGCAGATGGATGCGGCGATGGAGAGTGAGTCTGTGCGCGCGCGTCCCTCGGTTCCGATTGTGGTGGTGGGTGACTTTAACGTGGACGTTATAAAGGACAATGGCTGGTTGGTTGACCACATGCTGAACAATTACTCGATGACGTGTCTGTCTCTCGAGTTTCCGACCACGATCAACGGTGGCTTCATAGACTTGGCGTTCAGTAGGAACTGTACGGTCCGCTCCGTCTTGCCGGATCCGCTCACCGTACATTTCTCGGATCACAAAGCGCTGGTACTAACCGTGAGCTACAACGATAACACGAATAGGTGCTAATCTGTAGTGTAGTTTGTGTGTGTGTGTGTGACGCGCTCGCGATATATGCATTTAATAATCGTACGAAAATAGTGAAGTGTAAATAAATAATACTTCGTATATAATGTATCTGTGTACAAATGCTTCATGACAAACAACACTTAAATTCATTAATTACACTTTAATCATGATCATCAGTAATAAAACTCCCAAGCATTTACCCGAGGGTGAACATGGTTAAGTGCGAATGCACGGGGTGATGCTATGAGGGGGAGTAAAGTTAAAATCCGTTGGCATTCGCCAGTGAGTTAACGTAAACTCCCCCGTGTGATCAAATTGCGATTCCCAGGAACCATTACACCATAAAGGCACCATAGTGTGGTTAATAAATATAATAGTGCGAATTAATAAATACCCCTCATAGCCTCACCCCGTGCATTCGCACTTAACCATATTCACCCTCGGGGAAATGCTTGGGAGTTTTTTGTTTGCTTGTGGAACTTTTTTTTTCATTTCTCAATCACCTTTATATATTTTTGTCCGCAATAGCTAAGGTTCCTGAAGCGTCCAAACCCTAAGCACATCGGTTAATAAGAACAAGAAAGCTGCAGTTATAGGGCATGCCTGCTCCTGAACACTTGTTTCAATCCAGAACACCTTTTTTAACAGTCACTATTCCTGCATAGACATAGACACTGCAAAACCCTCAATTTCGGAAGTGCGTGTTTAGTGGAAAAGGCACCTAATTAGTTGCTCATAGCGCTGCTGTAATAATAATAATAATAATAATAATAATAATAATAATAATAATAATAATAATAATACTAATAATAATAATAATAATAATAATAATAATAATAATAATAATAATAATAATAATAATAATAATAATAATAATAAAAGAAATAAAAACAATGCAATTCATTGGACAGCATGAGCTGTGTGATATATCGTGCGAAAAATACGCTGTATACCTCGAAACCTTAAGGCCTGTGCTTGTGTTTTATTTTTTGCCTACTTTCCTCTAGACGCTCTCAAAACATCTAAAAAAGCGCTGTTAGAGAAACATTTACACGCACTGACTCACCCACTTAATTGCTCCGCCGCGGTTGCCTCGTGGCTAAAGTACTGGGCTACTGACCCGCAGGTCACGGCATCGAAGCCCGACTTCAGTGGCTGCATTTTCCATGGAGGTGAAAATGCTGTAGACCCATGTGCTCAGATTTGGGTGAACGTTAAAGAACCCCAGGTAGTCAAAATTTCTGGAGCCATCACATGGCAGTTTTGGGACATTAAACCTCACATATCAGTCAATTGACAGATCAATTGATCGATCAATCAGTCAATCGATCAGTCAGCCAATCAATCAATCACCCGCCTAATACCATGCAGACTCATGAAAGATAAAGCGCACACAGATCACAATTAAAAGAGCTGTAGGTTGTTAGTGCATGCTCTCCTCGCAAAAGCGTATTGTTTACCACCTTCGTTCCGACAATCAACAGCTCCCCGACGGCGCTAGAACGAAGATGGACAAACATAAATGTTTACGCAGGTGCGATGCGGAGGGGTTAACCTACATAAATAAGCAGCTCCCACTGCTTTAATCAGCGACCGCAATTAACTGTCACTAGCTATAAGGCAGTGTTTGTTTTCTTGCGATAAGATATTACAAGGAGTTGAGAAAAGCTGCCTCACCAGTTTGAAGTTGAAACCCTACGCAATTTTCTTTTTCGTTTGTTGGGGTGAATTCGATAAGAAGAAAATTGGCTCCGTACCTGCATGGTTGACTGGAAATGTTGCCGAAAGACGATAGTATTGTGTGTGGTGAGAGTGAACAAAACGTTTATTTGATTTTCTGCGTGAGAAAATTGGTGGATTTTATTCTGGAAGCGCTCCGTTAGAGAGTCTCGATCCGTGCAGCGAAGGCTAACGAGTGCATCGAAGCACGTTAGACACGACCGCCATCTGGCAGTTATCTTCCAAAACGAAGGAAGGCGTGCGCGCCCGCGGAGATAGATGCGTGCTTGCCTCGGAGGCGATAAAAAGTAGAAATCAAAGCGACGGGCAGGTGGCACCACCGTGTCATCTTAGAAAAGCGTTGGAAACGCATTTTTGACATCGCGTTGCACTGTCAGCGCAGCGTGATAAACGCTACGGTCTTTAGAATTACTTGTGAGTGCCTTCTCTAGTGCAAAGGCACACATACAAAACATCGACATGTTGTTATGATGCCTCAGATATGCACAATAATTCCTTTTTAATTGACAATCACACAAGTATTAACGCTGAAACTTGAGCAATATTGGTGAGCCCTGCGGATGGGGTTGGCCGTTTGAGATACCGTTCGGTCACTTTGCTACCATAAAACAGATCGTTACGCGGACAAACAGACAAATGTACAGACAGACACACAGAGAGGCAGAACGACAGACAGACCAAAATTTTGGCGTTGAAGTTCCCCAAAAACGACTATCTTTAAAAGAGGGACCCGACGACAATAGAGTAATGGGAACGACCGAGGAAATGAAGTTTTGCAGCTTGAAGTTCTGAATGACATCACAGCAAAAAGCACATGTACAGGTGTTAAAAAAGATTCCATAGGCATTACGACTTTTTTTCTTATATTTCACTTTTCACAGCTAAGGAAAGAAAAAACCCCGTGAATTCCATAACGATTAAGCCCTCGGCCTCCGGAAAATCATGTGTACTTTTGCCGTGCCACACGCTTGTCGATTACAAAGTTGGTTCCCAGATGAGGAAGAAAAAAAGAAGAAATCAAGAAAGCTTATGTTGTTAGTTTGTTTCTACTGGCGCGCCTCCTTGTTTTTTTCCCTTCTAGTTCATAGACCAAAGAACAACGCCATCTCAGCGCTATTCATTCTCGTTTGAGAAGCCCTGTTATGCGGGATTGAGCTCGTTGAACTCGGCAAAAAGTCTGGTAAGGCTCTGCGTCATACCACCAAAGAAGCATCGATATGAGCAGCATGAGAAAACATTCATCCTTTGAGGAGGTCAGGGCAGCTCCAACAGTGGTTAAGAAAAAAAAAAGAAAGCAAGAAAAAGAAAAAAAGCAAGCAGGAAAGAAGGAAGGAAAATGAGGAAGAAAGAAGGAAAGTGAAAAAAGGAAAACAACAAATTTTCAAACAAACAAAGAAAGTAAAATAGGATGCAAGAGACAGCCAGAACGCAAGAGAGAAAGAAAACAGCAATGAACTCCAGATTTTTGGTTGGGAGTAGCTGTAGATTGTTCTTGCGTAATTGAAAGAAGCGCCAAATCAGTTCATCTTCATTGCTCACGATCAAGGAATACAACTTACGAAAGAATGCTGTTGCAACGTATGGTGCGTCAGTTACTAAGTTTACTTCTTCATCGTTACGCTTAACGCGAGAGGTCCGTAAAGTGGGCTAGTCAATTGAACCGCCAGGAAGTTCGTAACCTTTGATCAGCATTTGACTTTATTATTCTGTAATTCACACCAAAAGGGCTGTGTTAACAAAGGCCATGACTTGCACACTGAACAGTAGCAGTGGGTCCGACTAAAGAGTCAGCAATTAAAACAATGTGCTGATTTCAATCAATGCTGATTTGAGTAAGCGCGTTGTGCGATTCAAATAAAAAAAGAATCAGAAGTTTGGCGTCTAAAAACGAAGATGTCATTGTGAAACCACGTTAGTTTAACGTTGGCAATCGGCACAACCTCGACCAGCTTGAATTGCTTGAACTTGTACCACGATGTAAGATGCAAACAATTTGTTTTCGTATCTTACACCGTGACCTGTAGATCTGTACTACAATATGACTCCACAAACGCCGTTGTACTTATCCATCGTCAATATGCGATTGCCACGGTATGATTACAGAGAACACCGTTCCGGAGGGCCCCGGAAATTTCGACTATCTGGTGTCCTTACACATGCACCTAAACTAAGCACACGGGCGTCCAGTATTTCACCACTATGGAAATGCTGCCGCCGCGGCCGGTATTTGAACCCGTGATTTTCTAGTTAGCAGTCCGGCACCCCGTAACCACTATAGATCACCGTGGCGGGTTTAACACAGAATGGCGTCGACGTATATGTCCAATTATGATGTAGCACTTCACCCTTTGGTTGGCCTTTATTGCCGCCGCCAACAACAACAACAACAACAACAACAACAACAACAACAACAACAACAACAACAACAACAACAACAACAACAACAACAACAACAACAACAACAACAACAACAACAACAACAACAACAACAACAACAACAACAACAGCAACAACAACAACAACAACAACAACAACGACGGTGACGACGACGACAACTTACGATGCAAGCGATCTCTAGACCAAATTTAAGGCAGTCCAGAAGATGGACATATCTTCAACGAAGGTCAGTGTTAAGGTACATTAAGGAAACAAAGTTATGTGAATATGACCCCGGAACTCTAAAGCAGTTTGGCCATTGCGACAGGCATGATTTATTTATTCGAAGACGTGTCGCTTTAGAGTAGGCTGCCTTTCTAAACATGGAAATCGGAAAGTTCGTTATCAACGAAGTATGTTCAAATGTCGGTGGATCAAGTGAGTGACGTCCTTCTTCTGTCACTCTTAATCAGGTCGCGGGTAAAGCGCTATAGCTATCTGCAACCAGCAGGGCGAAAGTAGGCTGCTTTCTTGGCAATATCCATCACTTTGCGCTGGAGATGTTTAGAGTATGCGTATTCGAAATAAAGCGCCCCAGTGAATGCCGACGTTTGTCAGAGCCCGTAAATGCCCAGTTACTCACCCTTTTCCTTTCACCACATGCAGGAAAAGAACGTCTAAAGTACTTATCGTTCAATAGCTCTCTTTCGTCGTTTCCTTTTCGTCTACCGACGACAAAGTAGAACCGTCCCCTAGAACTGATCGCGCCGACTGCACAGCAGTTCTCGACTTTCTAAATTGCCAATTACGTGCCGCCCCTTTGACCTTTTCAGACTTACTCGTATCAAAGTCGAGACACCAAAGAAGGAAAGAGAAAAAGAGGCGACTTCGTTGTGCCCGCGAAAGGAGTTAGCCGTGTCTCATCACCTGAGCGGGGTGACACGCTTCGGCAGAAACTAAATCGGGAAAGGCGCACGCTCAAGCATCAGACTACGCAAATCAGATGAGTTCATCGATCACGGACTAACAGTTGACAAAAGAGAAAAGTGACTACCCATGCTTTCTCCTCCCTCAAAGAAGCCAATTTACTATTTATCAAGTTGGAAGTGCCTTTTTCTTCTTTATACGAAAAACACATACGCATAGGAGGCATGTTCAGTGTCAAATCAGACCTTTTCTATTTTCTCTCCCGCTCTCCTCTCTCGAAAACATCTAAGGAAACTTTTTTTTATCACCGTTAAAAGCTGACTTTTTAAATTTCTTGTTTTCTGTTTCTGTGATTTCTAAGCCTTCTCAGTGTGACTGAGCAGAATGGTCGATCCTGAGTAATTTTTTAAGAAGCTTGAATGGGTTGAGTGTCTTGCCACGTGGAGGCGTTCGAACCTCCCTCCATTATGGCACATGAAAATGTGTCCGGCTGTCAATGCCAATTTTAAACCAAGAACACTCGCCAGAAGACGCATAAATATGAGTGAAGGAATGTACTTTCTAACTTTCTAACTTTCCACCTTTCTAACTTTCTATCTTTCTAACTTTCCACCTTCCTTCCTTTCCACCTTCCTTTCTTTCCACCTTCCTTCCCTTCCACCTTCTTTTCTTTCCACCTTCATTTTTTTCCACCTTTCTTTCTTTCTTTCTTTCTTTCTTTCTTTCTTTCTTTCTTTCTTTCTTTCTTTCTTTCTTTTTCTTTTTTTTCTTTCTTTCTTTCTTTCTTTCTTTCTCAGGCCTACACCTTACCAGACTTCTAAAAATTGCGGCATAGTCGAGCATTCAGCGTGCAGCGCCCACGTAAGCGGCCCAAACTGCCAGAAGATGCCAGTTTGATAAAAATTTGCACAAGTTGACCGAGGCGCGCTTCTGTGCCCGCTCTCCTACAATGTACACGTTGGGAGCAGATGCATGATGATTTCAGTGCGTTGTTTTACACGTGTACACAACGCGAGAACAACTCTCCCCAAATTCGAATTCGAGGCGATTCCGATACTGAAATGGCAGGGTTTGGCCTGACAAGGAAGGCCTGAAAAAGAGGGTGCCAGAAAACCTCTATTCTGAAAAAAACAAACAACAAAGTACGCATCATTTGATTCTGTACTATGGCTTACTTACTCTCTTTCTCGAGAACAAAAAAAAAAAAAGAAGGCACGCTCATGATGCAGTAGAGATGGTCTACATCGTCGTAAACCGTTGGGACTTAACATTCTGATGCGCGGGGTTCCTTTCACTTCACGTCTTACATTTACGACCCTGCTTCCTATAGCCTCCGAAAAGGTCGTGCTCCACAACGCCTCACAGACCAAACTTTCTGAGATCCAGGCGCACGACAACGGCTACAATTTATCCGATCAATTGCTGTAGGAAGCCGAAACCAAAAGCGGCTAAGTTAGCCCCCTCCATTCTCTTTCTAACCGGCGCCAACCAGTATCATAGTGCCGGCCTTGAACAATCTCGAACAAGCAATGCTATACGAACAACTTATAGCTTTGTCTCCGGTACAACAACGCGCTCACTAAGCAGTCTCGCAGCGCACACAGAAACGCTTTGCCAATACCATTACCGAACGAGACAACCTATCCCTGCGCACGCTGGGCGCAAGACAAGTAAGACGCCCGTACGTAAACTACATCAACGAGTGACGCACGTAGCACACGTCCAGTGCACCCCCTGTGCACGGTGCTCAGTCTCTTAGGCCGTAAACATTTCGAAGACGAGTTGCTAACCTTGTAGACGTATACGGTGCACGTCAGACACCAGCACGTAAGCAAATGCAGCATGCTTACAGAGACGTCGTTGCACAGATCGACCGTTCTTACTCGGGCCAGTTGCAAGGCGCACTTGAGGCAGAAAGCACGCTGTTATAGAGCACTTGAAAACTCACGCCATTTCGCGTCAGATCTTCCGGGCATCCGTGGTTCACCTGGAGGTGTTACTCGAGACAATACGTGCTTTAATACGAATCGCGTCGTGTGGATAGTCACCCACACTGCCTATGCCACCATATATCCGGTAATTCGCGGTTGTTCAGCTGGATTTCGCAATGGATCAGCAAACAGGCTCATCGGTCCCAGTTAGCGGGCAGAGTTTCTTCTTTTTTTTGCCTGTCCTGTGCGCGTGCACTTCTCATGCTCGCTCTTTCTCCCTATCTCTTTTTTTCTCGCAGTTTATCATTTATTATCTCACTGTATAAGTGACTGTTCGTAAGTTTCTTTCTTTATTTCTTCCTCTCTTTCTTTTCATTCTTTCTTCCTTTCTTCTATTTATTTCTTCCTTTATTTCCTTTTTCTTTCTTTCTTGCCTTGTTTAATTACTTACTTTATTTATTTATTTCCCTTTATTTTTTGCACTAGTTACACTACAGCAATGCTCAAGACGTGCCTTTTATAGATATCCACGAATGCACCATATTTCCACTTTTCACGACACTGATGCGACACAGCTGATGCGACATTTGTCTTAAAGCAGCCAAGCGCTTGGCTACGGACGCTGGCGCCGTCCACAGCTGTCACCTCGCGGTAGCTACAAGCGTCCGTTCATACTTTGGGCTAACAGCACAATGACCCAGCAGGCAGTATGACTGTGGTGTCATTACGGCTTCGGCCCCGGCATCTTTTGCCAAAGAAAAGGGGGGGGGGGACAGTGGTTAAAGCAGCTGATTGGTCGATCTAGAGAAATAAGATTCAGGTTGTATTGGTTTTGCCGTGACGGGGCATAGACACACGTACAAACGCTTTTCACTGAAACCACGGAAGCCGCACTTTCAAAGCAAGACTACAGCGCACAATGCCAACCCGTCGGGTGGTCGTGTAAAGCCCGTGTACAAGTGCATTACCAAGAAAAACAGTGACAATTAGACAAAACAAGGACAAGCTCCATGTAGCTGTAGCTGAGACGCAGTGGAGTCCTTTCACTAAAGCGGGTCCCTGCCGCAGACTTATGTCATCGTTTGGAGCCAACGGTGCATGAAAGAAGAGAGTGTGACTTGGTCGTGGGCTAGGTGAGGGAGAGAGAAAGAATACACGTGGTCGGGAAATGAAGAGCGAGGGTCTTTGAATACGAAACGAGTATGGTAATTGGTTGGGCGCCCAGCACGTAGTGGTGCGTTGAATGGCACCAGCTGGAGCATCCTGCTATAGTACGAGGTTCGCCTGGTTGTCATGGCAAGTGCATTCTCTCTTAGGCGTCATACGAGAAAAGTAGATGTGGAGGGGAAGGAGTGGACGTGCACGGCAGCAGAACTCGTAGCACAGTTCCACGCATCTAAATCGGGCCAGCCCGCAGGCCCTTGGGAGCGCAAACAGAGGCGACGAACGGATCGCGTTCGTGTTCGCGAAGCTGCGCCCCACGGAAGTAAAGGAGACTGGGAGCCCGTGCAACACACGGGCAAGCTTAGGAGCACGCTGGGGGACAATTGATCGTCGCGCCCTCAATTTACTGTACGCGACGTGCAGGCGTTGGCGGTGGCGTTGATTAGAGGAGATGCATCTTTGGAACTGGAGCCCTATACGATAGACTCACAACTCGTGGAACTCCGAATAAAGAGGGCAGGGGCATAGCACTATAGCTGGAATTTGTCTGCTGTATTAGCGTGGCCCAGTGATTGAATGAGCTAACGGCCTTGGCACCCAGCCCTATATCCTATACAGGAAGGCATCACGATCCAAGAGGAGGTCATGTTTCGCCCGAGTGTCCCCATCATTTGCTAGAAGCACTCGCTCTCTTGATATATTCCCCCTTTTCCGGAGCTCAACTGAAGAGTAGTCAATAGAGCATGTATTTAGTTAACCTCCTGGTATAGGTGCCCATTGTTCCCTTCCTCTCTCTTTCGTAAATTATTCTCACGACTTCGCTCGATGTCAAGTCGGGATTTTCGAATGTGGTTACGCAATGCTACGTTAACCTTGCTGCTTTCAGTGTTGCTAAAGTTCAACTCAAAGATCAATGTTTCGTTCGAACGTTAAAAGCACTCGTCGTTTCAAATTGTCAGCATTTGTAAAGCGCAGCTCACTTTACGCGTATCACGACGGGTAAATTTTTACCACTTTCTTTTTTTCTAGTTCATAAGTTCCTCTGCCCTATCGACACGTCGTCTTCGAAGATAACATCAAAAGCGACGTAATGCCTGCATCAGAAGCACCCTGGCGTTAGTCGAACTAAGTTATCCCCGATATTTGAAGGCGACGTCAACGTAAGCACAACACTTGCGTGCACGAATTCCGAGTACGCTTTAAACCTTAGTGTGAATGGCTTAAGGTGTCGAGGCAGCCGAAATCGAGGCCATTGTTATGGGGTGATTGGATCAAAAGTACTAACCGCCGTTAGCGTGTCGGGGGCGTCTCTAACACTATCACCAGTATTTTTTTCCAGTCTGGCATCTGTATATTGAGTTTGCAACGTCAGCCTTGCACTCACGCCAATAATACTAACAAATGTGATTTGGCGTTCTGAATCCCATGTTTTAAACTGCAATGTTAAGGCCATTTGGTTCGCCTAGTCTTTTTTTGACGTTTGAAAAAGGTTCAGTTTCTCCCAAGTACCGTTTATGAAAAAGAGACAGCACTCCATCTTACTCCGTGGGGCACGCCCACAAACGAGGTCCCAGCACATATGAAGCGTTGCAAAAGCCAGTAGAAATGAACACCTCTCTAGAAGACATAGCGCAAGGTTTAGAACGCCGCTTCACTGCGAATTTTTCGGCTATTCAGTCCGTTCTGGTAAACTTGCATGAATTTCCAGAAGTTTCTTTAGCTGAATTGAATCAGACAGTATTATGCTTACCGAGGACGGCTCCCGGACCAGATGGGATTACGAACTCTATGTTGAAATGTTCACTCCAGGAATCGCCTAATCTTTTGCTAGAACTAGTGAATTATTCTTTAGGGAATGCATGGATACCTCCAGAATAGAAACTTGCCAAAATTGTATTGTTGCTAAAAAATGAAAATGATGCATACACGTTGGATAACATAAGACCGATCGCACTGACATCAAACTTAGTGAAATTGGTTGAGAGAATCATCAATATACGAAAAAATGAACTTATTAACATGAGGTCTATTCTAAGTTCCTGTCAAATTGGGTTCAGGGCTGGTTGTTCAATTTAGGATGCCCACGTTGACTTAGAAAATAGGCTTCAATTAGCTCGGCTACATAAAAAATATGCTGCTTTAGTTACCTTAGACATCGCTAAAGCATATGATACCGTGGAGCACTGTATTTTGATAGATCGATTAGAATACCTTGATTTTCCATCATACATAGTAGCGTGGGTTCACAATTTTCTCGCAGACAGGAAATTTTATTGTTTTAAAGATGGGTTTTCATCATCTACTTATACCCAAACGAGGGGAGTACCGCAAGGCTCGGTGCTTTCCCCGGTGCTATTTAATTTACTAATGAGCACCATCCCACGTAAACAGGATATAACAACTTATGTTTATGCAGACGATATCGCATTTTTTGCAATGGCAGATAACATTCAGACCTTATATGAACGGCTGCAGACTTACCTTAATATATTGGAGAGCTGGCTCGATGGCAACAGCTTTTTACTTAATCCGAGTAAATGTGCCCTCCTTGTTTTCCCGCTGCAATACCCTGTGAACATCTCTCTGTCTTACCATCATGAGGATATACCACAGGTGGAATCTGTTAATTTATCACACATCGCTTAACTGGCAATCTCATATCGAATATATCGCCAAAAAAGGTGTGCGGGCCATTGGCATATTACGTAGGCTAAGCAACTACCACACAGGTATGAGAAGAGACACATTATTAATGATATATCACATGTATGTTCGTCCCATATTGGAATTTGGTTGTGTGCTTTTCTCTGAAGTTCCAGCTTACAAGTTGCGGCCTCTAATTCTTCTGGAAAGAGAAGCTTTGCGCTTATGCCTTGGCCTTCCCAAAACAGTCGCCAACAATGTGTTGTATCTCGAATCGACGGTCCCTCCGCTTTCTTGTAGAATTCGGCTTCTGACTGTTCAGACATTCTTAAGAATTTATGAATCACCATTACGACATTCAGAAACAGCCTTTATTTCCATCCCGGCATCATTTTTGCTGCTAGATGGCCGCGATTTCACACGCCACAAATTATATTTGTGCAAAATTTACTGGAGCCTCTAAACTTACGTATATGCGACATCATGCCGAGTCGTTATAATTCAGCCCCGGTGGAAATTCCATTCGACGACATTTTTCCTAATAATGCCAAATTACTTCCCCATAATATTTTGGATGGTTTACTACAAGATCACCTGCGCCGTATTACAACGAACGTTATTATTGCTACAGACGCATCGCAATACGACGTAAAGTCAAGGGTTGGTATTATCAGCCCGATTTTAAATTGGATTTATTCCCTTCGACTACCCGATTTCATACCCGTTTTTGTGGCTGAGTTTCCGGCAGTAGTGCTCGTCTTACGCAAGCTAGATACAGCAATTACATCAGCTGTCATAATAACAGATTCCCTATCTCTCTGTGCAGCACTTTCTGTTGGTGCTGATAATCACGCAACAAGGGCGTTCCGTGCACTAGTACCTGTGCATTTGAGAAAAGTGCGATTAGTTTGGGTGCCTGGACATAAAGGTTTGTTTCTGAATGAAATAGCCGATTCCTTAGCTAAGTCGTCAATCAGCCAACCAATTCTACCGCTCTGTCCATCATCCGCTTATGTGACCGCTGCTAGATTCCGCAGACGTACGCTTATGCAAGTCTTTAAAGGTTCAGCACTAACAAACTCTACAGAATATCGTCATTTATTATATCCCTGGCGAAGAGACTTTTGCCGCACTCGAAAACAAGAAGTAGCTATCACAAGGCTGCGTTGCCGGGTACCAAATCTAAATTTCTATAAACACAGGTCTGCTCAGGCACCTTCGCCACTGTGCGCATTCTGTGATGAACTGGAAACAATAGACCATTTATTTTTGACCTGCAGGTGGTTTAACACATTACGAAAAACCCTATTAGAAATACCTTTGCGTGGCATTGGTATGGACTTATCTCTGCCTGTCATTTTGTCTTTTGGAGCTTCCATTTCTGGTTTCTCTAATGGCACAGTATTCGCGGCCGTCCGGGACTATATTGATGAAACTAATAGGTTGACTAATTAACCAGTTTCATTATCTTAACATGTCCACATAATTATATACGTATAAAATCAGGTTATTGGTCTATTCTAAGAATAAATTTGTTTATGTATATATTTGTATGCATTACATTAGGCACCACACTTGCCTATAGGCTATCGGTAATCTTTCTGTTATACCTCCATCATTCTAAATCTGAACAGTAAACTTTAAAGCCACTCGATTCTTGGCCAATCCCCCAAAGTGGGTATGCGCCACTAACAATAGGAGCACAACAACAACAACAACAAAAGCAAAGCGCTCTTGAAGGGCACGTCACAAACGCGAACACGAAATAACACCGGGATGAAAGCTTATCTTTCTAACCCTGCCGAATTTGGATAAGGGCGCGAAATTCGTACAATCAACACGATCATCCTTAATCTTTACCGTTTTTAGGCACCGGTTGTGTACGCAATCCTCACAGCGAGACTCTTAATCAGTTTCCGCATATAGTTCTGGATACAGCCAGGAAACCGGACATTTCTCGTTCAGTTTTCCAGATATAGCCAAAATTTCCCCAGGAACTGATTAAGAAGCGGCCCCGACTAGCTTGGTGGGCACCGTGCTGAATTACACCCGGCTGTCAGACGGTGACGTAAAGAAGGGCCCCAGTCTTCGTAACACGATCCCGTAATCACGCAGAAAAAAAAAAGTTTGGGTAGACGCATATACAACTCGGCACTGGGGGAATTGCAGCACACACGAAACGATGTGGATGTGGTGCGCATTTAATCCCCACAGTTATACGAAATGCCGGGCGGAAGACCCACGCAAAAGTTCCCGACAATGCGTCTGGAAGCAACTATAGAGCCGCATGGCTGTAGGGAATGATCCGGTGACTTAATTAGTGCGCCCGCCGAGTACAAGAATAAACTACGAAGAGAATGTTGTATAGCTGCCCACGGGGGACAAGTTCGACATTGTAAAGGTTGACACCTGTCCAATTGCGAGCGAGAAATTTGTGCGTCAGTATACCCATCGGAACAGGTGCGCGTGCTAATTAAAGAGAGCCTGCGCTTACTCCCAACTATAAAAGAGCTACCTGTCCCATCAGAGGTAAATTAACAACGTGATGAACGCTGACCACGCAATGGCAGTGGGGAAATAGAGTTGGCAACCTGTATTGCCTTGTGTCCTTTCTTACACCGGTGACTGCCGGATTAGTAGCAACCTGCCACTGGATGCAACCCTATTTGTGCTTGACATATTGACCACAAAGAAAAGACAAATACAAAAAGGAACGACAGCATGGGTATAGAGAGCTTTGTGTGTGTGTGTGTGTGTGTGTGTGTGTGTGCGTGTGTGTGTGTGCGTGCGTGTGTGCATGCGTGCGTGCGTGCGTGCGTGTGTGTGTGTGTGTGTGTGTGTGTCTGTGTGTGTGTGTATGTGTGTGTGGTCAAAATGTCAAGAACTAACCACCAACTAGGCCAGAGAAGTTCTTGCAAGCTCTTTTCGAATTGCATGGTACCCCGCCACGGTGGTCTAGTGCCTAAGGTACTCGGCTGCTCACCCGCAGGTCGCGGGATCGAATCCCGGCTGCGGCGGCGGCATTTCCGATGGAGGCGGAAATGTTGTAGGCCTGTGTGCTCAGATTTGGGTGCACGTTAAAGAACCCCAGGTGGTCGAAATTTCCGGAGCTCTCCACTACGGCATCTCTCATAATCGTGTGGTGGTTTTGGGACAATAAACCCCACATATCAATCAATTGTATTGCATGGATGTGGATATGGAAACACCACCCAACTATTAGGTTCGCTCTGTGCTCAGCTGATGCCGAAAGCTTATTTGATGCGTCACAGAATAGACCGAGCCACGCAATCAGCAAGACAACTTGGAAAATTGAGGATCACGAAGCGCACGTTGGAACGAAAAATGGCAGGCGTGAATTGAAGAGACAGTGTCGCGTGTTCAGAGAGTGAGCAAGGGCAGTTGATAAGCAAGTCTACATCGAGGGAAAAGAAGCGGACGTAAGCAAGCCACGCAAGGTGGCCAGTGATAGTCAGTGAGAGCCGCGGAATGTGCGGCGAGATTGGAAGCACAACCGATTGTGCCGGGAAATCATACGTGCTGGCAGCTTAGTCTGACAGTGGCGCGAAATATACGCATTGGCAACTCGAGATCAAAGAGTAGATGAACTGCTTGTAGGAAATACCCGGTTCACTAAGAGGAGGTGGAGGCTTCTGGTAAAAGTGACGAAGAAACACTTAGCAGAAAAGTCGTTAGAAACAGCATGTGCTTAACTTGCTAATCGGATGCGGGATCTGCTCTGGAGATGATAACAATTACTTGACTAGGGCAGTAGAGAGAGGAAGGTGCGGCGGACAGTCACCACTGCTGGAGCGATGAAATGAGAAAACTTCGAGGTATGAAGTGCGATAGGTTGGCGTAAAAGAGGGTGATTCGAAGATAACTGGAAGACATTTGCGTTTGAGAGTGGACATAAAAACAGGCTCGCGATGACAGCGGCGTAAGCAAAGCTTGCGCACTTCGAGCACTATTTAGTCTGCCGACGTCGAACTTTTCCGGTTAAAGAAATGTAATACAGAGTGTTGAACGGGTATTCTAAGACCGATAGGGAAAAATCTTGCACGCTGCAGCTTTCGCCTGAAATGCGGGAAGAAGGAAACATAATTTCGGTGGTTTTACACGCAAAGGCGATGAGCCACGCCGTAGTGGAGGTGGCCGGAAATTTCTATCAGCAGGTGTTCTTTTTTCACGTGCACGAACATCGCACACACAGCACATGGTCTCTAGCATTTCCTATCTTTCAAAATGCAAACCAGTGCCATTTAGATCAATTGCTAAGAACCGTGACGACTGTACCACCTCTGCGGACAAGCGAAAAAACGCGCCAGCGCCACACGGCATTACGCTTTTTCTAACTATTGTTCCCGTAATACACTCTATAATGTTTCTATGTCCCCATTTTCAAACGTACACAAGTAAACGCGCTCTAAATGAGATTACACTAGTGGATACATTTCGACGAAGGCCTGTTTATAGAACATTCTCTCGTAAAATAAAATTGGACTATTACCCGTTAAAAGAATTCAAACGAATGCCGTTCTCCAAATGTGTCCCACGTATGACGGAGTCCGTGTCAAGTCGTGAAGCTAGATGCATAATTTTGTGCCTTTCCAACGCCCTTCATGAAAGCTGAGATTTCGAGGTATCTGCTTGGTTTAGTAACGTGAAATTACTTCATATTAGCACCTATATAGGTTCGGATTGCTGGGTGACGAAAAATCAATTCATACGTCCACTCTGACTGGATTAGTATGCGCTGAATACTAAAAGAGTAATTTTAGTTGAATACCAAAACAACATTTCATCCCATTGCCAGCCACCATGTGGCATATGAGCGTTTCTTAACCTGAAAACAAATCAAACTGCAAAAGCATGTTTTTTTTTTTGCATTACGCCTTCATAGAGGTGCTAAGTTATAGGCCAGAAATGAAGCACGCAATGTTGAACCTGAGATTCACCACAACGCTACGTGAACCACGACAGATTCTATACGGTGACGCCGGCTGAAAGCATAGATTCGTCCAGCAACAGTCAAGATGTGCCGGACTTCGGACTGTGGCGTCAGGCAACTTTTCCGCTGTTCGTGTTTCTTTCCGTCGCTATAGTACCAGTGGTACACCTATGTATATTTGCACCACACTTTTTTCCATTTTTTTACGTTCACCTATTTTTTAGAGTCTTTTCTCAAGACAAACTTCGCTATGCGTCTATGAGACGTCAACGAAATAAGTCCAACTTATGTCGCTATGGCGATGCATCTCGCGTCGTCGTGTGCTATCCTAAGGGAGCCAGCTCCCAGTCATCCGCATCGAGCCTTGGCATGCGTGCTTGTCATTTTCCTTTTCCTCCACGTTGCTTGTGTGCAAGTCAAACAGCTCGGTTCCGGGTAATTCCCGCTGCTTGCATTCTGAGTGGGCTATCGGATCGATATTGCAGGTAAACAGTTCAGATAATTTGCTAGCTTCCGAGCGTAGGCGAGGCTCGCCCTGTTTACTCGGTAATTTTGAGGTCGGCCCCGACGCTCTCAGGAATATTAACAGGTCAACAATGCGGACATCGCCGTTTTCAGAACCATATTCTCGCGAGTCGTGCAGGAATCGGAACTTAGACCGAAACGTGGGAAGGACAAACAGAGCCTGCGTTCACTGAAAGGTCATCTATGAAGGGGTGGCTGCCTGCGGGAACTAGCGCCGAACATGGGCAATGCATTGGCTGTTCACATTGAATATGAAAATAACATGGTGTCACAAGAAATGTTAGACGTTGCAGTAATCGCTATCGCCAGTCAAGTCGTCACTTATCCGTAAAGTGTTGCCTCGTGTGCTTTCGTGGCATGCTCGAAACGCTGTGAAAAGAGCCGCGCTCAAGTCAGAATCATCCTGATTTTATTAGTCATTTTTCAACAGAGGAGCAGACATCCCCGTGAACTGTGAACTGGCCGAAAGGGGGGACTTCTGCAGAGACATAATACCTCGAAGTATTGAAATCCAATACTTGCACCACAGCATGTCTCGAAATTCTATTGAAACTTTGGGACGTAAAATCCCAAATAATAGTAATAATAATATAATAATAATAATAATAATAATAATAATAATAATAATAATAATAATAATAATAATAATAATAAACACGAAAGGAGCGCGCCACCCAATAAGCCAATGTAATTAGCACATTGCAACAAAGTTGCTTAAGGGCCCCACGATGCCACATCTAAAGAGTGTCCGAAAATAAGGCAGGAGATTTCGGGTTTGAAGAAAATGGTGAGGGACCGTTCGACTCACCGAGAAGCGGTTGCTGTCGTTAGGCGGCATCGTTTTCGTCACAGACGCTCATCTAGAAAGCCTGCCCACAGTATCAAGCCTTCTGTAAAGCCTCCTTTCGTTGAATCGGCCTCACCACCACCGCCGGACAGAAGGAACACGTGCACTGAGAATGCTGCCTATGAAAAGGAGGCTCTGGAAGAAGCATGACCATCACTTCCAAGGATAACCACTGCAGAAAAACTGGAACGTGCAGCGGTAGCACCACTTTCTGCATCTCGCCAAGATGAGGCGACAGAGCGTGACCGTGAAATTTTGACGATGATCAAGTCTCTCATCAATGCCATTCGCACGCTTATAGGCAACACGAACACGCCTACAGCACGATGTGCAGTGCAAGTACTGGACTCAGGGCATCCAGCAAGTATTGGATGCCCTGAGTCCAGTACTTGCCAACTTTGCATAGACAAAATGGCTCTTTCACCGCCTTCATTCCGAGACGAAGTACGTAGTGCGACAGTTTTACAGAGGAATGCCAGAGGACTTAAATCCCGGATCTCATGTTTTCGACAGTACGTTTTCCGCAACAGATTTCCTATATTAGTAATATGTGAACCAAATTTGTCAAAAGCGATAAAGCTTTCTGGCTACGAAACCTTCACTTCATCGACTTGTGGTGAACCCAGCAAAGTAATTATATATATCCGCACAGATTTAACCTACATTCCACATTTGGTGCAACCCCATAACGGAAATCAATACGTTTGCCTCCGCGTTGCAAAGAAGGTAGCCTTCACGCTTATCGGCGCATACATCTCACCATCTGGTCAGTTCGATGGTGAAAGACTACATGACATCTTGGCCGCTACACCTGGACCTTGGATTGTTATTGGTGATTTCAATGCTCATCACTTGCTTTGGGGAAGCACAAAGATTGCTTCCAGAGGCCGGAAACTTGCTGAATTCGCCTCACGCCACGAACTTAACGTTATAAATGACGGCAGTCCAACGTATTTGCGTGGTTTGAGATAAAGCAGTTGCTTGAATCTTGCATTGGTGTCAAGACAATTCAACCAACAAGTGCGATGGTTCACTGATATTGAGACTCTAGGCAGTTATCATATTCCAACGTATCTGAAGGTCACAGGTTTTGCAACTTCCTCCTCATCAACTAACAGAAGAGTTAATTGGACAATGTACAAAACAAAGGTGGAAGACGCATGCGATGATATCGCGTGCGGCCTCGAGGAGGTAATGAAAAATGTGATGGAAGAGGTTACGTGCGCCTTTAAATACACATAAAAGCGTACAGAATTTGATATAGAACTTGAACGACTATGAACGATTCGTAGGCGGGCGGAGAGGAGGTACAGGCGCATTAATTCGATTCAGGGCCTCAGAGACGTTTGACGTCTACAATAGAAAATCCAACGTCGAATGGACGAGCTGGATGACCAACAGTGGAAGAAATTTTGTGAATCACTCGATCCTCGCAAGCCTATGTCCCATATATGGAGGACGGTGCGTGGCCTTGGCTCGACTTCACAATAACGTCCATTCAGCACATTGGCTCTCCATCAAGGCCGCCTGCAGGTTGACGTTGCTGAAGATTTCTGCGTGAGGATTGCGGGCAATGTGGTTACCATGAGTGACGAAGTTCTCGGGGATGTTCCTGTGGCACGAGTTTCTGAACTGAATATGCTTTTCCCACTCGAGGAACCGGATGCAGCTCTAGCCACCTGCAGACGTTCATCGTCACCTGAGCCGGACGGTAATACATACGCTGCTTTATGCCATCTTGGAAGACGCGGCCGAGACCAGCTACTAAAATGCTACAACCAGTCATGGAACGATGGCGTCGTTCCAGAAAGGTGGAAATCGAGCCGCTTGGTACCAATCCTCAAACCTGGAAAGTCGCCACTTGATCTGGCATCATATCGACCCAATGCGCTATCCAGCTGTGTGGGGAAAATAATGGAAAGAATGGTTCTGACACGCCTCGAGTGGTACCTTGAACGCTATAATATATACCCAGAGGCCCTGGCTGGTTTTCGAAGAGGCCGCTCTTCTATTGATAATGTCATCGAACTCGTAACCTGTGTGCAACAACAGAAATATTTCAAGCGCATCTCGATTGCAATATTCCTCGATGTGGAAGGTGCATACGACAAAGTAACGCACGATGCCATCCTAGATGCCTTGGCGAACATTGGAATCGGTGAAGAAATGTTTCGATGGATTCGGAGCTACCTAGAGAGGTTAGTGCTTACTGCGGAAGGCCGAACCGTTGATCATTACACCGCTCGTGGTGTTCCACAAGGCGGGGTTCTCAGCCCAACGCTATTTAACCTCACGATCATTGGCCTTGTACAAAGTCTACCTCGATCAGTCAATCTCTCTACATACGCTGATGATATATGTATCTGGGCTTCAGCAGTGACACGACCCCAGGTACGCGCACGGCTCCAAAAAGCAGCGAGAATTACCTCGACGTACCTCCATGCTCGAGGCCTCACAATTTCCACCGAGAAGTGCGCCTTTGTCCCTTTTACTCGCAAGCCCATGATCTATTATCCTGTTTCCATCGCAAACGTGAACCTTTCGTATACGAGATGTCACCGATTCCTGGGCGTCATTATCGACAGAGATCTCTCGTGGAGTCCTCACATCTCGCACTTGAAAAAGAGGCTCAGCTCTATCACACACGTGATGAGATTTCTCGCTGGTAAAACGTGGGGCACATCAGTGTCATCTATGCTTCAGCTGTACAGAGCGCTCTTCTTGGGATAATTCGGCATAGCACGCCCGTGCTTTCCAACGCCGGAAAAACTAACATCAGGGTCCTGCAAAGTATTCAAGGCCAAGTCCTCCGCACATGCATGGGGCTACCTCGGTGCGCTAACACGTTAGCAACAGTTGGTATTGCTAAAGACCATCCGATCACGACATACATAACTGTCGAGACACTCCGGACGCATATCCGTCACATATCCAGAGTGCCTAACCACCACCCTGCAAGCTTGCCACTAGAAAGACCAAAGGCAGCGTTTTCCAAAGTTGTTGCAGCTAACCAGGCTTCACTCTCGTGGAGATTCTCGCCCGCAATCATACCACTATCTCCAGAGTGGTGCATGAAAAGACCCACTGTGCACCTTGAAGTGCCGGGGATATCTAAAAAGGCAAGCCTGTCATCTGCAGCCCTCAAGCAGATCTCACTAGACCTTCTGCATTTGTCGTATGCTAACCGAATTCATGTTTACACGGACAGTTCGGTCTCGGGAAGTTCGACAGGTGCCTTTGTCATACCATCTCGATCAATCACCGTCAAATTGAAGACATCACATGTCACGACATCTACGGGATCCGAGCTCGCCACTCTTCGAGCCACTGTGAAGTTTGTTACGCAAGAATCCCCTAGTAGATGGGCTATTTTCTGCGACTCCAAGGCAGCCCTTCAATGCGTGCGAAGTCTACAACGTGGAAACTACTACCAGATGGTGTATCGTACTATTGAAATTTGTCATCGCGCCGCTGATCAAGGACACGACATTGTGTTACAATGGTTGCCGGGCCATTATGGCATCAGTGGTAACCACCTCGCCGACGACGCTGCCCGATGGGCCCACGATGGAGCACCCACACTGTTAATACCCTTGTCAAGAGTAGATGCAGCTAGAGAACTTCGTCACATCGCGCATAGTGCCACGCTTGCGCACTAGAATTCTCCACTTAACTCCAATCATTGACCCAAGAACCTTAAGTCATGACTCCAGCAACAACTGCCATCCAAGATTTCTCGACGTGACGCTACAATGCTGTGCCTGCTGTGGACTGGGGTAGCGTTTACTAAGTCATTTAGCCATCGCATCGGCATGGCAGATTCATCCATGTGTGAAAGCTGCAACTGTATAGAGACTATTGAACATCTCTTGTGCCACTGTGCCCAGTTTGATGAAGACCGCCGGACTCTCCAGTGTACCTTGGATAGACTCGATGACCGTCCATTTAATGAAGCAAAGATCTTAGGAGCCTGGTCGCGCAGCACATCAGCACAGAAAGCCACACGAGCCCTCCTGAGATACTTGACAGCAACTTCATTGAGGGACCGACTGTGAAACTCGGCATTGTGTGTGTGATGTGACATGTGTCTATCCTTGCCTCTTTTTTTACTACCCCCTCCCCCTCCCCATGTGTAGGGTAGCAAACTGTACGCATAGTCTAGTTAACCCCCCTACCTTTCCTGCATTCCTTCTCTCCCTCTCTTTGTTGATCCGAGACCCAGCCACATGCGGCTCATTCTCGGCACAACGTACCCCGTTTTTCGGTTGTAAACAAACAGGGAACGAATTAACAAAAACTTTTATTTCGTAAGTGCGTTTTGCCACTGGTCAGCCAGATGTAAAAGTTTGACAAGATGTTTTAAGCACAGTTCGTTAGGCACTTGCAGATCGTCTGTCGATTGATTGATTGTCGACAGTCATGTCTGAATCGATCTCTTTTTTTGCTTTTCAAACTCATTAGGCTTTATATAAAATAGGTTGTATATAAAAGAAATAACAGATTATCACGCTTTCGGGCCAAGCGGCGCATGACGCCACCAAAGGGCTCGTTGCGTAACATGAGCCAGCATGTGTAGGCCGCGGACGTTGACATATTTAGTATAGCTATACCTCACGTCAACTACGACCAAGGCCACGCAAAATTAGGGATAATGACAGTCTCCAAGAGAGGGAGTGACCATTGAAAAACTTGATGTCCGCACGTCGATGTTAACATAAGCGAGCAAAGCTATAGGTAGGTGCACTCGCGCATGTAATACATCACCAGAGGTTGCTTACCTTGCAAAGAGGATTGAAGGACCTGTTGGCGGGAGCGGGTCCCGCGTTGCAGCGTTGCTATGCCGCAACGCGGGCGTGAAATTTTGGGGTGGCTATGTATACCTACATGGTTTCCAATAACCTCAGCCCGTATTCAGAAGAAAAATTTTCTTACACTGAAAGCTTTTGCAAGAGAATGCTTCAATAAATCACAATGCGGGGCGTATCATTTGCGAAGCCTACTGATCAATAGCAAAGCGAACTTACGAAATGACACTTTCGCGAATTCGGCCACCGCTGTATAGAGCATATAGTGTATGTCGAGTAATCGGGCTGTTCTTAATACCGCTACCACGAAGGTACTATAGCTGGTTTCTGGTGAATACGTGCCTGGTGAACGTGCAAAGCTTCCATGGGTGATTTCGATTGAGCTGTACGGTTCATTAAGGCATGCATACTCGTGCAACTGCTTTCTATTGATCGCCTTCAACAGCCTAAACACGAGAATACATAGATACATAGATACATAGATAGGGCTGCGGGCGTCGCAGCCCTATCTTAGCGTAATGTTTCAATGGATGAGAGGCTGCTTGTCCAGTCTGGCGGCCGTTACGCGATCGTGATTATCAATTTCATGACGCCACGTCAATACTAAACTACGCCCCCTCCCCTCCCGAACGATCACAGCTGCCTTTCGCACGCATCCGGCCATAGACTACATACGTCTTTCTTAACTACGTCACGCTCAGGTCACTGCCCTGTTACACTTCAACAAGTAAGACAGTCAGAATAGCTATTCCTAATCAGCATGCCATGTTTGCGCGATGATAGTAGACTTAAACTTCTGAGTGCTATATAGGGGCAAGCGGGGTCGCCATGTGTGAAAGGCTTAGTCGAAAAGGGAGGAAATGAAAGAACACTGTGACACTTCAGATGTTTTAACGTAACCATAACATGACAAAAAGAGGGGAGGTGGAAATTCGCGCGCAAGAATAAAGACTTGGCTATTAAGGCACGTTGTATTAAGGATAGAAGGTTAATTTTGGCAACATGGACTTTCTTCCTTTTTTTTAAATTTTGGATGCACATCTGGACAAAACTGCAGGAGCAGTGATTTCGACCAAATTCTCTACGCTATGGTCGCTAAACATTATACCACGGTTATTGCACTTACATTTTATATAGATCAATTGACTAGCTACTGCTCTCTTACTTAGCTTTTCTCCATTTGCGACGAGCTTACACGAAAACGAATAAATTTTCAAAGAGCAATTATCGAAAAGTTCTGAGCGTTATCAGGCCAGCGGTCACTTACACAGTCATGTGCGGTTCGCGTTCGGAACATCGACCCTTTGGGAACAGTGAGCCCGGAGGAAAATGGATTTGCTGCGCGATATCCGGACGCGTTCTATTTCGGGTCTCCAGGCTACGGAAGGCCGAGGCACCGATTGCGGTTCTCTTCGGGAACCGCGACACACCCGATTGAGACAAATGGCTTCCAACTCTGGAATCCCGCGAGGGTGGCATAAGGGGGGTTCGTTCTCGAGCGATTCGATGGCCGGATAGAAAACGTGACGCCCGCACAGTGAGGGTTGCGGGCCTAAGGGCTGCGTGACTGCAGTCGTGAACGTACCCTATATACGCACACACAGCGACATCGAACAGCCCTTAAGATGAAAGCAGGATGCAGCATAGTGAAGGTCGAGTATCGATTAATAGACGCTTGGAAGATTTTGTCTGCTTTTAGGCCATTAGCACACCAACAAAACAGCGTGCGGTGTCGATCCCGAGAAGGCCTCGCTGGTAGATGAAAAAAAAAAAACTGGAAATATGTATACAACGGTGAACGCGTCGTCGGATCGCGCAGTTTAGATATGCTTCCGTAACATATCGAACTTGATTATATGGTTTGACGCGATGAAACCACGACTGTGATTGTGAGGAACGCCGTGGTGATGAAATCTGGGTTGGTTTGAAACTCGCGAGTTTCGTTTTACGAGCACCTATTTATTTATTTATTTACAAATACTGCATCTTGCACAGCAAGATATTGCAGGAGTGAGCACAACACAAGATAAAATACAATACATTAAGTCACACTAAATCGAATTTAGTCGCAATGAATATAACACAAATAAAGTATACACATTGAATATACACACTGAAGGATACACACTGAATGGGCAGAACATCAGGAAAGTATACACAGCTGATCAATGAAGAAAAAAAATAGGGGCCAAGATGTGTTTGCGTTTCGGGCCGATGGCAGAGCGGCGCGCGTGATCCGCAATCGAAGTCGAGTCCTCGAGCTTAGCAGCGCAACACTTTAGCGGCCAAGCTATACTGAGGCGGCCAATTTTTTTCATATACACAATATGGTAACGAAAACACCGAAAACGGATAAAATATACGACGGATAAAACTGATGCCATGCAGCGCCATGGTAGGTCCTTTCTGTTATTTCCTCAGACCCTTCTCACAGGGCGAGCAGAAGCGGTCTGGCAACTCGCGTTTTTCCCCTTTTATGTTTTTCGTAGAAACCTCTGTGCGTCGGTATCCGCAAAATGGCTCGTATACTAGCCGTTTTGCGCATACCGACGCACGGAGTGTTCGTGGAAACGCAAAGGCGAGTTTCTTCCCTTTCTTTATATAGCGGCATAGAATTTCTCTTAAGGCATAATATTTTCTTCGTGCATGTGTATTTATTGTGTGCCGTTAGGCCGGTGTTGTGTATGAAGTGAAGTAGTGTCTTGTGGAATGTGTTGTCATGTCTCCAGCGGTCACAAGCGGTAGTGTTGCTGTAGCGAAGGCTTACTTGCAGGAGGTTCTGCGCACTTGCGTGTGCTAGCTGTAGGTTGCCAGATTAGAGACAGATCCGCCTGCTAAAGAACATGGTGGCGCCCATGAAAAAACTTCGAGCTATACACCTTTTCACATGAAGGAAGAAAAAAACACCGCCATGCTGGGCTGTGCGCGGGAGTACAAAGGCTAAGGGCGCAGCGTTGCCAGTGCATTTTCGAGGGGACACGCCAATTTGCACAGCCCCAGGAGGGCTATGGCGGCGCCCAGGGCGGCGTTTATGAAAAAGTGAGTATGAGTGATGAGTCTCATTTACGAAAATGAAGCACATTAAAAAGTTCACTTTTCATTGCTGATTCACGATCGCTATAGTTTTTTTTTTCAATTTGGCAACGTGATTTCTCCACCACAATCAATCCTTCACTTCGTAGCTCATTCATTAATTCCTCTAGGTAGTTCGCACACAAGTTTCAACTTATCTGCCGGATAATCACACTGCGCCCTCCTGTAATACGTCTTTAGGCAAGGACAACAACCACCCAGCGTTGTTTTAACTGGAAATATCCTGAAACATTTTGGCAAGTAATCATCCAATGACCGCAGCATCGGAGTTGGTTGCCTCATGATTCAATTGCCACAAAAAAAAATTGTCGAAAAAGTTCCAGAACGAGCGGACTCGCAGGAATTTGTCACACAATTTAAGCCCTTCCTCTCTTCTCACGCACGGCGAGGTTTCTTCAAAATACACAGGAAAAGATGACACGGGGGAAGAAAGCTACGTCTGCGCACGTCATGGAAACGTGATCATTGTCTCGGATTGTGATTCCTTTGCGTGCTGGTATCGTTACGGGGTAGTTTAGCCAACTACCAAGCGCGGCACTCTTACAAGCAACATCTTCAAGGCAAGGGTCGCGTGTGATCAAAACTTCAATTTTATTTACGTGAACTACCAGTAAATAGCAACAGTATGATAATTGATGAGATACAGCTGGTGCCTCGCCCGCCGAAGCCAGTAAGGCTTTTGTATGAACAGAGGGACTCTGAGAAAGTAGCAACATTGCGCTCCACACAAGACTACTGTTCACAGCTGTGTTTCCTGTTCCCAGAATGCATTCTTTACCCAGCTCAACACTCTAAAAGGAAAAAAAAAAAAAGACGAGTCCTTGGCCTTCTCTCGGAGGGTCCCAACTTTACACGCAGATGACTCACTCGGAAAGGGCACTTTGACTTTCTTGTGGGTCACATGACTCTCAGAAGAGAGTATAATGACCCCCAAAGAGAGTTGACGCTACAGAAGCCCCAGCAGGGGCATCTGTAGCGCTCTCCGTCGAAAGGAGCGTGTTGGGTGCGCGAAGAGCAATGCCATGCAGGGAACAAAAGTACCTATAGTCACTGATAGCCCAAGGCTTCAGTGCAAACATACGAGTGAAGTCTGGCTATCTGTGGCTTGCGGTTGTGATTTTAGGCTTGCCACTCGCGGCAGCGGCCAAAGTGGAGAATTAGATGCGTGGCAGAAAGAAAAAAAAAACGGCGACTATGGCGGGGAAGAAACGGTGGAAGGTAAAGAACAAGCCAACCTTCAACAGGGCTAGCGCCCGTGTGGAAAGTCACTTCACGTAGATCAAGCATATTCTATTGCTTTTGTAGGCTTCATGTCCTGCGTGGTGTTCGCTTTTCAGTTGACAAAATAAGTTGAATAATGAGTTAAAAACCAATAAATATTGGCAGACCCCACGCACAGTGGGAATCGATGATATGCGAAGCATGAATTAGAAATGTTTATATGTCACTTTAAAATCAGCACAGCGTTACGAGGTGGAGGGAAATGATGCCGTACATAACTTCCGTGTGATGATTATCATTTTCTATGTGTCGTTTACCTTCGTCAACCATTCATGTCACGTGATACCAAATTTAGTATATGTGGAGCTAGCGAAACGGCCGCGAGCACACTATGAGCGAGGTATGTTGTCATGTTCTTACATGATACGCGTGTAAGGATTATCACATTTGCACCAGTCGTACAATTCATCATCCATTAACGTAACGTAACATCAAAATTGGTATATGCGGAGCTAGCAAAACGGCCGTGAGCGCATCATGAAGGGTCCAATATACTTCAATGTAGCGTTGACGCGGGCGCACGCTGGGCACAGCAACGCTACCTTAGCAAAAGGCGAGCACTCTATAGTCTGACGCCAGGCGCGACCAGCGTCCGTCGGCGCGGCTAGACGGCAACTGGTGCTTTCGCGCCGATGCCACAGAGTAACATTACTCTATGCCGATGCGTTACACAGACAACACAGCGTCTCCCTCTTTTCGTGACGGAGGGGCGCTGGATGTGCTGAAACGCGCATGCATGTGTCAAAGTGACGCAGCGCGGCGCGCGCCTGCGAGTATATGGCAGGACCGGTGCCTAGCGTGGAACGCCGGCGTGACGCGACGAAATGAATGCCGGCGAGCACGCGCACCGCGTCATGCCTAAATGTATTGGCACCTAGACTGTGGCATGTAGTCATGTTCTCACATGTCACGCAAATCATGATTATTTCGTCTGCACCAATCACATACGTTCGTCATCCATTGGCGTCACGCAATACTAAATTTGGCATATACGAAGGTATCAAAACGGCCGCGAGCGCATCATGTGTATGGCATGTAGCCATGTTGTTACACGACGCGCATGTCGTGCTTATCATGTTTGGGTGTGTCATTTACCTATGTCGTTCGTTCGCGTCGCGTAATACCGAGTTGGGTACATATGAAGCTAGTGAAACGGCCGCGAGCGCATCATTAGCGTAGCATGTAGTCATGTTGTTACATGACACCCATCTTATGTTAATCATGTCTGCACCAGTATCATACCTTCGTCATCCATTCACTTTTCGTGATACCAAATATGGTATAAGTGAAGCTAGTGAAACGGGCGCCAGCGCATCATGAGCGTGACTTGTAGTCATGTTGTTACGTGCCACGCATCTCTTGATTATCATGTTTGCACCAGTCACATATCTTCTTCATTCATTCACGTACCATAATTCCAAATTTGGTATATGTGACATAAATGATACGGCCGTGCGTGAATCATGAGCGTGGCATGTAGTCCTGTTGTTACATGACACGCATGTCATGATTTTCATGTTAAGGTCTGTCACTTGTGTTTGCCTTGCAATTATGTCATACCTTACAAGTTTTGCAACACGTCATGTGAACGAAACCACCGCGAGAGCTGCAGGACCATGACGCGTAAATCACGTCATTCATGACATACAAGTCATGATTTCCATGTTATGACTAGTATATTATGTTCTTCATACAGTCATGTTAGGCCATACCAAGTTTGGTATCGATACCATTATCGAAACGGCTAGGAGAGCTAAAAGTCGTAGGCGGCTAGATAGATAGATAGATAGATAGATAGATAGATAGATAGATAGATAGATAGATAGATGGATAGATGGATAGATAGATAGATAGATAGATAGATAGATAGATAGATAGATAGATAGATAGATAGATAGATAGATAGTGTTGCGAAGGCCACCTCCGAATCCCACCGCTGACCTCCACTGTTGCGTAGCGACGGACCGATCCCGCCGAAGCCACCACTGTTGCGAAAGACGGCGACGCCAACACGGTCCCGATGGCGCCACTGCTTCCAACTCCGCCGGGAAGGTCACCAGCCGTTTGGTAGCGTATGTTTATCAGCTCGCGACTGCTTCTGCGCAGAGCTGATAAGACGAGCGGACGAGACGACGGTGAGTTAAACAAGGTTTATGTACAGCATATATACAGAGGCGTTACAATTTCGGCACTGGGGCCGACAGAGACTCGAAGAGCCGAGCTCTTCTCTCTAACACATAGATCAGCCTTTCGCCTAAGACCGCTGACTCACACACATGTCGGCTCTCCGACATGGGGACTCCTCTCTCGTAGGACTGCCGATCGCGACGCGCCGCAGGGCTTCTTTTATTTACACCGGGTCCAACCAAAATGTCCAATCAGAAGCGCCGCTGGTCGTCAGGGCAGATTCCGCCAATGGGGGTCGCCGCGCCATGCGTCAGACCACTAGACACGCGGACGCCGGCTCGCTGTCACGCGCGCAGCTGACTCACTGCACGTGGGCCAGAGGGGCGCCGCGCGTGTTCACGCCGTCGAGGTGATCGCGCCAGGCCGACTGCGGGCTGGCCTTGACCCAGATTGCCTTTTTCAGAGGCACGGACGTTTGACGAGGACTCGCTGGCATAACAGCACCCCCGCCGCCAGACAATGCACCGGAAAGACGAGCTGCTTCCACGGGGCTCGGATGTCAGGTGCGCTCGTTCGCCAGGTCCCTCCAGGTTCGCCTCCAGGGCCATGGGGAGAATACAGCTCCAGACTGTTCCGGGAACACATCCCATTTTTGACGACGGATCCCAGCTCCACTGGCTTGTCGCCACAACTTGCTGACCAGCTTCACTCGTCTCTTCTGACCATCTTCGGTTTCAGCACTTGTCGATGGTTCTGCAACTTGCTAAGAACGGTTCGACAACAGACAACACACGACACACGCAAGTGCCTTCGGTCACCCGACAGAACACCAGACAAAGTATCGTACAACATATACCTATCTACGTGTCTATCGGAATTTTGTTCCCTCTACATCAAGAGGCACATGTGGGACACAAGACTCTTAAAATGACAACTCAATTTTTTTTTCCCACGTAAAACAACGTAACGGATCAGAATACCACATAAAGTTGGCCCCTTGAGATCACTCTGAACGAGAGCGCTCAGCCCAGGTCGTGATGAGGTCAAAATTTTGCCCCGAATCGCCAGCCAGAAACCGAAAGGTTGAGAAGGTACTAACTAAACGCACTGCTCAATGCACCTGCATTAACGTTTACCCTTCCTTTTTTTTTTTTAGTGAACGTCAAAGTTGCGCTGTGGAGCAACATGCTCCACCTCAGTAACCGGCCATTTTTAGGCGACGATACCTATGCGGCACCAAGAGCGGCTCACACTTGCGACGTTGCACAGGGGAACAACGATACGGCTTGCTACGGATTGACTCCTCACCGCTTAGCTCGATATCGGGTTCGATCACCGTCGTGTCTCCGGGACGGTCCGACAACACATACCCAAACTCGGAAACAATCTTTCTCAGGTCCTCCTTCTCAGGTCCTCTTTCACTTAAGCTAGGCTCTAGGTTTATCTGCTCCCGGATTACTTTCGATCCCCTTTCGATCACCTCACTAGAACTCAAATTTTCTGCTTCCTCTTCCTCTGAAGCCTTCAACAGCTGATTTACGACCGCTTGATGTTGAACATTGGGTTTCATCAAGTTGTAAATTTTGTTCTGCCGCCTTCCTACTTGCACCTCATAATTTGTATCGCAAGGCTTCGATAATACTTTGGCGGGCCCTTCCCAATCAACCTCAAGCTTGTTCCTTTTGGATGTCTGCAGCCGCATTACCTGGTTATCAACTTCAAAAGCGCGCTTCTTCCCCGATTTCTCGTAGTGCTCCTTCGACAGCACTTTTGCCGCGTTTTTCTGGCTTTCCACTAGCGCTTCAATTTGGCTTTCCACTAGCGCTTCAATCGAGAGATCCTCACTCTGCTCTCGAATGAGCGTCTCTCGATCAACTCTCGGCAGCTCGCTCCAACTTTCCGCTACAGGCGAGAGCGTTGCAACCCTCTCGCTCTGACTCAATGGCGCCACGTCGTCTCCCCCAGCGCATACCGCGCCGGCCGCTCCCGCGACGGGCCGCTCGCGTGACAGCTCACATGACTCATGCGGAAAATTTCCTTTCTGGGGTTCCGTCGACCCGCCGACAAGGTCACTTGAGAGTTCACCGCATGGAACCAAGTCAAGCTTCCGCGAAAGCTTTCGCGCTTGCGATCGCGTGAGAGCCATGCACGCTAAGTTGGGGAAGAACGATTTGCCCTGCTCTTTGAGAAGCTGCTCCGAGTTGTTGGAGAAAAGATAAGAAAAACGATCATTTAGCGCGGCAGACACAGCCGCTTCGGTGCGAAGCTCACCGAACGGGCCTTTAATGACAACCTTGGCGATTGGTAAGCGAACACTCTGCTCCTCGGCGACCTGCCTGATCCACGCGCATTCTCCTGTGAAGTCATCCGGAGACACCAATGAAGGATGGACAACGTCCATGGTTGCCGCTGAGTCTCTAAGTGCTCGGCACGTTTTCTTATTCACCCTAATTTCTTGGAGATACGGCTCCAACAACCGAATGTTTTTTTCTGATTCTCGGATCGTTCCGAAGGCAAACTTTTCCTGACAGTTTCTAGCGATGTGCCCTTCCTTTTTACAGTTGTAGCAGATTAGCGGCTTCCGTTTGTTTTCCGATTCAAATGCCTGTGTGGTAGAAACCTCACTCGATTTCTCCGCTTCTGTTTGCCCTTCCCCTACACTGTCCTTCGTAAGAGACGGGTCCTTCTTGAAATTACGGTGCGGAGCGGGTTTCCGTTGATCAGGTTTCCTTGAAAAGCCCTCTTTCCTTTCATCCCTTTCAACGCGCGCTGCCCTGCTATGCAACTTTCGGCGAGTATAATACTCCTCAGCTAACTCAGCTGCCTTGTTTAGCTGTACTTCACCAAGTTTGTCCTGCAGCCAAAGTTTGACATCCTCCTCGATGCAGCGGTAGAATTGCTCCAATGCAACGCATTCCACCACTTTATCGCGGTCGTCATAAACACCTTCGCCCTTGAGCCATTCAATCAAATCGGCTTTAAGACGAAACGCGAAGTCAACGTGTGACTCATTCCCTTTTTTAGCATACCGGAACCTTTGCCTGAAAGCCTCGGGTGACAACTTATAACGTCTCAAGAGCACTTCCTTAACCTCGTCATAGCTCTCAAACGCTTCCCTCGACAAGCAAGTTATCGCGTCGGACACTTCGCCGGGAAGAAGAGCTAGCAGGTTCCGCGCCCAAAGAGACCGCTCCAAAGCGTTTCGCTCACAGACGTGTTCAAACTTGACGAGGTACTTCGCCATGTCCTCGCCTACTACGAACGGTGGCAGTTGGTCCCGAATTCTAAAACCGCTGACCTGAACTGTTGGAGAAGCTACGCTAGGCGCCTGCGAACACTGTAGGATTGCCAATTCTAGTCGTTTCAACTCGAGACGCTCCTGTCTCTCGGCCTCCTCGCGACGTTCGCGCCTTTCAGCTTCTTCGCGAGCTTCGCGCCTTTCAGCTTCTTCGCGAGCTTCGCGCCTTTCAGCTTCTTCGCGAGCTTCTACTTCTCGCCTTTCAGCCTCCTCACGGCGTGCTTTAATATCCACCCAGGCCTCATCGACTTCCTCAGCCGACACTCCCTCATCCTTCATGATCTCAAGGATCGCTTGCTTTCGTTTCGCACGGCCCAAAGTAATGCCGAGTTCCTCACAAATTTTGATGAGTTCCTTCACTTTAAGGTTCTCCATCGTTCACACTAGCCTCTTGCTGTTTGCCCCTGTTAAAATCTACTTGCCGTACCCACTATAAGCCTACTAGCAAGACGCGCAAGCAATTTTTCACACTTCCGTGTTTACCCCCTCCGCATTAACTTTGGTTTCAAAGCGCTTCGACTTGGCTTGAAACGATCAAAGCTCACTTCAATGCTTCACACAGCCCTTCTCTAAACTACTACAACCTGAGCTAGAGTAGTCTGGTGAACTGAGGGGAAAACATCAGGCACTCACCGCATCGATGTCGCTGACGCCGGCCGATCCCGCAGCTGCCAACCACTGTTGCGAAGGCCACCTCCGAATCCCACCGCTGACCTCCACTGTTGCGTAGCGACGGACCGATCCCGCCGAAGCCACCACTGTTGCGAAAGACGGCGACGCCAACACGGTCCCGATGGCGCCACTGCTTCCTACTCCGCCGGGAAGGTCACCAGCCGTTTGGTAGCGTATGTTTATCAGCTCGCGACTGCTTCTGCGCAGAGCTGATAAGACGAGCGGACGAGACGACGGTGAGTTAAACAAGGTTTATGTACAGCATATATACAGAGGCGTTACAATTTCGGCACTGGGGCCGACAGAGACTCGAAGAGCCGAGCTCTTCTCTCTAACACATAGATCAGCCTTTCGCCTAAGACCGCTGACTCACACACATGTCGGCTCTCCGACATGGGGACTCCTGTCTCGTAGGACTGCCGATCGCGACGCGCCGCAGGGCTTCTTTTATTACACCGGGTCCAACCAAAATGTCCAATCAGAAGCGCCGCTGGTCGTCAGGGCAGATTCCGCAATGGGGGTCGCCGCGCCATGCGTCAGACCACTAGACACGCGGACGCCGGCTCGCTGTCACGCGCGCAGCTGACTCACTGCACGTGGGCCAGAGGGGCGCCGCGCGTGTTCACGCCGTCGAGGTGATCGCGCCAGGCCGACTGCGGGCTGGCCTTGACCCAGATTGCCTTTTTCAGAGGCACGGACGTTTGACGAGGACTCGCTGGCATAACAATAGATACGCTCAAAGTCGCCGAAGTTCACTGAGAAATGCTTCGCATTTAAAAACAAAGCCAAACAGCGTACACACGCCGTTATACTGACATGTATGAGAACCAGGCCTAATACGGGCCTGACTCATGCCCGGGCCCGCTCCAACAATGCCTTACCCGACTCGGCCTGAACCCATGCAGTGCTGTAGCTTTAGGCTGCAGGCTAAACATAAATGATCGCTTGATGAAATACAACCCACTCTACAAGACATGCCTCATGGGTCATGTAGTACGGCCGGCAGAAGACTATCGCCTTTCTGCGACATTTGCAACAAAGCGCGCAGATACGAGGCCGATTTTTTGTCTCTCAGAGGGAATGAATTGTCAAGAGGTCATTTAAAGCGCACCCGCGTCAACCTGATTTTCAATTCAATGGCGACTTCGAAAGATATTCCGAAATCTGCAAAAAATATCCCGCGAATCAATCAATCAAAATTAATGACGCCAACATCTTTTCCAGGATAATAGCAATTAACGCACTAATGATTTCTTCATTATTATGTTCGCCAGCCATCAGGTGCCTGTGCACAGCTTAGTATTCGAGAGGTAGATACATAGGCCTATCATTAAGCCGAAAACCTCATTACGTGCGTCGGTCAGCCATCGTATAAACTGGGCAGCTGGCCATTAACTCGAAAGCCAACCTAAATGCAAAATCGAAGGCATCCATTTCTTTTAGCAAGGCCGCCGAGGTTATGTATAAGGTTTCGAGCGCGATCATCGAAAACCGACGTTATAATATCTCACCGTGAGTCTTAATATCTTTTTTGTTTTGTTATGGCTGCCACACGCGAAGCAATGGCTGCTCCATGGTATACAATATAAAATATAACTGGTATATTTATAATGTCTTACGTTATGAAAACGCTTTGTCACACTTAAAAGAAGGAAGCTCGCGGCTGTTTATGTTGAAGCTGTTTAATCAAGTCCAGTGGTCTGAGAAAGTCGATACACAATTAAACGCTCCGATGGAGAAAAGATTAGGCTCCTCTATCTTCTGGTTTTACGTTCGACTTAACAGAGTACATAGTCGGTAGCAACGAAGGAATGAAGATTTTCTTTCTCATTTTGTAGGCCTTCATAGTAAAACAGGTCTCAGCGCTTCCATGGATTGTTACAGCGTTGTGGAGAATAAAAAGCAACACTTCTCTCCGACGATTATCTTACCGTTGTGTCGGCAAACCATTACCGGTGAGCATGCATATGTGCCGTCGAGATTTAGTAACGTACGAAGTAACACAAATATATAGGAAGAAAGTACCATGTACGCAGAGACAAAAAAAAAACGTAGGTGCTTATTCTTCATCGCATATATATACAGTAAGCCCGCACTTTGACGTAATGAAGATGAGCAACGGCAATGTCAAAACATCTCCACTCACGACTGAAGTTAGCCGTCGCACGTGCACTGTCGCACCATGATGGGCAGACGTCCTCTAATTTGGGGGAAGGCATCCAGTAGCTTGATTCCCTGCTCACCTTTAACGAAATATGTAAACACTATCAATTGTTCAGGCGCTAGTTACCACTCCCGCACCCGCAACTCTCAAGCGCCCCAGTCAATCGCATTAAGAATGCTGCCCACCGATACTGATCAGTTGCCCTTAGTTTACAGTGAGATTATCGATAGCGTGAAGTCTCAACACCTTCATTGCGATGATAGACGACGCACGTTATCTCACATGGTGTGGCAATGCACGGCACTGCGCGATAGCGAGCCTCCCAGCACACAAGACGCCTGGAGGACAACAAACACAAGCTCGGACCGGGAGGTGCCAGTCCGGGCTGTCCAGCGGGCCCGAAGTTTGGGGGAGAGGCATTCCTTTCGGATCCCAATGTGTGTGCCCCCCGCAGTCGACCCGGCTTCTTGACGGTCATCGGTTTCTCAGGATAATTTATAAATAAGCTTCTCTTACATGAAATAAGTTTGCAGTGCGTGGAAATATTATGCTGCGCACGCGATCAAAAGGTAACAAAATCACGTACTCTTCGTTTATGGTAAAAAAAGTGACTTAAGTTTATCTTCTCCTTACCTATACGTAGTATTTTTACAGATAAGGTATTGCTCTCTTTTTCATACGCAAGCCCATGCCACGGCGATGTAATATGCACGGGCTCATTCATTCATTCTTTCATTCATTCATTCATTCATTCATTCATTCATTCATTCATTCATTCTTTCTTTCTTTCTTTCTTTCTTTCTTTCTTTCTTTCTTTCTTCCTTTTTTTTCTTTCAATCCTTTTTCATTCACATTCACATTCATCAGGGGCTGCTCCTAAGCCCCTGATGCGTCGAGCGCACAATCCTGTCCTCTCTTTTTTTTAACACAGTCCTCATGAACAGCATACGATCTTTTTTTCAAAGTGGTTAGTGTGATGGAATAACGAAAGAAAAAAAGGGAGAGGTGGTCAAATTCCACGTCTCTCAAAACGAGTGGGTGAACTGAGGCGCGCGCCAACGCACTTCGAGCGGCTGATCAAACCAACGACGTGCCGGCAGCAGCCGTAGTATCCAGATCCAGCCGTTTCACAAAGCAAGAAACAAAAAGAAAAATAACACCTCTCTCGATCAAGGCACGGTTCGTTGAAGCGAGGCAACGAAAGTTTTGAGCCGCAGGAATTTCAGCGCTCAGTGCTTTGTAATGAATTCCAGAAAGAAAAATACGTGCCGTATATAGTGATTTAAAACGGTGCAGCTGGGAGAGCAATACGTGGATGCACTATGAGCAGCGGCGTGTAAACTAGCATATATATATATATATATATATATATATATATATATATATATATATATATATATATATATATATATATATATATATATATATATATATATATATATATATATATATGCTTATTTTACACATCTGACCTTCCTTGCGTTGCAGTACTGTGCTTTCGGTTCGGGTGAATTCATCGGATAATAACGGTGTTTTGCTTTGAACACAATCGCAGAAGTGGGGCTTTGTCAGTGTTGAAATGCGAGTAACACATTATTTTCTTTACTTTACCTTAATTAAATACTTTTTGTCCATATGGCACAGCAATAACGTTTACTTGTTTCAGAATTGTCGCTCAATTGCTGGACAAAGTGGGGTGGATTGAAGGCAACATTGTAAAGCGCTACGCAGCTCCCAAGGAGCTATATTGGCCGAGTTCTGCCCTGTAGCTATAATTAAGCGAGTCCATAGACGATAGTCTTCAGAAGTCTGAATTTTTTAGGCAGCCAATTGTACGTATGTGTAACGACGCCACAGATATTAACATTTATATATATAACAGTGCGCAACAGCGGAGTTTCTCGGGTAGGCTGATTTTAAATGCGAAACATTTCTTAGCGAACCTCGCTGACTTTGATCGTATCTATCTATCTATCTATCTATCTATCTATCTATCTATCTAGCCGCTTACGTTTGTGTGCTCTCGTGGTCACCCCCCTAACTTGGCGTGAACTAAAATTAGCATCGCAAGATGGTTTGATGAATATGACACACTGGCCAGGACATGAATAATGTCAGAATAACGTCGCGTACGTCGTCAAAAACTTCCCGCAAGACACTGGCCCATGCCCACGGGCGGGTATGTGTCGCTGGTATGCGGGTATGTGCCACAGGCGATTGACACTTAGTATCTACCCAGTAAGGACGAGAGCACGTATGGGCAATTTTAACGCGCGAGTGTAACGAAATACCCAACATCGGTAGCGTCAACCCGACGAATGCAAAGAATAAATGTCAGCGTACCAGTAGGAATCGAACCCAGCCATTCTGCGTGGCAATGAAGCATTTTACCACAGAGCTATGCCAGGTCGCGGAACTACTTTCCAAATAGACGCCGATCTTCGTCAAACGTCAATAGTGGTTGCAGTGCTGCCTACCAAACTTTACAAAAAATACATATGTGCTCCTTTGATGCAGCCGTCATGTCGGGTTAACGTCAATTGTGGTTAGTTGTCATGCGTTAAAGTTGATTTACGTAGCAGTGTCCAGGGCCAGCATCCTCGCGAGCATCAGCGCTTCATATCAGCTTCTGGTGTTGCTAATACGCATGTCCCAGTTGGCATTGTTGCGCAAGTGCAAACAGCTGGTTATATATAGAGCTCAAACTCTTCAATCTATGTCTGCGCGTGCAACATTTGTACATATATTTAGCGGCATTTCATGACGTGTCGCTCATTAAAAAAATTGCAACATGGTCATCTTCCCTCCGCATGCTTCGCATAACGTCGATTGCCATGTACGTGGGATCTGACGATTTTATTTATCTTAGCTTTATTGATTGATTTGTGGGGTTTAACGTCACAAAACCACCATTGGATTATGAGAGACGCCATAGTGGAGGGCTCCGGAAAATCTGACCACCTGGGGTTCTTTAACGTGCACCCAAATCTGAGTACACGGGCCTACAACATTTCCGCTTGCATCGGAAATGCAGCCGCCGCAACCGGGATTCGATCCCACGACCTGCGGGTCAGAAGCCGAGTACCTTAGCCACTAGACCACCGCGGCGGGGCGATATCTCAGCTTTATATAGTGCTACGTCGATGAACTAGGGTTAAATGGTACGGTAATTGAAAAGAAATGGACCATCTCCCCGAAGAGAACCCTTATGGGATGCGGAAGCAGCAGCAGTGGGCACGCCGTTGACCCGGCTAACACGGGGGTCGACACAGGTGCTTGAGGAATGGTTCGAAGCGAAACTCGGTGTAGCCTTTACTGGTGCAAACGTTTCTTTGAAACGCAAATACACGGGAGGTGGGTTGGGTTTTGTGTTTCATCGCAGATAAACGAGCCGGAAGATTGTTTTCCACTCGACGTGTGGTCAAGCGTTGTGGGCGAGCCTTGTGGGCGGTGAGGAGGGTCAAGCGAGAAAGAAGTTTGTAGCGAGCGGTGGAAGGAGCCGGCCGCTTCTGCGGGTGAAGGAGAGAGTGACGTCAACGCGGAGCTGCGGCTTGACCTACTTGGCATCGTTCCAACAAGTGCGGCGGGGGGAACGCGTTGCGGCGCATTTGTGCGGACGCACGCGACAGTGTACATAGGCTAGCCAAAGAGCCTGCTTCACACGCTAATGTACATTATTCGAGCAAGTTTTAGCTATGTGTTATACAGCGGCTGTAAAGCAGGTTTGTTACGACCCTGTTATATTAAGGCGGCCCGGTGACTGCTACCCTCGACATATAGCCGGGATTAAAATAGTTTACGCGCGTAAACAGGGCCTCCACCAGCAGTCCGTATAATTCGAGCCCAACGTTCAGCCAGCCGAACACGTGAATGAAAGGCAATGCCCCGCGTTTCTACAGTACTGGGTGGTCTTAATGAACCGTGTCGGTAAATGATGAAAGCACTCATTACACAGCACGCTCATTACACGTAGGCCCGCGCACACAGGATGGGCTCAGGCGGTGATGACCGGACTGTGGAGGTTAAGTGTCTCGCCTCTAGTTCGGCCATGCCTATACTCAACGCAGGCAAAAAAAAAAGGAACAGGCCTGCGGCCTAAAACCCACCCTTCGCAAAATCCATGTCTACATTGTGGGCCTCCTACTTGATGTCGAAATGATCCGGGTAAACTTTCAGCCTTCGTTAATATGACGCATTACGCGCAGCTCGAAGGACAACGCTCTCGGTGAGCCCTTCATTAGGCCGGCAATGGAGCCACTACTAGAGAGCCTGGCCACGACGAGCCCGCGACGTGGCCACTCTAACAAGCAGCACCTGCACCATGGTTCAGCGCCGGACATGATGATTTCCGAGAAGCTGCGTCCATCTCTGTGGACACGTGCGACGTCCTTGAGGTGATAAGGCTTTATTAGCGCGGATAGCAAACCAGAACCGATAATTAACGCACGAAATATGCTTCTAACGTGAGGCCAGGTGCAATGCTGCACCATGTTGCTTGTTTTATTCGGTCTATATGAACTCCTCCCGTTTCTAGATGCGAAGCAACTTATGGTAAAGTCTTCAATCCGGTGGTGTGCGGCGTGACTACGCTTACGGCGCATGCGCAACAGCTGGCCCAAGCACTGCCAGAACGCGCTCACGTGCAAGCGCGTTCCAGCCCTTGTAAGGGGCTGGGCGAGATGTTGTGGCCTCTCTCGCTAACACTCTCTCAGCAATCATGTTCTTGCGTCGAAGAACGGTATTCTGCAGGCAGCGTCTGGCCTGCGGCACGCATGTATTCCGCGGGTCGCTCTTCATCGCCAGCGTGCCGAAGGTGCGGTGATGACGAAACGCTGCAGCATATTGTTTGCTCCTGCCCTGACCTGGCCACTGAGCGTTGCGCACTGGTAAGCCGCTATCGTCTGCTTGGACTACCTGCCGAAACAATGGAAGACATACTTTTTCCCGCGCGCTCGAAGACGAAAGCCCTTCGAGCCTTCCTCGAGTTCTGTGCTTGCGCGGACCTCGCCGCCTTATAGACGGACTCTTTTCACTCGCACTACTGACTGTACTGACAAGACGTTCTCTTGCCATGCCATTCACTTTTTCTTTCCCTCCTCTCTTCTTCCTATCATCTTTACTTCCCCTTCCCCGATCCCTAAAGGCGCTGAGCCGTGCCCCCGCGACGGGAGGCAGAAAATAGCGTCCTTTTTGTCTCTTCCTCTTTCATTAATCTCTCTCTCTCTCTCTCTCTCTGCAGACGCGCGATGAACCCAGGCGCTACCGCACGGCGTGGTGATGAATTCACCCGCGTGGCGTGCTCCAACAAGAGTTCGGGACGAGTAACATCAACAGAAATTACAGTGAATTCATTGTGTGCTCCTCTTGCAAGGAGGCGTTAACATCGGGCAAGGTGCCCGTGATGACAGAACCATGCACCGCTTAGCATTCTACTCCGGGTTCCCTTTAGTGGGAGACGGCGTATTTTTTTTTCTTTCATGCTAAGTGGCTATGAGCGGACATTATCAGCAATGAGAGAATAGTTTCGGAATAGAACGCTGTGAAATCCATCCCTGGGCATTCAATTCTAAAGCTCTCTAACGTAACGTGGTTCAACCATAACACAGTTAGCGCCAGCATGTTGCAAATGAGGTGCTAGTCTTAATATTTCTGCCAGGTAGACATAATATCCCTTGACTCATCAACTTCAGTTCGGCAATTACAAAATGTGCCCTACAACTAACGAATAAAACACTAAAGCTCTTCGTAATGATTGATTTGTGGGGTTTAACGTCCCAAAACCACCATATGATTAGAGAGCGCCGTAGTGGAGGGCTCCGGAAATTTCGACCACCTGGGGTTCTTTAACGTGCGCCCCTAAAGCTCTTCGTAATCAACACCATGACTCCGTTGTATGCAACACCACCTAGACTATTCACAAGGCCCGTTCATACCCCTCTCTCCAGACGGCATACGTCACGCTAGTTGTCCGATGTTATGACCGGCACAGCAAGGAGGTGGCTTGCAAGGGACGCTCATCGGCGTAACGGTCAAACGCTGTCCGCGTCCTGCAGGAACGCGGGAGGCGTCTGTGTGCGCCGCAGGAAATGCACATCAGCGTCGCTGGGACACACAGTCGGCGTCTAGCGCGTGCACGGACGGCTATAAAAGGAGCGTGTCGGGAGTGCGCTGTGCTCTCTCTCTGGACTTCGCTGGCCCGCTCGTCTCGAGTGCGCTCTGGGCCCTTGTGATGGAAAGGCGCGTCTGTACGCTCTCGTTGCAATGTACTTCTCTTGCAAATATGTAAATTAAACGCATCTTCTACTTGTTCGTGAGACGCGTCGCAAGAGTCGTCCTTCGCCGGATCCTGGGTGGCAGCCTCAACCCCTCCCCGGACATATCACCGACTGTCCAGTGGCCGAGGACGCGTCGCTCAGGTGGTGGTGTTGGTCACCCCGCGCACTTTTTTACCCCGAACGGCGGACAAGCCACGACAGGTTTGCCTTTCATCGCTACCTGCTTCGCTGGTTAGACTGCGTTAGGCTTGGTGCTGCATCGCACTGCTCTGAGTCTTCGTCCGTTCCCACGTGTCCTATTTTATTGGTGTTGTATTTGTGAGTATGTGATTACACATCGATCAGTGCGACATGGGACGTTGTTGTGTTCCCGGGTGCCGCGGCAATTATGACAGTGGTCCCAAAGTGCGTGTTTTCGCATTCCCCAAGGATGAAGCTCGGAAGAAGTCTTGGATAAAAGCCATTCCGCGAAAGGATTTCACACCAAGCATACACTCCAAGGTGAGAAACTGCTGAAGTTTGTTGTCTTACCGGCTCTATCGCATTACTGGCGTTCTGGCTCTGTTACTGTTGAACGGAGCGAGTATCGTGAGTGGTGATGGTAGTTTTGTCGCGCTTCAGGTAGGGCAGTGCGGTAAAATAGAACAGAAATACTCAGGCTCGTGTCAAAGTTCCCATTAGCCCGTTTCGTATGAAAGTAATGAAGTCACTGTTATGCTTGGCGCAGGTCTGTGAACTCCACTTCCTCGAGGCTGACTTCATCACAAAGCTGTCACATTTCGACGCAGCGTCGGGACGGACATTGACAGTCGACAGCGAGAGGGTGCGCCTAGTGTCAGATGCTATACCATCGGTGTTTCCGAACTGTCCGTCCTACCTGAGCACGAATCGCAATCGTCGAGAATCTCCTGTCTCGAAACGAGCTCGAATGGAAGACGAGGCCTTGAGCAAAGCGATTAAGGACTCTATATGCGCAAAAAAAAGCGAAGAGGAGAGAAATGCTGTGTCCTCTTTCGAACACTTAAGAGGCAAGCTTTCTGCTGTATGCAGTAATGATTTCTGGACCATCAAGGCCAACGATCGTTGTGTGATGTTTCTCCGCATCGAAGATAATCCTTCACCGCACGTGAGGTTTTCCGTCACTGTGCTTGCTGATCTCTCACTTGCAGTCTCAGCAGGTATGATCAAGCTGGTTTCATTACCTTGCGGAGGCGCAGTTCCAGACGCAGTGCGCGACATCCGGACGTTGTCCTCACTGCTCCAGCAGCTGGAAAACCACATGACTGAGACGCCTGAAGTTGCAAGTCCGTCGAAAACAGCGTCAGTGTTGCAGCATATCGGCTCCTTATTGAATGAACTGTCCCAAGACAGTGACACGACCGAAGAACACAGTGCTTTGTTTCGTTTGCTAAATGAGCAAATAGCTCTCGCACTCGCTGCCCCCATTCGTCGCTACAGTGCTGAAACATTAGTGTTTTCTAGCATCCTGCACTCCATATCTCCGCACGCCTATAACTTTGCCAGATCAGCGTCGACGTTGACTTTACCCCATCCTTCAACCCTGCGCCGCGTTTGTTCCAAGTATGGAGGCGATCCACTGAAGGAGCAAAACGAAGCGAACTTCCTCTCCTACATTCGAGAAAGAGTGAAGTGCATGCAGCCGCACGAAAAGACGGTGACGCTAATGGTTGATGAAATTCATATCAAGCCATACTTCGATTATAAAGGGGGCAGCATAGTTGGATCTGCAGCCAATTCTCAAGAGGCAGCCACAACCGCTCATGTTTTCATGCTTCAGTCGCTCTTGTCATCAAACAAAGATGTGCTTCACATTCTTCCTGTTGCTAAAATGACCGCCGAAATTCTACATGAGTTCTGCAAGAAAGTAATTTTAGAAGTGGAATCTATGGGCCTCAGGGTCATTGCTGTAATTACCGACAACAATTCCCTCAACCGGAAAATGATGTCGTTTTTCTCAGAGAAACAGGAAGTAAGCATTGTATATCCTCATCCAGCCGACAACAATCGGCCTCTGTTTTATGTCGTAGACCCTGTGCACATACTGAAATGCATCAGGAACAACTGGATGAATAAAAAAAACGAAGGAATATGCTTTTACTTTCCTGAAGTGAGCCTGTCAGGAATATTGCCCGACGGGCCGCCCAGAATGAAAGCAGCATCATTTGAAGCCGTACGGCAGCTGTATGCACTGGAGCAGACATCGCTTCTCAAGCTTGGCTACAAGCTGAATTCCAAGGCAATCAATCCAACACCTATGGAGAGACAAAATGTAAAGTTGGTGTTAAATGTCATTAATCCGTTTGTATCAAACGCACTTGAGACGCGTGGCGATGCCCTTGAAACCACATGTGCCAGTTCAACAGCTCTCTTCATAAACATCATATCGACGTGGTGGAAAATCGTCAACGTGAAGACCCCTTCGAAAGGTCGCCGACTGAACGACACCCTTCAAAATCCAGTGAATTCTACGGTGGATCAACAGCTGGTTTTCCTTAGTGGCATGGTAGACTGGCTGGATGCTTGGAGCAGCGTCAACATGAGCCGTGGCTGCTTGACAAGGGAAACACATTCTGCGTTGAGACTCACTTGCTACTCCCTTGTTGAGCTGTCGCGGTACTGTTTAGAAGAACTGAAGTTCAAGTATGTCTTGCTGGGAAAATTTCAAACTGACACTCTTGAAGATCGCTTCGGTCGCTACCGTCAGCTTGCTGGTGCACAATATCATGTTTCCGTGAGGCAGCTTCTGGAGTCTGAAAAGAAAATTCGTCTGCAAAAGCTGCTGATGCTTCCGCAGCCAGACATCAGCAGCGAAAGTGACACAGAAGTATCGCAACATAACTTCTCTGTTCACATCTCAAATGATGAAATTTCCAACCCAAAGCATGACATGGAGGTCGTTGCTTATATCGCTGGATATTGTGCTCATTCAGCTCTGAAGAAGCTGTCATGCGCATTTTGCAGCAGCGTGCTCGTCCTGGAGAGCAGGAACATAGATGTGGAAGGTAACACAATGATTGACAACTTGTCAAGAGGAAGCTTAAAGTTTCCGCAGCCATGTACTGTGCACATGGTGCTGGTGACAACGCTTGTTGTCGAAAAGCTCACCAAGGGAGAAAATGCAAAGGCGTTCCTCGCGTCGAACAACCAACGTGGCATTGTAAGCTCCATTACCACATCACTGCTAGGAGATGTTGAGCTAGAGACTTGTGAAAATGGCCATACCTCTGAGACTATCGTGCGGCATGTAGTGCGTGTTGCAACAAATGTCGCTCTGAACAACTTTTGTAGACTTCGAAATGACACCATCCAAAGCACCGCACAAAAAAAGGCAGCTGACAGAAAAATCAAAACCTTGAACAAGAAATGAGGTAGGATGGTTTTAGCCTTTCGTCCTAATAAAACCACTTCTACAAATGCATTTCTGACTATTACAGTTTGATCACTAAAGTGTAAAGGCAGGCGTAAACAAATGCAGACCGCGCAGGAACAAAAAAAGAACAAAAAAAGAAACACCGGCTTTCAATAAGTGCCCACAGCAGATATAACGAGAACGAGTGGCGACGACGGCCGGGGTGCAGGTGGGCAACTAGCGTGACGTCACGCTCTCCCTGGAGGGGCCTTGTCAATAGTCTAGGTGGTGTTGGTTGTATATGATTCGAATGGCGCGCAAAGAGCCTAGATTCAAATGCTTTAACACTTATCTCTTGGAAAAAAATAGAATACTTAGATAAATTGTTGATGAAAACTTTTTGGCTAATAATATCCGCTGAGCCATGCACGTGACTTAGCAGCAAGGACAGCAGTTTCTATTTTATTGGGTCGTTTTTGCGTTCCCCAATAAATGGAAGACATTTGCGCTCACTATACCCTGAAGCCACTGCGATGATATATGGACCTTCTGCAAGAGAATATCGCCCGTACAACCTTTTGCACAAGTCTTAGTGCTTTTCAGCTAAGCGCAGGGTCTTCTTCTCGGTGATGGGAAGGGTTAGGAAACGAGAGAATGTTTTATCTTACCCCTGAATCTCCTGCAGGGAACAAAGAATTGCGCTTTTGGTACACGATGGCAGTAGAAAGCATTCCATCAGCTCCTAGGCAAGAGGGAGGAAAAAAACAAAAAAAAAAAAAAAAAAAAAAAAAAAAAAAAAAAAAAAAAAAAAAAAAAAAAAAAAAAAAAAAAAAAAAAAAAAAAAAAAAAAAAAAAAAAAAAAAAAAAAAAAAAAAAAAAAAAAAAAAAAAAAAAAAAAAAAAAAAAAAAAAAAAAAAAAAAAAAAAAAAAAAAAAAAAAAAAAAAAAAAAAAAAAAAAAAAAAAAAAAAAAAAAAAAAAAAAAAAAAAAAAAAAAAAAAAAAAAAAAAAAAAAAAAAAAAAAAAAAAAAAAAAAAAAAAAAAAAAAAAAAAAAAAAAAAAAAAAAAAAAAAAAAAAAAAAAAAAAAAAAAAAAAAAAAAAAAAAAAAAAAAAAAAAAAAAAAAAAAAAAAAAAAAAAAAAAAAAAAAAAAAAAAAAAAAAAAAAAAAAAAAAAAAAAAAAAAAAAAAAAAAAAAAAAAAAAAAAAAAAAAAAAAAAAAAAAAAAAAAAAAAAAAAAAAAAAAAAAAAAAAAAAAAAAAAAAAAAAAAAAAAAAAAAAAAAAAAAAAAAAAAAAAAAAAAAAAAAAAAAAAAAAAAAAAAAAAAAAAAAAAAAAAAAAAAAAAAAAAAAAAAAAAAAAAAAAAAAAAAAAAAAAAAAAAAAAAAAAAAAAAAAAAAAAAAAAAAAAAAAAAAAAAAAAAAAAAAAAAAAAAAAAAAAAAAAAAAAAAAAAAAAAAAAAAAAAAAAAAAAAAAAAAAAAAAAAAAAAAAAAAAAAAAAAAAAAAAAAAAAAAAAAAAAAAAAAAAAAAAAAAAAAAAAAAAAAAAAAAAAAAAAAAAAAAAAAAAAAAAAAAAAAAAAAAAAAAAAAAAAAAAAAAAAAAAAAAAAAAAAAAAAAAAAAAAAAAAAAAAAAAAAAAAAAAAAAAAAAAAAAAAAAAAAAAAAAAAAAAAAAAAAAAAAAAAAAAAAAAAAAAAAAAAAAAAAAAAAAAAAAAAAAAAAAAAAAAAAAAAAAAAAAAAAAAAAAAAAAAAAAAAAAAAAAAAAAAAAAAAAAAAAAAAAAAAAAAAAAAAAAAAAAAAAAAAAAAAAAAAAAAAAAAAAAAAAAAAAAAAAAAAAAAAAAAAAAAAAAAAAAAAAAAAAAAAAAAAAAAAAAAAAAAAAAAAAAAAAAAAAAAAAAAAAAAAAAAAAAAAAAAAAAAAAAAAAAAAAAAAAAAAAAAAAAAAAAAAAAAAAAAAAAAAAAAAAAAAAAAAAAAAAAAAAAAAAAAATTCTCGGTGATGGGAAGGGTTAGGAAATCAGAGAATGTTTTATCTTACCCCTGAATCTCCTACAGGGAACAAAGAATTGCGCTTTTGGTACACGATGGCAGTAGAAAGCACTCCATCAGCTCCTAGGCAAGAGGGAGGAAAAAAAAAAAAAACCCTGACTGCGATGGGGTGGCCAGAGATGAAAACAAAGCAAATATGAATGAAAGATGCTGGGATAAGACAGGAGTAGCTGGTGTCGGAAGAGACGCACTAAATCAGAGTGTGAGACACAAAAAGCCGACAAATATGCTCACCGACACTTGAAAGAACCTTGCGCCATATATACTATATATATCCAAATGAAGAAAAGAATAAAGATAGAACTTATGCAATAACACAGTCATCAGTCGTGGGAACCAAACCAGCAACGACAGATGTCTTCAACGAAGTTTTCGAAACAACATTAACATCAAGACTCAGAAAAGTGACGGTGTGTATCATAAACAAGCTTATTGAGCGCGTGACAACAGATCGATGACGAAGACGCGAACGGTGCATCTGACTCAAACAGTGCAGCCTTTTTCCGCGCACTGATTTTTTGACAACGTCAAAGAGAAGCGATTAAACGTTATGCTTAACTACAAGGTTTCAATACTTAAATAACACTTAAGACGAAATACTTAACGCTTTGGAATACGTTCAAGTGCGAAATCGGGTAATAATTGAACGAGTTGTCCAACCAATGCTACGGAAACAACATCCTGCATTCGCTACCTCTGCCTTGTGTGTTTGTCGAACACATTTGAAACACTTGAAGCTCAGAAAACGAAATCACATAAACACAAATATCAACACACAAGCACCCCCCCCCCCCCCTCGGTGGTCTATAGTGGCTAAGGTACTCGCCTGCTGACCCACAGGTCGCTGAATCGTATCCCGGCTGCGGCGGCTGCATTTTCGATGAACGCGAAAATGCTGTAGGCCCGTGTGCTCAGATTCGGGTGCAGGTTAAAGAACACCACGTGGTCTAAATTTTCGGAGCCCTCCACAACGGCGTCTCTCATAATCATATGGTGGTTTTGGGACGTTAAACCACACATATCAATCAATCGATCCATCAATCAATCAATCAATCAATCAATCAATCAATCAATCAATCAATCAATCAATACACGAGAGCGCATGGCACGTGCGCACTGCACAAGCACGCAGACGCAAACTAATATGAGCTTCGCAAAAGCCCAAAAACCTTACCGCAAAAAAAAAAAAAAAACAGTAGAACGAGCCTTAGACGGTTGTCAGAATTACGCTTTCCTCCCGCGTCAGTTTCGTCGCAACGTCTTACCAAACTTCGGTTGCATTGCACAATCTTCCGCGCATGGCCGACGCGGAGAGCGCCGCTAAGGTATGGTGGCGTAGTGCGAAGTCACGTCAGGCGAGCCGTGAAAAAAAAAAAAATGGCGACGGAGCACTCGAGCACGTCGCAGCATCGCACGAAGAAAACGCTGGCTGGGCTTCTCTGCTCGTTGCGTCTTTTGCTCCATCGTTTCGCAGCCTGGCACGTTTACCGAGCAAATGACAGTGATGGACGTTCCCCACAGACGCGAAAGTTGCGAAGCCATATCTATCTATATACGTTGATATCTCGAGCGTCCTCGTACCGGCGACACCTGTCGTCGACGAGACGTGTGGTTGACAATATTTGGCGAGCAGTTTGAATGTCGTAGTATAGCCTCAGCTATAATCTATTACATATCTTGCGTTTCACTTCCCATACTACGGGGCATGCCGATCCGCGCATCCGAGTTTCGCTGTCTTCTGTTTCGTGAGAGGAGGTCTCTGTTTGCCGCTGTGTGTTTGCCTTCATCGTCCTGGAGTTGGCACGTCCAGCTGACCGAAACTGTTCTTGGCACATATTTTCCATCAGCCGAATCATTTTGCGTTCCCGTTCACATTTGATAAGGATTCTTGCGCTTCCACATAGTATAGCATTCTGGTTATCGTGATCCTTCTTAACTTGTTTTCTTTTAATCGGTGGAGTGCTAAAAGGCGCCCTTCAATGTGACCTCGATAACCTTCAAAGTCTTGTATCGTGAAGCGATCGTTCCAGAAGAATGGAACTTATATCACAAATCTAAGGATCACTCCCCACACATAACGTAACCAAAAAATAGTGATAAGGAACTGGTATTGCATATTACCACTGAAGTCACGCCTTTATCACATTCAACGTTCAAGAATATGTCGGCGGGTCTGAGCCCATATCCACACACCCACAAAAACGACGTACTACGCAAGATGTGCTCGTAAGAGAATTTGTTAGCCTTCTTGGGTACTGGATGTCATATCAACAAATCCAGCTGGCCAATCACGAAGGACTTTCACTTGACCAATGTTTTGACAATTGGCCACTTGGCAACAGGTACAACCCGCCACTGTTGATCTCTCGACAAACGGGAGGCTTTTGATTTGATTGGCCATCAGTAAAAACTGAACTGCACTTCCTCTCCATTCATTTATCACTATGCAACGTGCTTAAACTTGAGTATGCTAATCAATGTTATTCTTCCTCATTAGATGCATGAACCCTAACGGAAAACACATATGGTATAAGCGGGACGTTACACAAGCAAAAAAAAATCGCGCGTAATCACGTAGGTTTTAATTAAAGGGGAAATAAAAGTAAAGCGATTTTTTGCTCATTACTAAAGTACAATATCTGAATAATGAAAATACCGCTCTTACCACGGCACGACGCTTAGTAAGCCAGAAAACGAGTGCAAAGTAAATGCGAGTGAAGACGCCATTTTAATGTTCTCGCACCAAACAACATAACGCCGTACATTTTGAAGGCATCTACTGGGTACTACGCAACTTGTAAACAATAAAAATGAAGTGAATAGTCACCTTTGGGTGCGATAGACAAGGCAAATCGCATCGAGCCAATGTCGCGAAAATACGCAAAATGCACTTCGAAATTTCTGGCGTCACGCGCGGAGATTTCGGCGGGAAAATTTAAAATAAAATTTACAGCTTGATTTTCTCCGCTAATATTGACATGTGATAGGGAAACATATGACAATAGAGTTCTCAGAGTTCATCATTAGAGCTCGACCATCTAAACCAAGTCATTGTTTCGCTTTAGACCCTCTTTAAGGTAAGTGAGTGAGTGAAAGAGTGAGGGCTCGCGCGGGCACTTTGAATAGCGATGAATGTTATCAAGAGGTCGTAGGAAAAACCGTACGTGTACGCGCATGCCTTTGTGTGTGCTTTCTGAATGACATAACAACACTGGCTCATGTTATCGGCCCCATGTGCTGACCTTGTAACGCGGTGTAGTGGTTGGAGGATCAACTTCACGAGTGGCTGATTGAACTCCCGCCGCCCTGATATGACTGGGGCAGCGACGTGAAAATATATTGCAACGCGAGCTGCCTTGGCACGTAAGCTTACACGAGAACATACGTCGGATCGGTAAAAATCAGTGCGCAATCTACTGTTTTGTATGCCGCTGCGCGAAGCTAGCAAGAGCCGCGTATTGTACGCATATAGTCACTCAATGTAGTACGCGCCTTGTTTATGGCCCCCGTATTGAGTTTCTTCGCAGTGACTGCCGGACAAAGAGAGCGGTGCCACCCGTTCGTATCATTAGCGCGTTTTTCGTAAGATCGATTTCTGTTGCCGGCACACGGTCACGAGCCTCGTAATACTCGCGTTCTCCATTATTCTCGCGCTGATTCGACTACACTATCACTTTATTCTTCTTACTTTATCACCTCTGTCGCGTGACACATGGCTGGCCCGCTTATCAGCACGACTCATTGTGCGAAATTCTTTTCCCACTAGGAAGACACACAGGCGAAAGACGAAAAAGCAGTCGTCGTTTCAAGAAATTAAAAAAAAAAATCAGCCAGTTCCACGACGGGAAAATTGTCGGACAGCGAAGATGTAAGTGCACGCGCGTACGTGATTGGCTAGCGAGATCACGTGGTCCATTAGAAGCCAGTGAACGAGGCAGGGGGGGGGCACGAAGGCGGCCGCTACACCTCGTCACTTAAGGGAGGGGTGGGTGGGTGATTGTGTAGTTTGCCTCATATATTTATTTAATAGGGAGGAAAGAGCGCTGCTAGAAACCCCCCCCCCCCCTTCCCTTTGAAGGGGAACCCTGCGCAGGCTTATGTGTATAAACGTCGTCATCACTTTGTTTTCTTCTTCTCTTTGTTTACTCCCCCTACGGTCACTGGAACTGCATCACGTTTATAACTACTACTACTGCCATTACTTTCACTGCTACTGTTGATGCTGTAAGTGCACGCGCGTACTACTACTACTACTACTACTACTACTACTACTACTACTACTACTTCGACGACGACGATGACGATGACGATGACGACGACGACGCAGAGTATATTTGCTGTGAACAACCCGCTATTAAAAATGCCAGATTCGGTTGAGACTTCCCTTCCTCTAGTTTAACTTGCCTCGTAGCTTTTTTGCGAGCCTCCCTCTTTGCATGCTCCGCGCAATATTGTTAACATTGTCGTGTTTTTTTCTTTCTTATGAGCTTCGACCACCTATCTGTGTTTTCGTCCGCCGTAATCATAAACTAAACCAGTGTTGCCAAAGTGACTTACGATTCCAGTAAGTGTGCTCCTACGCGTATAACGCCCAGTGGCATACCAACTCTGTCGCGAGGAGAGGGGGGCAAACCTACTTCACTAGCCGTCGGGATAATATATATATATATATATATATATATATATATATATATATATATATATATATAATATATATATATATTATATATAATATATATATATATATATATTATATATATATATATAATATATTGGAGGCGCGTTTGTCGCCGGATCCGGGAATAATAGGAGAATAAAAGGAGTTTGACTCACAAGTGAAAAGATTTTTTACTTGACGTTTCGACCGTGGGCCCGGCCTTCGTCAGAATGAACAAAACACAGCAATGGTAACCACTTATATGCCAGTTGGTCACATGGATTGTAGATAGGTACAATCAATACACGTGGAAAAAATGCGTTCAAAATGTATCAACATACTGTTCGTCAGTAACATACTTGCGTAACAAGAAGATTCAATAGCAATTGACAGCTCATGTGGTGACGAAAAAAACACCGATAACAGAAGATTAACACGTGAAAAACAGCACCTACACTGTTACGGACAATTTTCAAGGATATAATAATAAAAGGTGATCAATGCGCATGACATATTACTGGCGCAAGAACGTTAAGGTGCCGGGATTTTCGTTGAGACCGAAAGCAATGGTACTGAATTTGTGGATGAGATATGATTCCCGGACTTCTCTGTCACGATGGGAGCTAAAGCCTGACTCTAGAATTGTAGCTTTTATCTTGCTGAAGGAATGACCTGGAAGCGCAACGTGTTCGATAACGGTAAGTTAGGAAGGGAAATCGCGTGTGCTTTATGATTATTAAAACGTAGACGAAAGCTGGTCTCGGTTTGTCCAATGTATTGCATACCACATACAGAGCACTCCAGAAGATAGATTACGTTCGATGTGTAACAGCAAAAGTTACCCTTTATTTTAAGACTGAAACCGGAGGCGGTACTCTGAGCTGAAAGTGATGTTGTCATATGTGCACAAATTTTGCAGCGTGATTTATTGCATGGATGGCAACCCGAATATTGCGGTTTAGTAACTTTAGAGGATGTGACTAAGTCGTGTAAATTTTTAGAGCGTCTGTAGATTACTTTAGGTGGAATCGGGAAGATTGTTCGGAGACGTTGGCTTTGCAAGAGGATATTATGATGCTTTTGAAGAATACAGTTTACTCTGGGAGCCGAAGCTGAATGAGTGAGGACCAGGTTGGTTAGGCGTGAGGTGGCAGTCTTTTTCGGTGCCTTTATTTCAGAGGCTTACAGACAGTTACGAAATGACACCTTCTACAGACGCTTGGAAATGGACCCCACTAACGATTTTAAATGTGTCATCAAAAAAGAATTAGAACAACTCGTGGCAGATAAAAAGTTAACAGTCAAGGACCTATCTTTCTTGCTCCCGCTAAGTCCTTCAGCAGGAAGGTTTTATCTACTACCCAAAATTCATAAGACAGGCAACCCCGGCAGACCAATAGTTTCGGCTATCGGTTCCGTAACTGAGAAGATTTCCAGTTTTGTTGACACCCTCATTAGCCATATTCCGCAAACTTACCCGTCCTACATCAAAGACTCAGGGCCAATTCTGAGCGACATTGCCGATTTAATTATTCCTGAAGGATCCCTCTTGGTTACTCTGGATGTTTGTTCCCTATATACAAACATTCCACACAAGGACGGAATCGAAGCTGTTCGTCAGGAATACGAGCGTTCGGCCTCCGACCATTCTATAGATGGCGCAACATTAGCAACATTATTGAAATTAATTCTTCAATACAATAACTTTGAATTCAACGATGACCATTTCGTACAAGTGAACGGGACTTCCATGGGGACTAAATTGGCCCCAATTACGCTAATATCTTCATGGGTGTGCTGGAGAAAGAATTCTTGAGTAGTCAAACATTAACGCCACTTTTTTATAAAAGGTACATTGACGACATCTTCCTGATTTGGGAACACGGGGAGCATGCATTACTTTCATTTATAACAGCGTTCAACAATGTTCACAGTTCCATATCATTCTCCCATTCATTCTCGGACAAGCGCGCAGATTTTCTTGACATTACTGTTTTTTTGCGGAACGGCAGACTAAGCACCACGCTTTTCAGAAGCCCACAGACAGGCACCAATATCTTCATTTTCACAGTAGTCATTTAAAGCACTGGAAGACCAGCATTCCATACAGTCAGGCACTCCGTTTCAAACGCGTTTGTACACATGAGTCTGATTATCACCAGAACTGCACTTCCCTGAGGGAATCTTTAGTTAAACAGAATTATCCTGTCCGTCTCGTAGAAGACGCTTTCAAAAAGGCTGACCTCGTCGAACGCAAGACCTTATTAAGGCACCGAAAAAGACTGCCACCTCACGCCTAACCAACCTGGTCCTCACTCATTCAGCTTCGGCTCCCAGAGTAAACTGTATTCTTCAAAAGCATCATAATATCCTCTTGCAAAGCCAACGTCTCCGAACAATCTTCCCGATTCCACCTAAAGTAATCTACAGACGCTCTAAAAATTTACACGACTTAGTCACATCCTCTAAAGTTACTAAACCGCAATATTCGGGTTGCCATCCATGCAATAAATCACGCTGCAAAATTTGTGCACATATGACAACATCACTTTCAGCTCAGAGTACCGCCTCCGGTTTCAGTCTTAAAATAAAGGGTAACTTTTGCTGTTACACATCGAACGTAATCTATCTTCTGGAGTGCTCTGTATGTGGTATGCAATACATTGGACAACCGAGACCAGCTTTCGTCTACGTTTTAATAATCATAAAGCACACGCGATTTCCCTTCCTAACTTACCGTTATCGAAACACGTTGCGCTTCCAGGTCATTCCTTCAGGCAAGATAAAAGCTACAATTCTAGAGTCAGGCTTTAGCTCCCATCGTGACAGAGAAGTCCGGGAATCATATCTCATCCACAAATTCAGTACCATTGCTTCGGTCTCAACGAAAATCCCGGCACCTTAACGTTCTTGCGCCAGTAAGATGTCATGCGCATTGATCACCTTTTATTATTATATCCTTGAAAATTGTCCGTAACAGTGTAGGTGCGTTTTCACGTGTTAATCTTCTGTTATCGGTGTTTTTTTTCGTCACCACATGAGCTGTCAATTGCTATTGAATTCTTCTTGTTACGCAAGTATGTTACTGACGAACAGTATGTTGATACATTTTGAACGCATTTTTTCCACGTGTATTGATTGTACCTATCTACAATCCCTGTGACCAACTGGCATATAAGTGGTTACCATTGCTGTGTTTTGTTTCATTCTGACGAAGGCCGGGCCCACGGTCGAAACCAAGTCATTGTTTCGCTTTAGACCCCCTTTAGGGTAAGTGAGTGAGTGAGTGAGTGAGTGAGTGAAATAACTTTATTTGGTCCACAATAGACGCGAGTTAACTCAGCGTCACTAGGCTATAGGCCCACTCGAGGACGGCCGGGTTAAACCTGGCCGCCCTCGCGCGGGCACTTTGATTAATTGATTGATATGTGGGGTTTAACGTCCCAAAACCACGATATGATTATGAGAGACGCCGTAGTGGAAGGCTCGGGAAATTTCGACCACCTGGGGTTCTTTAACGTGCACCCAAATCTGAGTACACGGGCCTACAACATTTCGCGGGCACTTTGAATGGCGATGAATGTTATCAAAAGGTCGTAGGAAAAACCGTACGTGTACGCGCATGCCTTTGTGTGTGCTTTCTGAATGACATAACAACACTGGCTCATGTTATCGGCCCCAGGTGCTGACCTTGTAACGCGGTGTAGTGGTTGGAGGATCAACTTCACGAGTGGCTGATTGAACTCCCACAGCCCTGATATGACTGGGGCAGCGACGTGAAAATATCTTGCCACGCCAACTGCCTTGGCACGTAAGCTTACACGAGAACATACGTCGGATCGGTAAAAATCAGCGCGCAATCTACCGTTTTGTATGCCGCTGCGCGAAGCTAGCAAGAGCCGCGTATTGTACGCGTGTAACCACTTAATGTAGTACGCGCCTAGTTTATGCCACCCGAATCGAGTTTCTTCGCAGTGACTGCCGGACAAAGACAGTGGTGCCACCCGTTCATATCATTAGCGCGTTTTTGTAAGAGCGATTTATTTTGCCGGCATGGTCACGAGCCTCATATTACTCGCGTTCTTCATTATTCTTACGCTGATTCGATTACACTATCACTTTATTCCTGTTAGTTTATCACCTCTGTCGCGTGACACATGGCTGGCCCGCTAATCAGCACGACTCATTGTGCGAAATTCTTTTCCCATTAGGAAGACACACAGGCGAAAGACGAAAAAGGAGCCGTCGTTTCAAGAAATTAAAAAAAAAAATCAGCAAGTTCCACGACGTGAAAATTGTTGAACAGCGAAGCTGTAACTGCACGCGTGTATGTGATTGGCTAGCGAGATCACGTGGACCATTAGAAGCCAGCGAACGAGGCGGCGGGGGGGGGGGGGGGGGGTGAAGGCGGCCACTACACCTAGTCAATTAAGGGAGGGGTGGGTGGGTGGTTGTGTAAATTTGCTTCATATATTTATTTAATAGGGAGGAATCGGCGCTGCTAGAAACCCCCGCCTCCCCTTTTAAGGGGAACCTTGCGCAGGCTTATGTGTATAAACATCATCATCACTTTGTTTCCTTCTTCTCTTTGTTTACTCCCCCTACGGTCACGGGAACTGCGTCACGTCTATAACTACTACTACTGCCATTACTGTCACTGCTACTGCTGATGCTGTAAGTGCACTCGCGTACTACTACTACTACCACTACTACTACTACTACTACTATTACTACTACTACTACGACGACGACGACGACGAAGACAATGACGATGACGACGACGATGACGACGACGACGCAGAGTATATTTGCTGTGACCAACCCGCTATTAGAAGATGCCGGATTCGGTTGAGACTTCCCTTCCTGTAGTTTAACTTGCCTCGTAGCTTTTTTGCGAGCTTCCCTCTTTGCACGCTCCGCGCAATATTGTTAACATTGTCGTGTTTTTTTTTCTTTCTTATGAGCTTCAACCACCTATCTGTGTTTTCATCCGCCGTAATCATAAACTAAACCAGTGTTGCCAAAGTGACTTCCGATTCCAGTAAGTGTGCTCCTACGCGTAATAACGCCCAGTGGCATACCAACTCTGTCGCGAAGAGAGGGGGGCAAACCTACTTCACTAGTCAGTCGGGACAATATATATATATATGTATATATACATATATATATATATATATATATATATATATATATATATATATATATATATATATATATATATATATATATATATATATATATATATATATATATATATATATAAAGAAAACTTCTTTCTTCTCTACATTGATTTCGTCCCACGTGAAGGTGCATGATTTGCGTGTTCACGTCGCGTTGATATGACGTGGAAATCTCTAACCTTTGATCTTTGGGTACATATAGTCTACCGCGCATATTTTCTGGGTCTCGGTTGCTACGTGACCTCACAGTATACATGTACATTCATATTGATGTTGACTGTCGATGATTCGTAGGCTCGAAATTGAGCGGAGAAAAACAAGAACAAAAAAATAAGCATCGAGCAAATGCTGACGTTCAGCTCGCAGTTCGCTTCAAGCCGATGTATGTAAATTAAGCTGACATCCCCGAAAGTCTTTTGAAAACGTTGCACAGCGTCATTTCTTGCCTTAAAAAATTTATGCTGGTGTTCGCTCGACATGAAAACTCACCCAGGTATTTCTGGCGGTAGACCTGGCAATCACCTAAAAACATACATCTGTGAAGAAAAGAGGCGCACAGTGTTTTGGCGTCGCGCGAAATCAAAGCAGTTTGACGAAGAGTTTCCCCAGTATGGAAATCGACAAACCCCCCTGCGAAAAATGTGATGGTGCCTTGACCATAGGTGCACTATTTCATGCATTCTGGTGATGGTTCGTTTAAAACTGCGACAGTTGTCAGCAACGTTGAGTTGCTGACAACTGCGTTGAGTTCCACACGACTTGGTCTGTGACGGCACGATTGCGGAGAACGTGGTTCGTCGAAGGCGTTTTCTTTGTTTTTTTTTTGTTTAGACGAAGAAAATATATTTCAAAATGCTAATCCTGGCACCAGTCTAAGTGAACTGCACTGCAACGTTTCCATTTTGCTTACGTCGTTTTTCGCTAACGACCGCCGACGAACCATAAAAAAAGACCCGACTTTGGTCATTCGCGCGATGTCAAAATAAACTCGATGTTCTCTGACTCAAAATGAGCAGAGCAAGCACAGCACGTAGCGGTTTTCGCGCTCAACCTTTCAAGTGCGCAGCGATTGAGAGCTGTAGCTTGTCGTCCATTTATGCATCTCTTGCGGCGTGATCATACTCATATAAAACGGTCAATACAGGCCATAACAAGGCTTCCAATGCTCAAAACTTAATTAAAATGAACGAACAAGGTTTAAGTAATATGATAAACTGAAATGACGAAGGAATGTGTTAAGAAGAAATGTTCGATGATTTAGAGTACCATGTTCTCTATACTACGGGATAGACATTATTCCTCACAGAGTTTATACCTCACAGATATGCATGGGAACTGTTTAAAAAAAGACGTTCTACGATTTAGAGCACTATCAGTTTCGAATGAAACCCGAACAACGGTAAGCCTTAGCGATGGTATATTGCACACCATCCTCTTTTCAATACGGACAGGCACGCATATTAGGCAGAGCTGCCGAACACTATGCCTGCGCCTGCCAATCGTGATAACTGGACCGCGCACTATACCATAGCGAAGGTTTGCAGCTGTTCGGGTTTCATTTGACGCTAATAGTACAATGTATTATACTATGGGAGAGCATTATTTTGTCCCAATTCAGCGCATAGTCTAAAGTTTATAACGTGTTCAACGATTTTGAGTACGATGTACTCTACTACGGGAAAACAATTAGCTGTCCCGGTTTAGAAAGGACTCGCGGCATGGGAAAGCTTGTTTAGAAAAAGTGATTAATGATGTCAAGTACTTGGTACTCTACTATGGGAGAGCTTAAAGCCGCCCCAAGGGCCTTACATTTGAAGAGGCCCTGTTGAAAAAAATGTGTTTAGAAAAGGTGTTTAACGATTTAGAGTACTTGGTACTCTTCAATTGGAGAGCATAAAGCTGTCCCGTGGGTCTCACACTTGATGAGGCCGTGTTGACAAAAATTACGCCAGAGTCAATGGAAGTGGCGACTTGATGGTCAACGGGCACCCACATCACGACTGGATATGCTTCGCAAACTTGCGGCTGGTTCTAGGGGGTAACGCGGTACGGGACCGCACTACCTCACGGACACACGTTTGTGTCGCTAGCTTAGGTAGGAAACTTGTAGTAAATTGCTTCGGTAGTCTAACATCGTTGCTCTGGCAAATGCAAGTGTTTTACGTAGCAACGATGAACATATAACTAGTAATATGTGTCGTTTAAGTTAGCCGAGAAGAAGTACTCGGAATATACATGAGTGAAAACCAAGCTAGCACGATTAATATATGTGAACGACAGGAGTGCCGTGGTTTTGTAGGTGGAGCCTTCACTTTGAAGACGACAGCAGAAACAGAAATTGAACGCAGAAATTTTGGTCTCTGTCTGTCTGTCTGTCTGTCTGTCTGTCTGTCTGTCTGTCCTGTCTGTCTGTCTGTCTGTCTGTCGTCTGTCTGTCTGTCTGTCTGTCTGTCTGTCTGTCTGTCTGTCTGTCTGTCTGTCTGTCTGTCTGTCTGTCTGTCTGTCTGTCTGTCTGTCTGTCTGTCTGTCTGTCTGTCTGTCTGTCTGTCTGTCTGTCACACAATTCATCCAACCAACCAAAGAGTAAGTACTTTCCAAACGCCCAGCAACCTCGAACTGATTGATTTATTGATCGATTTGTGTGGTTTAACATCCCAAAACCACGCTATGATTATAAGAGATGCCGTAGTGGAGGGCTCCGGAAATTTCAACCACCTGGTATTCTTTAACGTGCACCCAAATATGAGCAGACGGGCCTACAACATTTCCACCTCCATCGAAAATGCAGCAGCCGCAGCTGGGATTCGATCCCGCGACCTGCGGGTCAGCAGCCGAGTACCTTTGCCACTAGACCATCGCAGCGGGGTGACCTCGAACTGGTGGCTGCGTTCATACTTCTAAACATTTTCGATGAAATAGCAAATATTACGCATTTGAGGTGCAGCGTCAATACGTATGTGTTAGGTGGTGTGTTCTTTTACTAGAAAACACATAGATACGTTATTTTAAACATCCTAGTGTCTCTTAGGCTGCGCTGGAAATGCCACGCTATGCACAAAAAAGCCCTCTGCCGACGACATTGTGCTGCCACCTGGCAGTGGCCCTGGTTCTGCACATGCTCATGTTTCACGTAGCGCCACCTCTATTTTCAGTGTCAGCCAGATGCGGCCGATGCAACATATAAGAGGTGCTCTCTGAGGCAAAGCAAAAGATAATTGGGCAATTGATGAAATACAACCTACTCTACGAGAAATGCTTTATTACTCATGCAGAATGGCCGGCAGAAGACTACCGTATTTCGACGACATTTGCAGCGAAGCACGCAGCTACGTGGCCAATCTTTTCTTTGAATGTGAATGCATTTCTCAGTCAGAATTTCTCAGACCTCCGGCGTTGTCCGCGGCGGTGCCCGCACGCAGGCATGTGTTATCTCTCCTCTCTCACTCCCTCTCCCATAGCAACCGCTCCGGGCGCATGCACTTAACCTCGGCCCTAACAACCGGAGCATGTGGTGCGAGAGAGCGTAGGAGAGGGTTGGTGCAGTGCTTCGCCACTCCTCTAGCCCGTCGCTCTCTCTCTCCTCCCTGCGCCCCACTTTCCCGTCTGCTCGCGCCTCACTCTCAACCATCCACTGGCTGGGTGCCTCTCAAGAACCTCCGGAAATGAGTGCTCAAGACGCCGCTGTAAAACGCCCACGCCGAGCTGGAAACGCTGGCACCCCACTCTACCATCCTCTCGCTCCACGATCTCGGCCGTTCGCTGGCTGGGCACTTCTCAAGGTGATTGCAGAAGTCGGTGAAGGCGAATGTCTGACGGCAACGGTACCCTCTGTCGGCGCTAGAAATGGATTCGCATTTCCTTACAATTCCCTTTAGAGGGACGGCGGTTTTTTTTCAAGACGATAGTCTTTCTTGGGGAGCTCCAACGTCAAAATTTCGTCCTGTCTGTCTGTCTGTCTGTCTTTCTTTCAGTCTGTCTTTCTGTACATTTCCGCGGTAACGATCTCCCTTAAGGCACCAAACGATACCTCAAATGGCCTACCCCATTCGCAGCGCCCACCATTATTGCTCAAGTTTCATCGTTCATACTTGTGCAATCGTCAATTAAAAAGCAATTATTGCGCATATCTGAGGCATATCTGAGTATGTATTTCAGAGTTCTCATTCTATTTTTTGCTGTCATGGGCCACATGCGTGTTTCTTTTTGTATTGTCGCTTTCCGCTGTCTGTAATTTTTGTAATTTTTGTAAATTTGTAGTTTAGATTTTTTCTAGGTGAAGGGGCCAGTCAAGCTGTGAAATGCAGCTTTTTTCCCCTTCGCACCAAACCACGTATACAGTGCATTTTCGTGCACTTGTCACGTGGTTGAATACATTCAAACTCAAACTCAAACCGTAACAACACGTCGATGTTTTGTATGTGTGCCTTCATACTAGAGAAGGCACACACAAGTAATTATAAGGACCATAGCGTTTATTACGCTGTGCTGACAGTGCAACGTAATGCTCAAAAAAGTCAGTGTTTCCAACGCTTTGATAAGCCGACTTGGTGGTGGCACCTGCCCGTCACTTTGCGTTCTACTCCTTATCGTCTCCGAGGCAGGCGCAGCATCTTTCTCCACGGGCACTCGCCCATGCTTTGTTTTCGATGATAAATTCCAGATGGCGCTCGTGTCTAACGTCCCTAGATGCACTCGTTCGCCATTCGCAGCACGGATCGAGACTCCCTAACGCAGCACTTTCAGAATACAATTCACCGATTTTCTCGTGCAGAACATCAAATAAACGTTTTTTTTTTTCACTCTTCCACACGCAAGACCGTCGTCTTTCGACGACATTTGCAATGAAACATGCAGATACTGGGGCCAGTTTTTTTTTCCTAGGTTGTAACTAGCCCGCTTCCATAGCTTCTTTCAATTAGTGTCAGCGGTCTGCTTTCAGCTTTGCTCTGCGATGTAAATAAAGTTTCTCTACCTACCTTTTCGTAAACGTGACATGACTTGGCTTTTTGGACAAGTAGAACAAAAGAAATAATAAATAAGAGATAACAATGAGACTACATAAGCAGATTTTCATGGTTGTACGAAAGCACGTTCGCATTTCGTTTTCTCTTGCTCAGTGCGCCCGTTTTGCGCGTAAACATGTTGCATAATGTATGAGTGATGCACGTTGATATGACCTCTTAAGCTCTCAGAGTGCTTTTCTGCCGTTGCAGTTGAGAGTAACAAAAATTACTATTTTGCTAAGCTCTATTTATTTCTACATGTTGCTCGTCGCTTGGATAACAAGTTCATGCATCAGCACACGGGTCAACCCCACGAGACGTCATAACATGGTTATAAATTCGTGATAGGCCTATATATGTTTTTTTATGTACGTACAACAATGTCGATTTTCACGCACACGCTAAAAGCCGCGTCAAGACAGAGAGAAACATTTTATTTGAATTCTTTAGAAATGTCGGGTGGGGTTGTCAGTCCAGAGCTTCAAGAGCCACTGCCGCGTCCCGTGCCCGACAAACCAGCGGCCACTTCCGACTCGGGCTTTCGTCACGCTGCATGACCTCCCAGTACTGCAGTGTAGGAATAGGAGAGGAGTTATCAGAGCGCCTAGCAGGCGGACGCTCACATTTTAGCGTTACGTGAAGTAATGTCGGGACCCCTCTGCAGCCAAGGCACTTGTCGGGGTAAGAAGTGACATGAAGGATGGAAAAGAAATAGAGGTTCGGGAGTGAGTTGGCCTGCAGTTTACGCACTGCGGTTGCATCCTCCCGGGTGAGTGTGTGGTGTGGTGGAAGGTACCGAACGCGTTCTGGTCTATAGTAATCGAGAGGGTCTCGATATTCTAGAAGTTCCATGCCTGTGTCCTCCTCATCTGGTCTGGACAGCTCTTCCTCCGGTTGCCTGTTAGTGAGTAGGCTTTCGAGAAAGCGTTACTTTAGGCGCATTGAAGCTTTTAGCATTCTGAACGTCATATGCAGCGTATAGCTGTTATACGAAGTCTATCTAGTATGACAGTGGCACAGCTTATTCATGAATTATGTTTAGATGGATTAGCCAACGATTCCTGTCAAATATAAAATAATTGCTACTTTACGTCACTAAAGCATTATATAATTATGACTTTTGTCGTGGTGGAGCGCTCAGGAAATTTTGACCACCTTTGTTTTTTCTTTAACGTGCACTAAAATATAAGCACACTGGCCCTTACCATGTTGCCTCTGCCATTTAGCCCATTTCGCTTCTATGAAAATTCAGCCGTCACGAAAGGGGCTACAGTGCGCCCACATTGCCCACGGCAAAAAAAAAGTAAGAAATGAAAACGAAAATTCCAACCCTGTTGTCTTTTCAATTTGCCTCACGCCACTTCAAAGCGAAAAATAATCTGTGGAAACGCATTTGTACGCACTCGCGCTGCACGAGAATGAAAAGGTCACGTCGACTCGCTAGCCCCCCCGACAATCTACGCGAGTCACGTGCCGAGCGAAAACAATGACGAATAAAACAAAAATAAGAAACGAAGTAAAAAGCAAAGTGACCATTTGCACTTCCTTCTATGCATGACAGTCACGCAGTGGCCCTTTAAGGTCCATGCGTTGCGGTCCCAGCATTGCGAGCGTGACTCGTAACCCGCGCACACGCGCACGCTCACGCACACGCACTGACACACCACCTGCCCCGCTTCTTATACGTCTTATATGTATGTATAAGATGAGTGCGTTTATGCAGCACACAACGGTCGAGTGCGGGGAAAGCGGTCAGGGAGAAGAAAGTGGCGAAGATTAACGATCGAAATGGCGCGCTGGTAAGACGTGTAAAGATGGGCCGCCAACGCTCGAACTTCAAAAGCCGATGGGCCGCCAACGCTCGAACTTCAGAAGCCAAAGCCGAAGCGTTGACTTGCTTCGCTACCGTTTCGTTTGCACGCGACGGAGGATGAACATGCGCGGCAAGATGAAAACAGCAATTGGCGCAAGTTGGCTTACGCTTAAGACGCCGGCGAAGGCGAAGCGATTCAGAACGATGGCAGAATGCTTGCGTAACCAGCGAGAACGCGAAGCCCACAGCCCTAACTTCACGCTAGCCATCTCAAATCCCCCTATCTCTTTCTTTCTCTCACCCGTTTCATATGCCACCCGGCCGGCTGTAGGCTTTTCATTTCGTAACATGTGTTCTCACCCGCCTCGTGGCACGTGTGCGCAATAAGCCTCAAAACTGGTGTCGAGAGTTTGCTCCTAGAGGTGGGGTAGCTTGGGCTAGTTGGTATTACATGACGATTGTTATAGCGCGAGAATAGAACGACGACATAGAGACAAGAAGGACAGCGCTCGTGTTCTTCGTGTCCCCATTGTCTCCGTGTCGTCGTTCTGTTCTCACGCTATAACTATCGTCTTGCTCCTAAAGTTGTGCGGGTGCTCGCCTATGCACTTGCACACCCACTATTGATCCGCATAGCGGTAATGGATATTTCATTAGTTAACCTACAGGTTCCAGCGGAAAGAAAATTAGTGCAGCCATATAAGGATTAAAGTCCGAAGCGAAAGACAAATTGGTTAACCACGTTTAGAAAACGCCTTTTCGAGGTGGCTACACAAAGTTTTGTATTGTGTGATATTGGGATGCACGCCTAAGACAGCTTTGACAGACCCGTATGGCCCACAAGTAATTCACCCCACAGTTACTGTGAACATCGTTGAAACATAACCTTTACTGAAGGAAGCTCATAAAAAGAAGAAACAATAGGACGACAATAGAATGTGCTATTCTCCAAACTACACGGATATATATGGTTTTAAATTTTACAAAGATATAAAAATCAGTACATTACTGGACAATCCCTCAAAGTGGGTGTGAGCCACATTTCATAGCTGGACAACGGACAACACCCAACGGGCAAGCCTACACCCTAAGGTGCTTCGCTCCTTAAAATTGAAATAAAAAGAAAACATCCAGGATTGAACGGGGTTCGCACCTGAGTCCTCTCGGCGCCAGCCACGTATTATACCACATATCCACGCCAGTGCTCGAAACTCGTGTGCACAAAAACCCTACACAAGCGTTTTGGCGGGAAAGAACGGCAATAACATGTACGTAATATAGCGTGGTCGAAGAGTAAAATAACAGCCAGGCATCACAGAGCGGAGTTGGGTAACCAGGCGATACAATGCGAACTACGTAACGAGTGGGTCGTTCAATGCTTCAAACACGTTACAAAGGGCTCAGTCATAATTCTTTATCGTCATCAGCCACCGAATCGATTAATGAAGTAGCACCCCCCAAGAAAGTTTGCAACGGGTTCTCAAAGTGGCATTTTTCTAGCTTCGGCTGAGATTGTGGTGCGCTTTCAGCGCAGGCCTGGCGTTTTTTTGTGAGCTGCGCATTAAAAACATGGGTAATCGTGATTTTGTTTAAGAACGATCGCATTCCTTGATCAATTCAACGCAAACATTTTGGTCTGTCTGCGCGTTTATAAAAAATATTCTATTGTTTGACGCTACAAACATGTGGTAGCAGTGTCTATGCAACAATCACCATAATATAAACAAAGGAATAAGCGCAATATACATGAAATCCATTGAACATAAATGTCCAAGTCTACAGGGTGTCCCAAATACATGTACACACTTATCACATGCAGTATACATGATGCACATGGTCATTTAAATACTTCTGTCGGACGACTCGCCTGTCTGTAAACCGAAATGATTGAGCTTCTAGGCTAAAGTTCAATCACTTCCTTAACGCCCAATAATTTTAATCGAGCGTCTGAGTTCATACTTGTGAGCATTGTGATTAAAAAGAAAATATTGCGCATAACTGAGGCACAATATTAACACGTGAACATTCTGTGGTGTGTTTCTTTATACTAGAGAAGGCATACATAAATAATTTTAAAGACCGTAGCGAATATCACGCTGCGCGGACAGTGCGACACTATGCCCGAAAAAGTCAGTGCTTCCCACGCTTTGCTAAGATGATACGGTGATGTCACCTATCCGTAGGCTTGCATTCTACAAAATATAGCCTCCAAGATTGTATGCGCACAACGTGCGCTAGCTCTATCAGAGGCCATCCTTTCGTTTTCCAGCATACTGCTGCAGGTAGCTACCTCCAGAATCCCATTCCCCAATTTGCTGGCACAGAGCATCAAATAAACGTTTTATTCACTCTATTCAGACGAATGACAATCGTCTTTCGGCTACATTTGTTGTAAAACATGCGAAATACGGAAGCAAATTTTTTATCGTACAGGGTTGGACTGGATGCACCACAAACACAATCACAGTGTTTATTGTACAGTCCGTCCTTTCACGTTAAAAACCGCGATTAGCTAAGGTTCAACTTCAACTAGCCCCTGTAGCTGATCTTATTACGTCGACAACATCGCAAGATTAATGAGACGTGGAGCTTTGAGCATGGCTGGAGGGGAAAAAAAGGGGAAGAAAAACCTAGATATTAGGCAAAGCTTTTATAGGTCGCATATTTCGCTGTGTTTCTCGAGAAACGCGCCCTCAAAAGTGGGATGGTCATATGTGTAATTGTACGCGCAGATTTCAGATTATTGTTCTGATCAATGTTGGGCTTGTCGGAGATCGGCCGCTTCTGACATGTCCATCTAATCTTTTACAAAGTCGACTTGTCATTTACGTTTTTACGTTTCATTGTTTCCTGAATAAACAATGTATGTTCTTCGCTGTTTGCAGTGCCAACTGAAGTGTTGGGCTGCTAAGCACATGATGATTGATTGATATGTGAATTTCGACGTGCCAAAACCACCATATGATTATGAGAGACGTCGTAGTGTAGGGTTCCGGAAATTTCGACCACCTGGGGCTCTTTAACGTGCACCCGAACCTGCGCACATGGGCCTACAGCATTTCTGCCTCCATGGTAAATGCTGCCGCCGAAGCCGGGATTCAATCCCGTGACCTTCGGGTCAGCAGCCGAGTACCTTAGCAACTAGACCACCACGGCGGAGCTGCTAAGCCCATGCTTGAAGCCCCAATACCGGTATTGAGGATGGAAAAATGTCAAAATAAGAAATAAGAAGCGAGGAAAGAAACAGAGGAAGAAAAAAAGAGAAATAAGGCTTGAGAGAAAGAAAGAAAGAAAGAAAGAAAGAAAGAAAGGAAGAAGGACATAAGGAAGAGAGAGAGAAATAAATAAAAATGAAGGAAAGAGAGAAGAAAGAAAGAAAAGTGGTATCTCCGGAACGCAGACGCAAAGCTCCACTTGCATCCTTTTTCCCGAAAGAGCAAGTTGTCTTTATGTTATCTTCGCATTTTTAATGCAGTTTCCAACATAGCGTATGATAGACAACTGTTCGAATCGTTGTTTTTTCGTAAAGTTTCAAGCATAGGTCAGATAACATTTGGAAAGGAAACAAAAGCTGCGTATAAACGGCCGCGAACGTTCACAGCTTGCACGCATCCTGATTCTTATGCTCGCGCCACGCAGACACGCTCAGCTCCCGACTTTCCTATTCTCCTCAAAGGAAGCGATGCTTCCCAGTTCACCGAAAGGCACCTCACTTGCACCGGGCATCTGTCTTTCCCGATATTTCTTTTGCTCTCCCTTTCTCTTTCGCCAGGCTGATGTTCGCATGGACGGCTTTTTTCGTCGTCGATGGCTAAACGAGCCAACAGAGCAAAACCTTTTATTCATGCGGCACACCGACCCTACTTTATCGTGATCCACACCCATGTTCGCGGCTGGCGCGGTAGTTCTCCCGGTACCTATCCCTTCCTCTTGTTTTTGCCGCGACCACAGCCGCTTGCCCAGAAAGCGGGATGAGGTTCATCGGTTTGCTCAGAACGTACAGCCAGCTCCCACGTCCACGCTCTCCCCCGCTACCATCGACTGGTGGCATTGGGCTCTGTGGTGAATCGCCGCACAGCACAGACATTAGCCTAATGGGGGCAAACTGCGCGGACCGCAAGACATCGGGTATCGGTGAGGAGATGGGCGACACAGCGACGACCACCGAAAATAAACGAGCGTAATGGAAGTATGGCGAAGGGAAGAATAACGAGTGGCCGAGGCGGTGGACCGTGTTATGACATCGGTGGGACATCAGTGCGTACGAGGCGCGGAGGCTGACTCATCGCGGGATGAAGCGTTTGTTTGCGACGGCGGGAAAGCGCGTGTGCTGGGGTAACCATTCATCACCGGTGTACGCGGGAAACTGCGGGCGTATATACCTTTCCGATCAACGCCTGAGTGAGTAGTGAGTGAGTGAGTGAGTGAGTGAGTGAGTGAGTTTACGTGCTAATGCCACGACCATCTTAAGTTTCAATTACAGCAGCATATCCTCACATGGTTGTGACGTTGACGAAGGCAGCAGTCAGCGTATTCAAGATGAAACTCTTTATTTGTGTGAGCCTGTGTCCGGTAAACGAAAGTCAAACCATAGCAACACACGCTGTAATACACTGATAGCGGCGAACAGAGCGTCGACATTCGATGATCTTCTGAACATGTGGTTCGAAGGGTCGGACTTCGTATACACCTTGTACCGAACACCCGAGCTTTATCACACGTGCTTGCGTAAGCTCTCGGATAAACTTGACTGTTGGCGTCCAGCGTGTAATATTCAGAGAACGAGCGCAAACAATCGTGAAGCTTCCCAAACATTCCAGAGGTGTCTGCACTGAGCACCTATAGCAGTTTTTGTGGGTGAAGCACAAATACATCACAATCGGACAACAGAAGCGCGTGTCAATATCTTTAACGATGTTGAGGGAACAGTGTCCAGCTGAAAGGAAGAGTGTTGGAATACTTCTTCCTATTAAAGAGAAAAGGGGTACTGAACTAGCTTCACAAGTATCCGTTGAATGAGCTCAATATCGGAGAGTGTTGCCTTAAACATTCATAGGCGCAAACAATTCTTGACTGGGTCAAGAAGTTAGTGGAGCCACAGGGTGACACAAAGGAAACAAAGTACACCAGAGCCCTTCATGACCTTAAGCACGCGTGAGAAAACGCCATCACTATCGCTATCGTGATCCCTGAGCGCGATGGTGGCTCTCTGTGCAACATTAACAGACTATGGAGCGCGGAGATGGCACGTGGCGACACCCGCGGCGAAAGTGCATTTAATCTGAACGCCACTATGGCTTTATCTCGGCTATTGGCCAATAGCATGCCATCTGTTTCGACTCCGAACAGCAGGCATCGCCTTCTCCGAAGAAAGACAGCAGATGCCACTGTATATACAGAGGGCGCCTAAAAAAATGGCATGTTGGTGCTCCATGTGTAAGCTATCTTTTCTACGCACGACTGCGAGATTTGGCAAAACTGTTCATTGCACTGCCCGATATTCACAGGATGCGTTTTTTTTCTGATCTCGTGAAGTCAGCGCAATGGCTAAAAGCCCCTCCAGCTCTTTTCTTCCTTCAAAAGCGCAACTCTTAGGCACCCGTTCCGGCGTTGAGTGGCGTCACGGTCGCCATGTGTGGCGTATTACAGCGAACGAGTAGGCGCCATAGGGATTGGGCAAGCCCCACTACCACTTGCAGCAAGTGCGAGAGTCAAACTAACTAGTGAAAATAGAAGTGAGAAAGAATAGAAAGAAAGAAAATGAGAACAAATAAAGGGAATAAAGAAATACAGATATGGAGAGACATATAAAACCATAGAAAGAGGGATAGAGTAGCAGAAAGAGAGAAAAAGATCGAAAAGGACATAGAAAGAGAAATGAAGATATACAAAAAACACACAAAAGATATTGAGAAAACAGAGATCAAAAGAGAAATAGAAATAAAAAGTGAAAAAGATAAGCAAAGAAATAGAGAGAAGGACGCAAGGAGCAAAATAAGGGGCGAAATTCAAAGCATATCCACGGAGTGAATTATGAAGAGTTGGCGAAGGTAGTGAGGTACATTAGTAAACCGTGAATTCTCCGTGAATTTCGCCCAGCCGATCATCAAAGATGTGAGAAACACTGTATATATACAGAACGTAATTCTATTCGTAAACAGTATCAAGACGTGACTTCCGTTTTCCCTTCATTATAACTGCTTGATAGTCGGTAAAGTGAAAGAAGAGCGGGTCTTGCAACGACCGCAGTGCAAAATTTGCACAAAAAAAAAACACATTCTTCGGATATTGGTTGGTCGCATGTAATCATACGATATGCTACTGAGAGCACATCGAGATGCCCTGAGCGAGTGCTCGTTGCAGCAGCTTGCAGAGCCCTCGCTCTGGCGCCTTGCGTGCGTCGCTTATACTCTAAGCGCGCCGAGCGAAAGAGGAAGCGTGCCAAGAGCGAACGCATCTCATAGCTTTGGCCCCTAGCAGTCGCCTATCGCACTAGCACGCAGCGGCGCGACCGCATCCATCTAATGAGAGCGCATGTGCCGCCATCTAGTGGTCTCCTATCGAACTAAAGCACGCGTCTTCTACGCATAAGAGTGGAACGAGCACCACAGCGCCATCTAGTGAGCACTCCAAGTACGAGGGGTGGTTACTACGATGGACGACGAGTGACTTGGCTAAACCCTAAGGAGCTTCGCCCCTAAGACGAGGATGAAAGAGAGCGCATGCATGCATTGCTGACACGTGCACTGGGACTGTCTTCGCTTGCCATAACGGGGCTCTCGGCGTTTCGCTTGGTTCGCGACACATGCAATGCACAGAGTCGTGTTAGTAGCACTCGAGCACTGGCAGTTCCTGTGGCAACATGTACCCAATGCTATGTTACTACAAGTGTGGATAGCCAGAGCTTGAAACACAGTTAACGTTGACCCTTCACGTAGCTGCGCGCAGAATAGGCACCCGGAAATTCAGTTTTGGAGCTGCGACGGTAGCGTCAGGAACATATTCGTCTAGCGAGCAGCTGCAGCAAAATCTGGCCCGCCTGTTCATATCTTGAGAGTAAGCGCAGCAAAATAGCGCCCGCCGTGAAAATGTGCATTTTCTTGGTGAGGGGAAGGGGGCCACGTATACATACAACACCCTTGGGGTGATTATGCGGGCACCCAGAACGCGTTCGTTGATAGGGCGCCCGAAAGAGAGACACTTGAACGCGTCGACGTGTTTTGTAAAGAGGGGCACCTCGAGAGTATGCGGCTAAAATCACTGCTATCGTGGCAGTCCGGCTAATGCTCTGAAATGTCGGAGTATTGACTCTAAGTGAGGGAGGAGGCTGGAGTATATTCCCGTCTGAAGCATGTGAAGGGACGATTGGCTGTGGCCCGTACAACTTTTCACGTGGCGAGGGAAAGGATCCCGGACCCAATTTGATAGTTTTTGTTACCTCATTGAATGTAGTGAAAATGTCTCTGATTCTCTTCTACTGGACAAAAAGAAAAAAAGAAGTATGGCGAACGTGTCGTGGGGAGAAGCATATTCGGGATGATATGATATCGACGTTTTCCAAAATACAACAAACAAATACGCAACTCAAAAAGAGAGGAAGCTTTTCTGCCCGAGCGGAGCAGCACTTAAGGCGTCATTACGGCCCACCGGCACGCCTTTGACATCGTAAGTGCGGCAACGTGTGAAGCACGGCTTCCACCCGAGCTGCCATCAACGTGTGCGACGGTTATAACCCCATCCGTGCGAAACGGCAGTTTCCCGCTGAACACCGCCGACTAAACCGAATATACTGTGCTTCCTGGCGCTGGACGGACATGTTTAGTTTGGTCGTTATCGCGAAAAAAAACACACCAAAATTGAGAGCAATTGAGAAAACCATTCTTCCGCATCCCATTCACAACTTCAAGAAATATCGCCGAGGTTGACTGCCGGTTCGCACGCGGGCCACTCATTATAAGCACGGCTTTCAGAAAAGGAGGCGTACTTATAAACGCTTTCTCTGGGCCGTAAGCACGTCGTCTTCTCCCCGTTTGCAAATTTACCTTCCTTCAGCGTATACTTTCGCAAGGAGCCTTTTCAGTTAGCTAAATGCGTCTTCGCAACTCGCTCAAATAAGAATTAAACTAGCTTTTCTTTCTGATACTCAAGAATCTTATTGGTAATGCCTGCTTTCTATGTTAACGTTCATTCAGTGCGGCCTGGAAACTACTGAAACGCTAGCTCGGCGAAATGAGTTCGCGCTATTGCTTGCTGATTTGCATAGTGTAGGAACGCAACTGTCAAGAAAGCACTCATTTTTATAAGCCCGCTGAGTGAGTGAGTGGGTGAGTGAAAGAGTGAGTGAGCGAGTGAGCGAGTGAGCGAGCTGCTCCCAGCAGTATGGTTACTTTGGAGCTTTTGGAGTTTTTACAATGACGCTGGGACGTGCTTCCTTTCAGGATAGCAGAAATTACGTTTTTCCCTTCCTTAAACTCTCCTCTCACTCGATCCTCAGCTTGTACAATTGCAGTGCTCGTAAAAAAAGTGATCACCACGAAAACTAGCTAGTTTAACGCGCACGAACCTGCTAGTAAAGTGAAATTGAGCTTATTGCTAATGCGCATGATTCTTCGGTGACGGTGGCATAGCCACCATTGGCAGTGTGTGTAACCCTGCTGTCCCTCTGAAGTACGGCTTTCAAAGGACAAAGCTCACACTGCTAAGATTTTCACATTGGTGGTTGGTGGTTGTGGTTGTAAGGGAGAGGAAAAAAGGCGCCTAATTTCTGTCTGCCTGAGCAGTGACACGGCGAAGTGCCTTATGGGGGTGGGGGTAAGGAGGGATAAAAACTATAGAAGGAAAAGGGTGAAGAAATAGAGAGGCAAGCGACGGAAAATAGAAGGAGATAGGAAAGTGGGCATCCGGTCGAAGCAGTCCAAGGGCGGGGCACCACAATGCGAGAGCTGCACGGCGTCAGGAGACCGCGGAGGGCGAACCAGTCGGCGGGAGCCTCGCTGGCGTCGGAGATCGCGAGGGCACGTCCGTCCAGCTTGAAATCCTCCAAGCGAATCAAGATTTTCACACTTGTTTTAATTTATATGTTTTCACTTCGCGTTTTTGAGAGTGGGAGAAAGCCGAGCCTTCAACGTGTACCTCCACCGCCTAACGGCGTCTGTGCCGATATGAACCGCTGAAAGCACGCAGCCATCACATTTCATAGCGGAGTGGAACGCATCCCATAGTAGCATATTTCGCGTAGTAGTACATGTTCAGAAACTTCACCCCTGTCGCTTTCCCTTCAATGCCAAAAAAAGTGGTCCGCGAGCATAGTAACATATGCGTATTTGTTTTCATTTATTCGCCGAAGCTTCGCGTATTTTCAACGCTGCCACATTACAGGCGAAAACGAGAAACATTTCTCCCAACACACAAACAGCTAGACATGTATTAAGAAACAGGTTGGCGAAGATTTCAAACCAGAACCTTTCCAGATGCAGTACACTAACACAGAATGGATTCCACGCAATACCCACAAGCGCGCTGTAATCTCTGTATCCACAAGCACGCATATATGGCCCATATTCTGTGGCAATGCACACATGTCCCTGTAATATACCGAGAAAAGAATATAGGACCGAAGCTTCTGGAGGAGCGACGTCTAAGCGTGCTGCCTAGCTCAGATCTTCACATCCGACTGTGGGCAATCCAGCGGGCCCGGTAAGTGGTGGAAAGGCTATGCCTCGCCGCGCACAATGTCCGGGTGGCCTTAAGCCGGGCCGATCACATCGCAGGTGCTTTTTTAATAGAGTGTCTTTTTTCTTCGGTCCGTACGTTTTGACAGCAGTAGTGAACGCATGTCAAACCGAGTTACTTTGTGCAGTAGTACACGTGCAGAAGTTCGGCCCCAGTAGCTTGCACCCCGCTGCGGTGGTCTAGTGGCTAAGTTACTCGGCTGCTTACCCACAGGTCGCGGGATCGAATCCCGGCTGCGGCGGCTGCATTTCTGATGGAGGCGGAAACGTTGTAGGCCCGTGTGCTCTCATTTTGGGTGCACGTTGAAGAACCACAGGTGGTCAAAGTTTCCGGAGCCCTTCACTACGGCGTCTCTCATGTTCATACGGTGATTTTGGGACGTAAAGCCCCACAATTCAATGAATCAGTAGCTTTGCGTTTGATGCAATAAAAAATTGCCTGCGAGTGAAGTCATGTACGATTGAGCTTGTTACAAACAAACACGATGCTTAGGGTTACGGTGGCATTGCCACGACGAGCAGTGCATAAAATAAAACTACACCATGGCATTCCAGTTACACTTTGAAAGTGCAAACCTAACAGTACTGTTTTTGCCGCAGAGATGGTATTTCCTTCAGAATATAAACGTGTCTTCACTGTCTTCACAAAAAGCCGCAGCGCCACGCCACGGAAAAACTGATACGGAAAAAGGCTCGTCTCTCTAAACACAGAAAAAGATTCGGTGCAGATATCCTTGCACACATTATGGTTGCCTACAATATTAGCAAAGCATTACGGGAGAATGGATTTTGAAAAATCGCTAGAACTGCAGCAAAAAAAAAAAAACAGAATCTCAGTTTTGCAGATGCGCCTCAACCATACGCACTTAAACCGGTTACACAGGATTAATTCTTAAAGCTTGGTCATCTAAACACTTGTACTAAACGCAATGCGTCCACTTATCACTTTCGATCACTGACTAAGAAAAAAAAGGCCTACAAGTACTGCTGGAGCAATAGTACTGTAATGTATCGGGAAAAGCGACAGGCTTAGATCTGTTGCCAGCAAAGTCTCGATAAGCGCATGAGTGGTGAAGTCTGAATTTGCAAGATGCTTCGTACCAAGAGGATGACAAGCAGCACCCCTCCATCAATATGGCAGACATAAATTCGTTTGATTGTGTCGATGTTCTTGGAGATGACGACAACAACAACAACGAGAACTGCCTCTTGTTCGGATGTGTCAACCCACATACCTCTAGACAATTAGTTACTCAGCAATAATAAAACGCACCTCAAGACAGGAAGCTACGTTATATAGATCGGTAGTAGTCCAAAGCAGGGACATAACGCGCAAACTATATCTATGCACTCGTACCATACCTATCATCAACCTCGTCTTGAACGCAGACGAAAAGCTATTGAGTACACAGGGTGAAATTGAGCGAGGTTCTGACACTATATGCATAAGTTGAGAGTAGGTCACACTGTAACTCTGGGATACGATCTCGGCATATGAGCCGCCTTCACTGAGCACAAGGCAGCAGGCGACACCAAGTGAAGCTGTGCGGCTCTCGCACTTCCCTTCAACGCCGTAGGTCGCCATGGCGATTTGTGCGGCATTTGACTGCCACTCAAAAAGTGAGTTTAAGCAAGACACAAAAAAAGGACCCGAAGCGGGGACGTGCTGTTTGCCAAAGTTCATCACAAAACCGTGCAACCACACGAAAGAGCTACCCGGAAAGCGGAGCACAATGCTCATAGGCGCTCTAACAGGAAGGACCTCAAGACTGAACAGGGTAAGTTTACGCGGACGCCACTTCACAAGGGCAAGATGTGTTTCCGAATCTCGTGCGAAGTTGTTTCGATCATTACCTGTGAAACCATGGACCGCTTCTGCAACCCGGGAGAAACTGCAGACGCAGAGGATCCGAGTTTTCGAGACAACACTGCTTCGCTTCTTGCTGCGTTATTTTCTGAACGACTCTCCTTCGTCATATGCGCAAGGCAAACGATCAAGACACGCGCACTAACGCACGAACCTGAACACGGCGTGGTAACTGAGACGTATGTCCTCTTTGTGCTTGATAACGGTTAACGGAAGACAGGAACTGAAGTCACTTGCAAGTTACGTATTGGTAAACTATAGCAAGCTCTAGTGTTTATTAATAGCAGTGTAAGCCAAGGAGTAATCACCAGATTAGCTGTCGAGCTCTCAACGCGACACAGCGAAGTCAGTAGGTAGCAACTGGCGAGTGTCGCTGCTGGTCGGATAATCACAACGCCCAGGTTGGCCACGAACACTGTTGAGTGTCGGGGACCGAGGGTAGGAATCATGCACGTGCAGAAAAAAGCACAAGCCTAGCAGGTTCTACATTGTCCGGTTTGGTATATATTCTGACGCAGTCTCCGTACGCGTGGGAGGCTGCAGCGCACGCGCCGCAGCTGCGAAACGCGCCGCTTCCCACGAACCACGAGCGTGGCAGATTAGAGAACTCCGGGAAAGGCCATCCCAAGCGTTAGAGTACTCGAAGTGCACCGTGTACTCATCGCATTCTCTGGTGCCGACCACCATCACGCGCCCTTACGAAGGTGACACCATCGCATCTCACGGGTCGCGCGTGTTTGGGTGGCGATGGTAGCAGTGGTCAGCGGGGTAGACGTATGTACGTTGCTGGGTGTCCGTAGGCCAGAACACGCCCACTCGCCGCGATGATCACTGTAACAGGTGAATAAGATCTGGCATACCTCGAGCATCATGCACGTGCTGACGCTTCGATACAATTCTTTTACCATCTCAGGCCGTCGAGTCAGCCTCCAGGCTTATGTCTGGCTGATGGGCTGCGAAGCTGGCAAGAGAAGCATGAAATGTTGGGCCAGTCGATTGATATTTTAAAAATCCATAGGTGAACGTGCCTTCTACTTCGTAATTGTCTCAAATTCTCGCTGCTTTTTCTCCCCTGTATCTAAAGGTTGGCAAGACAGTAAGATCGCCGTTTGTAAGTAAACTATATACTAAAACGTGCTATAGTTGGCTAGTTACGACACAATTCAACGCAAGAGATACAACACATATTCCGTCTTTTGCGCTGTTGTTCAAGTACAAGCTTAGAATCACTGACGCTTAATTAACTTGGTTCATTGCCGTATATCCTAAAGGTTGGAATGATCGTACTGAGAACAGACTCTGACGAACCCGTTCTAATCAGTGGTCGTAGCTGTTTGCAGTGCGATTTTCTCGAAGCCGTCTTCATTCCGTCTCGACAATCATGCACCACCTGCTCCAAGAGAAGAGAGCCACTGGATATTACCTAACCGTTTGTGCGTTAGGGCAATATTCCGGGAACTAGAATGGGTCTCAATTTTCGCGATTCAAGCTTGGGCGGCACGTTAACAGAGCTATCAAACCAGCCCTTTTGACTCTCCGCACATGTTTAAGCTGAAGTAGAGAAAATAAGGGTATATAAGTAGTTAAGTAATTCTTTTTGTGATTCATTGTTTAACGCGCTCAGACAGATGATTCAGGTTGTAAATAGATTGATACGCTACTCAAAGAACTATTGTTAGTCCTCAAAACACTAGACCCCATAACATACTTTCTCCTACTCGACAACAAATATTTTTTTCATCCAATTAAATTCACTTCAATTCACGTAAACGTTTATTTATTTATTTTTAAAAAGAAAGGAAAAGTTCCCAGAAAAAGTATTTCCAAAGGTAACTTACCAATTTGACAGCTCACTTGAAATGGCGGTAACAGACAGCGCAAAAAAGAGAGAAAATATAATAATAAAAAGAAATTCATGGACACAAAGGTAAACAAGAAATATTGATACAATAAAGAATTGGCCCGGTATTTGCATGTTTCACTGCAAACGTCGTCGAAAGAGGATATTCTCGCGTCTGGAGAGAGTGAACAAAACGTTTATTTGATGTGCGCGAGAAAGTCGGTGAATTGTATTGTGGAGGCAATGCGTTAGAGAGTCTCGATCCGCGCAGTAAAGGCGAACGAGCGCATCGATGCTCGTTCGACACGTGCGCTATCTGGCAGTTATCTTCGAAAATGAAGGAAGGCGCACGCGCCTGTCTCGGAGGCGATAAGGTGTAGAACGCAAAGCAACGGGCAGTTGCCACCACCATGTCGTCTTTGGTAAGGTTTCTGAATGAAAAAAACTTGTTTCAATTAGGGACCTTAGTATTTGCAAAGCGTTGCCAACACTTGCCTTTTTGTGCATATCGTTGCATTCTCAGCCCAGCGTGATAAACTCTACGGTAGTTAGAATTATATATCTATGCCTTTTCTAGTATAAAGACACACATAGAAAATATTGACGTGTTCTTAAGGTGCCTCAGATACGCGCAATAATTGATTTTTAATTGACAATTGCATAAGTATGAACGCTGAAATTTGAGCAATATTTGTGAGCGCTGTGGATGCGGTTGTTCGCTCAGGATATCGTTTGGTGTCGTTTTGGGTATCGTTACGGTGGACAAACCACACATATCAAAATTTTCGCGTCGAAGTACCCCAGGAAAGAATCTTTTTTAAAAATTGGCGGACCTCTAAGCTTCACCTTCAATAGTTGAACGCGATAGTAATATTCTGTTCTGAGGGCCTACTTCAAACACTGAAGGAAGGAAGGAAGAAAGGAATAAACTTTATTGTTCGAAATGGTACAGCAATGCAGGTTCCGATTCTATCCTAGGGGGGAGGTCTCCTCATTCCAAGAACCCTCTAGCCTTCATGCCCCCTTGGCCCTGGCAACGAGACGTCGTTGTTGGTCCAGGTCCTTCGAAGCAAGCTTGGCCTCCCACGTTTCGAGAAGCTGTTGGTCTTCTTAAACTGCGTCACAGGTATTCGGCGTGGGCTAGAGGTCTCTATGTGTATTCCATGGACACTCGAGGATCATGTGGGCCAACGGGTCAGGTACGGCATAAGTCGAGCAAAATTGTTCGTGTAACGCTCGGTACAATCGGTGCATTAGTATACCGTGTGTGTAGTGTTGCCCTGCAACCTTCTTAGACCGGTGCTCTCCTTTTTGTTGAGCTTCGAATGTGGTGGTGGACACTTTCTGCGTGCCAGCCAATGGTGGGTGGAGTGTATGAAATATTTTCCAACTTGCTAAGCACCCACTACAGTAAGGGTGCAGTAACGTGTGTGCTATTTCTAGCCGATGAAGGCGTCATCATAATCCCAACTTCTGACGCCTATTATGGCAATGTACGCTTCTACCACGCATTACTACGGCAATATTTTATGTCGTATGTGAAGCATGTTTCCGGGAGGAGTGTGTTCGGTAATGCATGGGAGTTACTTTCACTGCATGCCCAAGAAGAGGAAGTTATTTTCACTGAATTCACTAGTAGAGGTTTGGTTGCGTGATAGCAAACCTACTTGCCACGCAAACGAACCGGGCTGTCACCCCACACAGACCCAGAATTGTTCAGTATTTGTTTTATTTTCATTTTTTTTATTTCTCGGTCACGGATGACCTCCGACAGGAACACTTGACCCATACACTGAGTGATTCCCGCGGAGCACCATGGGTAGAATGAAGCTGCGGAGAATGAAGATGGCAACTTCGTGGGCGGTCGCTGCCGTAGAGCTGCAGTCTCAGCGTAGCGGTGTCAGATGATCGACTCCGACAATAATCCACCCGGTTTCCAGAGATACTATATGGGATGGGGGCCATAGAGGTCTATACCCACGCGTCGAATGGGCGAGCCGGGCACGGGAGCGGCTGTAACATGCCAGTAGGTGCCGCGGAGGTGTCTTGTTCTGTTGGCAAGTGGTGCAAGACTGAACGTATTTCTGCACAAAGCGATACATTCCTCGCCAGTAATAGCGTTGGCGCAGCCTTTCGTAGGTTTTCAGGACACCTGCGTGAGCACTTTGGGGATCTGCATGGAAATTGATGCAGATGTCAAGAGCGCATATGAGTTGGGGACAGCAAGGAGCCACTTCCGACCACCAGGCATGTAGTTGCGGCGGTACAGATGTTGTCTCGTAAGGAAAAGTGGGCTGCTTGCCGGCGTAGCGCTCTCGTGGAAGGGACAGCAGACGGATCGGTAAGGTAGTCGACTAACAAGGCAAGGTGTGGGTCTTTACGCTGCTCCGAAAGCATGTCAGTCGGGTCGAGTGGTGACAAGGTGGTAAAAGGGGGAGACAGAGAAGCCACATCTGGTGTTAATGGCGATCGCGAAAGTGCATCGGCATCCGCATGCTTGCGACCTGAACGATATACGACACGGATGTCGTATTCTTGCAATCGAAGTGCCCAACGCCCCAGGCGTCCGGACGGGTCTTTCAAGGTGGACAGCCAACATAGAGCGTGGTGGTCTGTGACCACGTCGAAAGGATGGCCGTAAAGGTACGGGCGAAACTTCGTCAACGCCCAGATTATGGCCAAACGCTCCTTCTCTGTCACGGAGTAATTCAATTCAGACTTCTTCAGAGCGCGATTTGCATAGGCGACTACGTATTCAGCTTGGGTGCCTTTCCGTTGTGCCAAAACTGCACCAAGACCGATGCCACTTGCATCGGTGTGAATTTCTGTGGCCGCAGCAGGGTCGAAGTGACGAAGAATAGGTGGTGAGGTCAGCAGGCGGCGCAGCTGGCGAAATGCGTCATCACATGCAGGTGACCATGCAGATATGCCTTTGCTGTTGGAAAGCAGACTCGTGCGAGGTGCGATGATGGACGCGAAGTTGCGCACGAAGCGACGAAAGTAGGAGCAGAGACCAACGAAACTTCTTAGAGCTTTCAGTGATGTGGGCAACGGAAAGTCAGCGACAGCTCGAAGCTTATCGGGATCCGGAAGAACACCGTCTCTGGTGATGACATGTCCCAAGATGGTTAGTTTTCGTGCTGCGAAGTGGCACTTCTTGGAGTTAAGTTGTAGGCCTGCAGAAGTTAGACACGTCAGAATCTCGTGGAGGCGAGCAAGATGTGTCGGGAAATCAGATGAAAAGACTACAATGTCGTCCAGGTAACATAAGCAGGTTTTCCACTTGTGGGTATGCAAGATGGTGTCGATCATGCGCTCAAATGTGGCAGGCGCGTTGCAGAGCCCAAATGGCATGACTTTGAACTCATATAGGCCATCCGGCGCTACAAAGGCTGTTATAGGGCGATCACATTCAGCCATTGGCACCTGCCAATACCCACAACGCAGATCCAAAGATGTAAAGTACTCGGCGCCTTGTGAACAGTCAAGAGCATCGTCTATTCGTGGTAGCGGGTAGACATCTTTTTTCGTAATATTGTTTAAGCGGCGATAGTCCACGCAAAATCGTACGGTGCCATCTTTTTTCTTGACCAGAACCACAGGTGATGACCAAGCGCTTTGAGAAGGCTGTATGACTCCACGTTTAAGCATTTCATCTACTTGCTCCGTAATGACGCGGCGCTCTTCGGCGGGAACGTGGTAAGGACGCTGTCGCAGAGGCGAATGTGAGCCGGTGTCAATAGTATGAGCGATAGTGGTGGTGCGGCCCAAAGCAGGTTCTTGAAAGTCGAAAAAAGAACGAAACTTGTTAAGGAGAGCAACAAGTTGGCGGCGATGCGAGAGGGGAAGGTCTGCGTCAATAGCATTGTCGAAGGCTGACGAACTTGATGGCTCAGACGCATGAGTGATTGCAGCAATGTGACATGGCGTTTCGTCGGGAAGAATAATATTATCGATATGGTCGACAGGTTGCACATATCCTAACGTTTCACCACGAAGTAAGCCAATGGGGTAGTTGCAGTGGTTGGTGACCAGCATTACGGTTAAACCAGACGCATTTGTAAGAACAGCAAATGGGAGAACGATGCCCTTGCATTCAGTAAAAACCGGAGATGGCGTAAACACCACCGTGCCGTCAGGTTGCGCCACACATGAAAGGCAAATAGGGACCGAAGCTTCAGGAGGCAAGGTGATGTCGTCATCAGCGATGATTTTGCAGAGCAGAGGAGAGCGGTCGGGTGGTGGAAATTCACATGTTGGCACAAGGGACACTTCGGCACGGGAACAATCGATGATAGCTTCATGACGTGATAAGAAATCCCAACCCAGGATAATGTCATGAGAGCAAGATGGTAGAACAAAAAACTGTACGACGTACAAAACGTCTCGGATGACGACGCGCGCCGTACACACAGCCGAGGGATGAATGCGTTGCGCGCTAGCCGTGGACAGCACCAAGCCACTGAGAGATGTGGTCACTTTCTTCAGTTTCCTACAAAAGTTTGCGTTCATCACAGAAACGGCGGCCCCGGTATCAATTAACGCTAATGTGGCGACTCCCTCAACATCGACATCAACAACATTTTGCGGGGAAAATGGAGGCCTTGGGAATTGCGCACAAGTTGCAGTTCTTGCCTCCGGAACTGCACTGATTAGTTTCCCTCCTCAAGAGGTGGTCGACGACGCATAGGCGATGGCGATCGGCGACGAGGTGATGGGAAACGAGCAGTCGATGGGTGGCGATCCGAGTCGGAGTGCCTCTGTTCATATGCAGATGTGGTGGTCTGCTGCGGTGCGTAGGTAGGAGCTCCGAAGTATGCGTGCGCAGGCGTGGGACGGCGGCGGCAGAAGCGTGCAATGTGGCCAGCGATGCCACACGCGAAGCAGATGGAACGATTGTCTCGGGTGCGCCACTCATTAGATGGACGGAAAAAGCGAGGTGGGGGCCTGTAGACTGGAGGCGAGGCCGGAGGAGGTGGAGCCGATAAGGCGACTGGATGCGGTGGCGGCCACGCGACCACAGCTGCGTAGCTCAGAGGTGAAGGTGGCGCAGTTGGTGCGTAGCCAGCAGTTGAGAGATCAGATGGCACCGAATTGCACGGGTAAGAGGCCGGAACTGTAGGGAGTGCATTGCAAATTTCAGTGCGTATGGCCTACTGCATATTCGAAGGGAGGCTTGTCGTGGGCGCGTCACTATGCGGCAGCAGGGAAAGCTGTCGGGCGACTTCCTCCCTGATGAAGTCTTTAATCTGGTTCGACAGAGTTCCTTGGTGAACGTTGCCATTGGCGAGTGCGACGGCCGAGATCGAATCTGGTGATGGGACACTCTGTCGGGCGATGGAACGCTGACGACGCAATTCATCGAAGCTCTGGCACAGGCTTACGAGGACTGCCACCGTGGTCGGGCTCTTCGCCAGCAACATCTTGAATGCGCCATCCTCGATGCCTTTGAGAATATGTCGAATTTTCTCTTCTTCAGGCATGGATGAGTTAACACGCCTGCAGAGGTCGAGCACATCCTCAATATAGCTAGTAAAGGTCTCACCAGGTTGCTGGGCTCGGTGGCGCAGACGCTGGTCAGCGCGGAGCTTGCGGACCTCTGGTCGGCCGAACGCTTCGGTCACGAGGGTCTTGAAGGTGGACCAGCTGGCGATGGTGGTTTCGCGGTTGGTGAACCATAGCTTGGCGACGTCAGCCAAGTAAAGATGACATAGGCAAGCTTAGAGTCGTTGTCCCATTTGTTGCTGGCACTCACGCGTTCGTACAAGGAGAGCCAGTCTTCGACGTCCTTGCTCACCACTGCCGCTGAAGATTGGTGGGTCCCGCTGACGGGTAGCACCGGGGCAGGTCGACGGGGCAGCCGATGGTGCTGGCTGTGCTGGGATGGGCTGGTTGGCGACTGCGTCAGTCATGTTGTACGGTAGTCTTTCGGCCAACTTGCGAGAGCGGAGCTCCAGGTCTGCTTAGGGATCTCAGCAGCCTCCACCAAATGCGATGATGTTTATTAGAACAGAGGAGTCGCAACGAGATCGCGACGGAAAATGGGCGAACAGCAAGTCTGGCAAAGGCGGCACAGGTTCTCGCGCAATCAGAGCAAGGGCTTTTCGTTGTCTTCCGAAGGCGCATACGCGTTGGTGCGTATGCTCCAGTACAACAAGAAATATTGATACAATAAAAAATTGGCCCGTTATTTGCATGTTTCACTGCAAATGTCGTCGAAAGAGGATAGTCTCGCATCCGGATGAGAGTGAAAAAAACGTTCATTTGATGTTGTGCACGAGAAAGTCGGTGAATTGTATTCTGAGGGCACTGTGCTAGGGAGTCTCAATCCGTGCAGTAAAGGCGAACGAGCGCATCGATGCACGCTCGAGACGTGCGCTATCTGGCAGTTATATTCGAAAACGAAGGAAGGCGCGCGCGCCTGTCTCGGAGGCGAAAAGGTGTATAACACAAAGCAACGGGCAGGTGCCACCACCATGTCTTTTGTAAGGTCTCTGTATAAAACAACTTGTTTCATTTAGGGACCTTAGTCTATTCAAAGCGTTGCCAACACTTGCCTTTTTTTTGCATATCGTTGCATTCTCAGCCCAGCGTGATAAACTCTATGGTCGTTAGAATTATTTATCTATGCCTTTTCTAGTAAAAATACACACATATAAAATATTGACGTGTTCTTAAGGTGCCTCAGATACGCGCAATATTTAATTTTTAATTGACAATCGCATAAATATGAACGCTGAAATTTGAGCAGTATTTGCGAGCGCTCTGGATGCGGTTGTCCGTTCAGGATATCGTTTGGTGTCGTTTTGGGTATCGTTACAGTAGAAAAACAGACCGCCACACATATCAAAATTTTCGCGTCGGAGTACCCCATGAAAGAATCTGTTTTTAAAAATTAGTGGACCTTTAGGCTTCACCTTTAATAGTTGAACGCGATAGTAATATTATGTTCTGAGTGCCTACTTCAAACACTGAAGGAAGGAAGGAAGAAATGAATAAACTTTATTGTTCAAAATGGTACAGCAACGCAGGTTCCGATTCTATCCTAGGAAGGAGGTCTCCTCATTCCAAGAACCCTCTAGCCTTCACGCCCCCTTAACCCTGGCGACGAGACGTCGTTGCTGGTCCAGGTCCTTCGAAGCAAGCTTGGCCTCCCACGTTTCCAGAAGCTGTTGGTCTTCTTGAACTACGTCTCAGGTATTCGGCGTGGGCAAGAGGTCTGTATGTGTATTGCATGGACACTCGAGGATCATGTGGGCCAACGGGTCAGGTACGGCACAAGTCGGGCGAAATTGTTCGTGTAACGCTCGGTACAATCGGTGCATTAGTATACCGTGTGTGTAGTGTTGCCCTGCAACCTTCTTAGACCGGTGCTGTCCTTTTTGTTGAGCTTCGAATGTGGTGGTGGATACTTTCTGCGTGCCAGCCAATGGTGGGTAGAGTGTATGAAATATTTTCCAACTTGCTAGGCACCCACTACATTAAGGGTGCAGTAACGTGTGTGCTATTTCTAGCCGATGAAGGCGTCATCATAATCCCAACTTCTGACGCCTAGTATGGCAATGTACGCTTGTACCACGCATTACTACGGCTATATTTTATGTCGTAAGTGAAGCATGTTTTCGGGACAAGTCTGTTCGGTAAAGCATGGAAGTTACTTTCACTGCATGCCCAAGAAGAGGAAGTTATTTTCACTGAATTCACTAGCAGAGGTTTGGTTGCGTGATAGCAAACCTGCTTGCCACGCAAATGAACCGGGCTGTAACACCACACAGACCAGGAATTGTTCAGTATTAGTTTTATTTTCATTTTTTTTATTTCTCGGTCACGCACACCTGATAGTTTTTCGCTCGGCGTCGCTCAAAATTCAACGCCGATGTCGCGATTTCTGCGAAACGATCTCTTTAGGCGATCGCGTTGATATTTTGGAAGCGGATGGGCATGCTCCTTCCGGGGTACCACTACAAACACGCCTCTCTTAAACTCTAACGGGAGTAGAGGTGGATAGCTTTCTCGGTTCAACTCGGTGGAGAGTCAGAGTCGTCGTATCGATGTATACGTCGTGTCAGACTTCTTCGTCTATATCGGGACCCCTCTTCAAACGAATCACGACGGCTGGTCGGTCGTTCTTAGCCCCGCAATCAGTGACACGGTCCAGAGATTGAGGATCTCATGACGAGAGTGTTCCGACTCCACTCCAGGGATACATTGATTTCGTCTACAGCTCGGTGCGCCGTCTTCCCTCAGGGAACCTGGATGTGTGCGCGTCTCCGGTTTTTAGGGTGGCGACAACTTTGTTCTTGGTATAGCTTACAAATGGCTAAAATGGCCGCTATACTTGGCAGGCCGCCATGTTGGTTCTCAGCGGTTGCTCATTTACATTGAAGGCTACGTGTGTTTCAACGAGAAGGGGGTGGTTTTTTATATATATATATATATATATATATATATATATATATATATATATTTATATATATATATATATATATAGCAAGTATTGAAGGCTGAAAGGTTGTTTTCTGAAGTTAGCCGCCGTTTTGTAGAACAGGAAAACGTGTTCGTGACTTGAGTTTGTATGTAATAGCGTTAAAACTGTTCCTTTATCTTACCTGGTAGACCCACCGCATTGGTGGAGTAGGATCTTTAGAGAGCCTATATTTGGGAGGGGCAGAACCTCGATGTCACTGTCAACGAACTTCAATGTCTGCGCGAACTTCAATGTCTGCTCAAATTCAACTTATCACTGCAGATACCCCAAAGGCCTAGTTCAAGGCTCAAGACCGGGCTGTATTTGGTGATGGTACCTACAACGACAGGGAAGGCAGATCAAACCACCGGGTATAGTTCGCGATGTTCTCTGTAAACCGCATAACTCCGGCAGCCTGTTTCCCATACCTTGAAGATAGTTTTTGTCCGTAATATAATTTCCTGCAGCAAGTATAGCTCCTGCGAACGAATCTGTACCCTTACCTGCTTAAGAACCTTAGTATCTGTTAACATTGGCAGAAAATAGTAGCGGACTCGATCATATTACATCAACCCTCTCCCCCCCCCCCCATCCCCCCGAGCCTGTATGTTAGGCTAGAAGAAAAGCAAATGCTTTTTTTTTTTCGTTCTTGTGTGAATATGTTTGTACTCTACGGCAGATCGGTAAAAATCGATGCAGAGAGCCAACGTGTTGCGCCCATTTTTATATAATTAACTAGAGGGGACTCTGTCGCTGCGATCATTCAGCGACCATGGGAATGATGGAGTGGTACACGCAATTGCCTAGTCTTCGTACTTGCGGGCGGCGAATCGTACTTGCGGCTTCGTTTATTGCTCTGTTTCGGTTTTGTTTTGAAAAAAAAGATTCAACGCTTTTGAACTTCGTGACCCGATTTGGAAAGGTAAGTCTAAAAGAATAAGGTGGTGAAGCGCAATCGCTGAACATTTGCTGATTTTTGTTTCGTCAGAAAACAGCTCCAAGCGGCACGAACGCACGCGGAGCTAAAAGCAGGCCAGAAGTACGAAGATTAGACAAATGTGTGTATTCCCCATCATTCCCATGCTCGCTGAAGCGCCGGGCGTTGCAGCTCTCGAAGACACTAGTGCCAGAGTTCCCTCCAGTGTACAGTAGGAAACTGTATAGCTGCAGCACTTACGACCTGCCCACCGGCGCCACCCCTGTGGAAGCGTAAGGGCCTAAAAATTGGCGCAGGGATCACAGATGCCGCTAGGTGCCACCACGACTTAGCCCCATAGCAGAGACGCAGGAAACGTCGTGGTGCACTCTTGCGAGCGCGTTCCTTGTACTGTTTTTAAATGCGAAGCATTTCTTAGCGAACTTCAGCGACTTTAAGCGTATCTATCTATCTAGCCGCCTATGACTTCTAGCTCTCCTGGCCGTTTCGATAATGGTATCAATACCAAACTTAGTAAGACATAACATGACTGTATGAAGGACATGTTTGACTAGTCATAACATGAAACGCATGACATGTTTGTCATGAATGTCATGATTTACATATCATGGTCCTGCAGCTAATGCGGTGGTATCGTTCACCTAGCATGTTGCAAAACTGGTATGGTATGACATGATTCCATAGCGAACACAAGCGGAAGACCTTAACATAAAATCATGACATGCGTGTGATGTAACATGACTACAAGTCCCGCTTATGATGCGCTCGGGGCCGTTTCGCTAGCGTCACATATACGAAATTTGGCATTACAGTACGTGAATGGATGACGAAAGTATGCGACTGGTGCAAACATGGTAATCTTGAGATGCGTGTCATGTAACAACATTACTAGACGCCATGCTCATGATGCGCGGGCGGCTGTTTTGCTAGCTTCACTTATACCAAATTTGGTGTTGCGGGTCGTGAATGAATGACAAAGGTATGATACAGGGGCAAACATGATAAACATGAGATGCGTGTCATGTAACAACATGACTCCATGCTACGCTCATGATGCGCTCGTGGCCGTTTCGCTAGCTTCACATGTACTAAATTCGGTATTCCGTGAAGCGAATGGACGACTAGGCAAATGACACATCCAAACAGTGATAATCACGACATGCGTATCATGTAACAACACACTCATGAAGCGCTCGAGGCCGTTTCGCTAGCTTCACATATGCCAAATTTGGTATTACGTGACGTCAATGGATGACAAAGGTATGTGACAGGTGCAAACATGATAATCATGAGATGCGTGTCATGTGAGAACATGACTACTTGCCACAGTCAAGGTGCCAATACATTTGACGTCACGTGGTGAGCGTGCTCGCCGGCGTTCATTTCGTCGCGTTACGATGGCGTTGCCCGGCTAGGCACCGGTCCTGCCATATACTGTAGGCATGCGCCGCGCTGCGTCGCTTTGACGCATGCGCGTTTCAGCGCGTCCGGCGTCCATACGTCACGAAAAGAGGGAGACGCAGTGGTGTCTGGGAAACACATCGGCGCGAAATGCAGCATGTTGCATTTCACACCGGTTGCCTTTGGGCCGAACACCAGACTATAGAGTGCTCCCGCTTTGCCCAGGTAGGGTCGCTATGCCCAACGTGCGCCAACGCTACATTTTGGTGCTTCATGATGCACTCCCGGCCGTTTTGATAGCTCCACCTATACCATATGTGGTGTGACGTGACGTCAATAGATGACGAAAGCATACGACTGGTGCAAACATGATAATCATGACACGCGTGTCGTGTAAGAACATGACAACATACCACACTCCTAGCGTGCTCGCGGCCGTTTCGCTAGCTCCACGTATACTAAATTTCGTATAACGTAACGTGTATAGATGACGAAGGTAAACGGCACATTCAAGCATGATAATCATGACACGGAAGTCACGTAGGGCTATATTTACCTCCATCTCTAACGTTGTGCTGATTTTAAGTCACATATCAACCTTTCTCATTCATGCTTCGCATATCATGTATCCCAGCTGTACGTAGGATCTCCCTTTTGTTTTTTCCTCGTTTCTAACACGTGGATCGAGCAATTCACCGATTAAACGTATTGGAGCAACATTCTATCAGTGAGAAGCACCGTGGTGGATGGCTCCGGGGTCTCCACTACTGGATCTCAATCTCTGCGTGAGTGCCTTCGTATATATATATATATATATATATATATATATATATATATATATATATATATATATATATATATATATATATATATATATATATATATATATATATATACAGAACACCAAGCGAGCGAACGCGCACACACACGTGCGCCATGGCGTGCTGTTCCTAGTGCTGTGGCACTTTAGAGAACTAAAAAAAATGGCAGCATATCCACGGAGTGAATGATGGAGAGTGGGGCGAAGAATTCGTCCATCCATTCGTTCTTGCTTCCGTCCGTCCATGCGTCCGTTAGTGTGACCGTCCATGCGTCCATCAGCCCGTCCGTGCATGCGTCTGTTCGTGCGTCCGTCCCTGCTTTCGTCCATGCAGCCGCCCCTGCGTCCGTTCATGCGTCCATTCATGCATCTGTCTATGTGTCCGTTCGTACATCTATTCAACACTCCAAGTACCACCATCTCGCATCTTTTCATCATATATTCCCATATAGAAGTACCGCCATCCAGCGGACATTCCAAAGACTAAACGAGAGGTGGCACACGCACACTTTCTTACGGCTTGCGCTTCGGGTCCACTTCCCACCTTTAACCACCCCGAGTTCATGGTATATACTAGTCCACTGTATTCATGGCACTGCGGCCGAACGCTCGCTAAACCTTTCGAAAACCATGGAGGTTACGCGCAGCGAGTATGACGTAGCAAACTTTTTCAGTCAGATAGTGCTCAATGTACATGCCAGTGGCTGCTAATGAGAAATGAGAGGCGGAGAATTAGGCTTTTACTTTCTTACGGCTTGCGCTTCGTATCTACTTCCCATTTTTAACCACCTCGAGTTCATTCATGGTATATACAAGTTCATTGTATTCATGGCACTGCGGCTCAATGCTCGCTAAACCTTTCTAAAGCTAAGGAGGTTACACCCAGCGAGTATAACGTAGCAACCCTTTCTTGTCAGATAGTGCTCAATGTACATGCCAATGACTGCTAATGGTGATTGCAGCCTGCGCGTTAACTAAAAGCCGAATGCTACAGTCTCTCATTCCCCATTAGCAGCCATTGACATGTACATTGAGCACTATTTTTTATTGTTTAACAACGCACAGAAGTCTTTCACCGGCACCACCTTGGAAGTCAAAATGTTATACTTGTTACATACTACGGGGGACGAACGGGTGCCGCTATATAGAGCTTCGCCCCTAAAATGAACAAGCAAAAGGAAATATGGTGACACGAGGAGCGGTGGCATGAGCAGGTCGTAAGTTTAAAACGTTTAAAGGTCACGAGCACCCAAAAAAGCTTTCGGTCACCTCGTTTACCAGCTCCTACCGTCGAAACTCAAAGAACGTCTTTCATTTCTTTTCAAGCGTAAGGAAAGTCTCTCTGTCGTTTTTCACATGAAAGAAACGTGCGTAAAGTACAAGAAAATCTTTCCTATTTTTTACGTAGCTCGAAAGACCATTTATTTGAATAAATTTTCTCCCAATAAGGGAAGGAAACTGTAGAAATAAAGCGGGCTGTTTTCTACAGCTTTTGTGGTCCGTGAATGCTACGATGGCATTGGTAGACAAAACCATGAATGGGCTATGTATATAATCAATGGAAGGGTCTATAGAAACATTCCATGTTTGTACACTCTGGTAGGCCGATTACGCCATTATGGGTAATATTACAGCGACGTACAGCACGTAACTTCCGCCTAAGAGCTGAGGGCTGCGATATGCGCCAGCAAAACTAAGTTGTGAGACGCGACTCACATTCAACCACGACGCAGTTCGTCGGCATCCTGTTTCTTTTTTCCTGTATCTTGACTGAGAACACCACATGCACCATTAAAAACTCAGCAGAAACTGCGAGGCAGAGCGTCTTTTGCCTACCAAGAGAGCGCCACCACATTTTCGTGACGTAAGTTGATGATTGATTGATTTGTGGGGTTTAACGTCCCAAAACCACCATATGATTATGAGAGACGCCGTAGTGGAGGGCTCCGGAAATTTTGACCACCTGGGGTTCTTTAATTAACGTGCACCCAAATCTGAGTACACGGGCCTACAACATTTCCGCCTCCATCGGAAATGCAGCCGCCGCAGCCGGGAATCGAACCCGCGACCTGCGGGTCAGCAGCCGAGTACCATAGCCACTAGACCACCGCGGCGGGGCTTTCGTGACGTAAGTGCGGTGGAATTTGTCTATAGAGGAGATTGTGGGCTGCAGTGACGGCGAGACGCGCGTGATTGACTGTAGCTACTGCCGGCACAATATAGAGGTCATATGGTGATGCCGCCAGGGGGACGCTCCGCTGGAGAAATGGGAGAAGATGACGTTGCTGGTAGGTAGCGCGCACTGACTCACGTGCGGAGGCCTTTCACGATCGAAAGGTCGCTTGCCGATCGGCGTCCTACTTTTTCGATTGAGCGCCGCCCATACCGAGCTCCCCAAACGCTATAAAGGAGACGAGCGCAACTCTCATAATGATGGACGGCCAGAGGAAGGACGGCGCAAACTCCCGGCCAGAAAGCCAGAGAAGTGGCGCCCGTTCTGGTCTTGGAGCCATCCAGTGCCCAGAAGATTCCACAGCACCTCAACGAACGCGTCCGGAAAGGTATTCTGTCAAGTTTGGAAGAATTAGGATCAATATTGGAGTAAAACGGACCACCGATAATTGTGAGTTCGCAAAGCACGCCTAATGTGTTAGCGGACAGAGACGTGGCTGTGGACCTGGGGGGAATCAACATTAATATCGGTAGCTTTCCGGAGAGGTAGCCATGCGACGAACCTCATAGGTACATCAAGCCCCCAGAGCGCTCGTGACTATGAAAACACGCCTGTTGCAGGCCTATAGCCACATGTACCTATTCACGTGCTATAAAAGACACCCACGGCAATGATGATCCTTGTGCGATCCGCTGGCCGCCAAGCACCCCTGAAGCAGGATGTGTGGTCTCAAGGTCCGCAGCTTATGATGACTGCCACAGTCAACTGTCCAGCAACAAGGAGAAGCATCCGCCCATTGCCAGCGCGTGATTCTTCCTGTTGCAGACCTATAGGGGCCGCAAGTACCTATTCAGGTGCTATGAAAGACATCCAGGGACAATGATGCTAGGCCACCATGCCACCAGAGCGCTCGTGACTGTGAAAACGCGCCTTTCGCACACCTAAGAGCCACAAGTACCTATTCAGATGCTACGAAAGACATCCACGGCAATGATTATCTTGTGCGATCCGCTGACCGCCAAGCACGCCTGAAGCAGGATGCATGGCCTCAAGGTCAGCAGAATATGATTGTGCCCCAGTCGGCTGTGCAACAACAAAAAGAAGCACGTGCCCGTGGACCAGCTCGTGATTCTTCCTAAATCAACGTTCTTACAAGAAAGTGAAGCTTTTACACAGGTCAGCTTCTCGTTCTACCACAACCGACTGCTTCTAGTTATCCTCCATCTCAAGTTGTGCATTTTCAACGGCTCCAACAGGCACAGAGAGCTCGGGTGTTGAAAGCAAAGAATGAATGAATTTGGGTACGACAAGTGACCGTAAAAAAGTTGCATGAGTAAACTCAGGCACACTTGGCGGAACACTATTCATATCAGGGACACCGGTGTTCACGAATTTCGAAAGTTAGACAGCGGATTTGTCGGGAGACGTACTCCGGATTCCCTAGAACGAAAAGAAATGTGCGCGGAAGTTGGCTAGTACTTCGTTGACTTTCTTTGCGCAAAACTAAAGGAACATCCAGATCTTTACACCAACGTGGTTTTGGAAAGAAGGAGACAGCAAAAAGCGCAGTTTCCAGTGTGGATGTTGACGAGAAGGCCAGTACGCTTACGGACGCGTTTAAACTGTTCGTCTACACTGTGATTAGTGAAACCGTGAACGAACTTATACAATTTAGCTAAAGAGAGCTAATTATTTGCGACGCGATAAAGTGGGCAGGCTTGCAAGCTATAGAACAACTCTTCAGGTTGGATCGGCAATGGCGAGTCGGCATCGGCTACTATAGCGGGATTTACATTTGTTAGTGACTTCTAACGTTTAAGTGAAAATTCTTGCTCCCGCTCCGCAAATCACTTGACCTTGGTTTGACATAATTCGTCATTAGTCATTATTTTTTAATGCGATTGCATTTCTTAGTCGGGCTATTTCAGGCCACGGCCGCTGGATAAAAACACGCCAGGCCTGCGCGGCACCCGCAGCACAGTAACAGGGAAAGCTAAAAGAACGGCCTTCAGAGCCTTTTCTAAACACTTATTGGGTAACTGCTGCAAGTATACTTGCTTGATACCCAATACGCCATTATTAACAAAATTTGTTTGGTAGAAGCCCGGCATTCGTTATGCTATTTGTAGTCATTCTTCTGAGAAGTGTGGTATCCGCTGAACACTTGCAAGGAATTTTGTACCAATTGTTCACGCAGTCGCTGACGACGATGAGGAACAATGTCTGAAGTGGGTATGCAGTTTTATCTCTAAACTAAATTCTCAGATTAGCTTTAATTTCACTTTAGATTCATTTAGGTATCCCGCCATCCGGTTCTTGGCCCATCCTCCTCTGTGGGTGAGCGCCATCTTTCAAAGGTCATCAGCATCAGCACCAGTATGCGCCACAGTTAATAGGTTGTACATTGAACGAACGCGCATTGCGCTATTCCCATTGTGCGACGACTGGTTGTTCTTTCGCTGTTTTAAAACGCTTTATCAGTCGTAGTAGAAGCCGTGTGGAACGGCTCTGTTCGAAAATGCTCTCTGCTAAGAACAGCGTATCGGCCATAAGCTGAGGATCATCGGCTCCGTTTCTTGATGAATACTTAAGCTACAACGACGTCCTGCCGCGTCCACCAACTGGTAATGACACTATGAACCCCTTTTTCCTCCTTGCAGACTTCTGTGGTAGACCATAACAAGCTCCAGATTTCCGTGATTCTCAGCTTGAAGTACTGACTACTGCACACGTAGTAGGTGTAGGACAGTATCAAAGGAGCTATGTATGGATGGTTACCTATGCAAGCAGAATTGCGAAGCAGAAACTTCTTCTCCGTGGAGAGCTTCGTGTGAAAGGGCGGAAATGCATGGTGAGAGATCCGGAAACCAAGGATATTAGGCTAAAGCTGCTATAGCTAAATGTGCGCCATAAAATAGTGGGACCTCAGTTCTGCAGATGCGCTTCGACCATACGTACCCAGACTGTTTACACACGATTACCTTGACGGGGCTGACACGAGAAAGAACCAGTCCCAACAACGTTGAGCTTCCAGCAGTTTTTTTATTAATTCTCACCCTCCACGTGCCGCGCGAGAGAATGCTAACTTCTTCTTCTTCTTTGATAGGCGCCGCGTACCGAGGCGCTACAAATCCTTAAAGCTTGGCCAGCTAAAGATTTGTTCTGAACGCATACGTTTACTCTTCTTTCCTGACCACTAACGAAGAAACAAAGGCCTAAAGGTACTGCTGAACTATTTTCAGTGCAATGTACCGCGAAAATTGAGAGGCTAAGCTCTGTTGTGAACGACGCCTCGCATAAGTGCACGAGCGGTGAAGTCTGTATTTCCCAGAGATGTGCAGTACGGAGAGCGTGACAAGCAGCACCCCACCATCAAGAAGGCCCACATGAATTTCTTAGATTGTGTCGATGTTACTTCCTGGAAATGACGATGACGACAACGACCACAAGAACACACCTCTCGTTCTGTGCTTGCACTACGGAAACTTCCTTTGGGCGAATCGGAAGCAGTCGTAATTACAGATTCTTTTTCACTATGTGTTGCTCGATCTTCAGGAGCCAACCTAACACTTATGCACATGTTTCGACAACTCATACCGACAAACTTGCAAAAACTGCAGCTCTTAAGGGTACCAGGCCATCGTGGCATATATCTCAATGAGATGGCAGATGCACTAGCCACAGTATCTCTTAGCAGTCCCCTTATCCAGATTTTGCCTTATATGGCTTACGCGAAAGCAATAAGATTTAGAAACCTCTGTTTGCATAAATCCAACTGCTACCTATTGAATAAATTTCGAGATTTCACACATCTAAGATGCTGCTGGAATAGGCAGTGGTGCACAACACGGCAATTGAAAGTTACTTATACAAGATTGCGTTGTAGAATTCCGCAACTAAATTATTATTTGCATGAAGCAGATCTAAAGGCGTCACCTCTCTGTCAGGTTTGCGAAGAAATGGAAACGACAGAACATTTCTTTTTTGTTCTGTCGCCGATATCCTTATCAGCGGAAAAGATACTTCGAAAATTCGGATTAGAATTAAATGTGGCAGTATTAAATTTGGTTATAGCCACAGGTACGTCTGCTCTGCCGTATTTGACTACATAATTGAAACAAAGAGATTGCCATGTTAAACTGCCTATATATATATGTGACGTATGAAGCGATGGTTAGGAGAAGTAGAGGAGGAAGAAGAAGTCAGAGAATGGAATAAACATGGCGTGTGAGCCAGGCCACGTCGCCCATTCCTCATAGCGTCACACGAGTCGACAGGATGAAGACCTCGCAACCACTTCATCACCCGGTCATCATCATCGAAGACGTCAGCGAGACGCAGTGACCAAACGCGGACCACCAAGACCACCAAGCATCATGACAGCAGCATCAGACGACCTTGACTTCCCAAAGTACACCGGATCAGCGGACGACGGACCCGTACAGGACTGGTTCAACTTGTTCGAGCTCCATGACGCCGCTGCATCATGGTCGGAACGGGAAATGATCACTAACTTCACTGACTATATCTCCGGTGAGGCATTTAAGTTTTACCTGATACACATATTCGAAAACGACGAATCATGGCAAAAGATCAGAGAAGAAATGATTGCCCGTTTACACGACTACGACAAGGACTTCCTCATTACCGGCCATCTGCATACAACCACACGCGGCCGTCACAGTCCACGCTTATTTCTCAAGGAACGTAGCTTTCCACCAGGTTTCTCTTCACGAAAGCCGGTATTTTCAAAGTCGTCGTTCCAGCACACGACACGAGACGTTGCTTACCCACTTCATGCACTTCATTTTTCGTCTCGCATACGTGGTCCATCACCCGGTTTTCCATCACGCGGCTCTACAAGCGTTCCTGGCGCTCACCATTTGCCTCATGAGGACACCATGTTCACGATAGACAAGTTGACCCAACGAGAAAATACCCAGTCGAGCCATGCTCCTTCCGCACGGGTTCATGCATCACCGTCCAGTGCATGCACACTGGACAGTCGAAGCAACACCGAAGGGCCAAGCGCATCGAACGTCTCACGCTGCCATGCGCAAGAGCTTCTCGTAGTGAACAGTGCAGAAAAAGTTTCTGAAGAACTTTGTATGAACTCTGACGCATCATCTTCATTGCCTGAATTGCATGACAACAGCTCACATACTACCAGCTGCCGACTGGAGACCCCGACAGGTTGTCATGAAAACCAGCGCGATGTTCAAGAAAGGCTTCCACTGCAATACGGTTCACAGCAACGTCAGCAACGCCAGCAAAAGCAAGTCCGTTAATCGCAGACACTCCAACGGACACGCCAACAAGGACGACGACGCAAAGCAAGCCTCTTAAAACAAATTCAAGACGCGAGGCAACTTCACATAAATGATCGGCGCCAGAAACGCATTTGCCACAAAATATCAAGACTGCGCGTAAGATTACAGCTTCATAACCTCAGGAAACACCGAACAAGACAAGAAGTGACCAGTTCTACCACGCAAAGATTCAGACACCATCCCATTAGTTTGCGACAACGGAGCCAACGCCACATAAAACTACGGAAGGGACTGAACGTTATAATTTGTACAACGCACGAACATAGACACAATTCCTTGAACTTCAAATCTTGTACACGCAGGCTGCAAGCACTAATTCTGTCTCAGCCGCGACACAGAATACAGCGCGTACGACAGAGGATTCTGCGCCTACCACGTTCGACCTTCAAGTGCTCCAAGGACTTCCAACCTTGTTCGTTCCTCGCAGGTGCTCAAGTCATGTCATGGTCAGTGCAGTTTTGCAAAACGCGGTTACCTTCTCCAGAACGCCACAGCCAACCTCGCCCACCAGAACTCCCCCATTCAATGGACGGCTGCACTCTTTTCTGAAGCTTTGCGTGTTTACGGAACACCACTGGGACATGAAACCAATTGTGCATTTTGACATTTGTGACTTCTCAACCTTGCCTTGTTTACTTATTCTTGTTCGTAATACATGCCTTCTTTCGGGAGGAGAGGGAATCATGGGACGTACGAAGCGATGGTTAGGAGAAGTAGAGGAGGAAGAAGTCAGAGAATGGAATAAACATGGCTTAAGAGCCAGGCCACGTCGCCCATTCCTCATAGCGTCACACGCACACACACACACACACACACATTATATATATATATATATATATATATATATATATAGTTGCAAGAAAGAGACGACGAAACTTTCGTGGAAGCGTCTTTACTAAACGTTGTCAGCTGGTGGACCAGCCTAGAGTAAAGACGCTTCCACGAAAGTTTCGTCGTCTCTTTCTTGCATACAATACGTCGGGTCCAGCGTGAATGACGTTCAAAGAATCATATATATATATAGATATATATATATATATATATATATATATATATATATATATATATATATATATATATATATATATATATATATATATATATATATATATATATATATCATTCGTTTTAGACCCACTATTACCTCTGTCTCAACACGCATTCGATAGCCTCCATCAATCCCTGCTCAGATATACTCCTTTTTCGATTTTTCGCTTTTCTTTCTTTATAATTTCTTTCAGGCCAAAATTACTTTGTGTTTGAAAAACCATAAGCCTTTACTTAAGATACTGACGCACGGTTCTTCGCCAATCCCCTTTTGTGGGTCTGCGCCAGAGTAACAAGGATCATCATCATCATCATCACCTCCCGTTCGGATGTAATGCACCCGCCTACCCGCCAACGCGTAATTACTCGCAATAATGAAACACACTTTAACTAAAGAGCCGACGTTATATTGTAACGAACAAATACAACGTCGGAAGCTAAAACAACCATTTATTTTAGGCGAACTTGTGTCCGTCAACTAAATACACGGAAATCGTCTTGAGCTCGCTAACTATGAACTTCGTCAACTTCTTGTAGCGTCTCGCCACATGCCGCTCCTTCAAAAATTGGCAGATCACAGTGGGAATCGATGATATGCGAAGCACGAAGGAGAAAGGTTCATATGTCACTTTAAATCCAGCAGAATGTTACAAGTTAGAGATAAACGATCCCATACATGACTTCCGTGTCATGATTATCAAGTTTGGATATGTCGTTTACGTTCGTCATCTATTGACGTCACGAGATACCAAATTTCGTATATGTGGAGCTAGCGAAACAGCCGCGAGCACGTTATGAGCGTGGTATGTTGTCATGTTCTTACATTACACGCGTGTCAGGATGATCATGTTTGCACCAGTCTTATACTTTCGTATAGGATGACTGCCAGTTGGGAGTGTTGGTAAAGGTTCATGATGAAACAAGCGGAAAAATACACACACTCAGAGAGGACACAGACAAGCGCTTACTAGCAACTGAAAATTTTATTTCGAAGCCAACACTAATAAATACATCACACGCATGTACGTCATTCCCGAGTTCCCCTGTTATCATCAACAACATGATATAACTAAAAATGCACTCCTATAATCGATGGCACACAACCGGAAACAAACACGTGTCAAGAACTAAGAAAAAAAACGTGCTTTCGTTTATATAGAAAAATAATAAAATATATACTAAGTATACTAAAGTATACTTTCGTCATCCATCGACATCACGTAACACCAAAGTTGGTATAGGTAGAGCTAGCAAAACGGCCGCGAGTGCATCATGAAGGGCCCAGTATACGCCAATGTAGCGGTGACGCGCGCACACACTAGGCATAGCGAGCACTCTATAGTCGGAGCACTCTATAGTCCGACTCTAAAACGTGAGCACTCTATAGTCGGACACCAGGCGTGACCGGCGCGACCAGCGTCCGTCGGCGCAGACCAACGGCAACCAGCGCGAAAGGCGACATGCTGAATTTCGCACTGATGCGTTACCCAGGCACCACTGCGTCTCCCTTTTTTTCTTGACGGAGCAACGCCGGACTAGCTGAAACGCGTATGTGTCAAAGCAAGCACGGTACGTGCCTGCGAGTATATGGCACAACCAGCACCTGGCGTGGTAACGCCGGCTTAAGCGACGAAATGAACACCGGCGAGCGTGCGCATCGCGTCACGTCGAAATGTATAGCCACCTTGACTGTGGCATGTAGTCATGTTTTCACATGAAACGCATCTCAGGATGATCATGTATGCACCAGTCACATACCTTCGTCATATACTGACGTCATGTAATACTAAATGAGGGAATATGTGAAGCTAGCAAAACGGCTGCGAGGGCTTCATGAGTATGGCATGTAGTAATGTGGTTACAAGGTACGCATGTCATCATTATCATGTTTGGATGTGTCATTTACCTATGTTGTCCCTTCGCGTCACGTAATACCAAGTTTAGTACACGTGAAGCTAGCGAAACGGCCGCCTGCGCATCATGAGCGTGGCATGTCGTCATGGTATTACAAGACACGCATCTCATGATTATCATGTTTGCACCAGTCACATACCTTCGCCATCCATTCACGTACCGTAATACTCAATTCGGTATATGTGACGCTAGCGAAACGGCCTCGAAAGCATCAAGAGCGTGGCAAGTAGTCATGTTGTTACATGACACGCATGTCATGATTTCCATGTTAGGGTCTGTCGACTGTGTTCACCATCCAATCATGTCATACCATGCCAGCTTTGCAACATGCCATGTGAAGAAAACCATCGCAACAGCTGCAGGAACAAGAAATTTAAATTATGACATTCATGTGATATATGTCATGATTTTCATGTTATAACAAGTCAAATATGCTCGTCATATAGTCATGTTAAGCAATATCAAGTTTAGTATCGATACCATTGTCCAAACGACCAGGAGAAATAAAAGTCGTTGGCGTCTACATAGATAGATAGATAGATAGATAGATAGATAGATAGATAGATAGATAGATAGATAGATAGATAGATAGATAGATAGATAGATAGATAGATAGATAGATAGATAGATAGATAGATAGATAGATAGATAGATACGCTAAAAGCCGCCGAATTCCGCAATGAAATGCTTCGCACTTACAATTCTTCATACAGTCATGTTATGCCGTACCAAGTTTGGTATCGATACCATTATCCAAACCGGCAGGTGAGCTAAAAGTTGTAGGCGGCTAGATAGATAGATAGATAGATAGATAGATACGCCCTAAGTCGCTGAAGTTAGCTAAGAAATGCTTCGAATTAAAAAATGGCAGCATATCCACGGAGTGAATGATGGAGAGTGGGGCGAAGCATCCGTCCGACCATTTGTTCTTGCTTCCGTCCGTCTATACGTGCGTCATCCACCCGTCCGTGCGTGCGTCTTTTCGTGAGTCCGCACATCCATGTGTGCGTCCTTACCTGCGTTCGTCCATGCATCCGCTCCTGCGTCCGTCCATGCGTCCATCCGTACATTCAGGGATCGATGCGTCCGTCCATGCATCTGTCTGTGTGTCTGTTCGTCCACCTATTCAACACTCCGAGTACCACCATCTCGCATCTTTTCATGATATATTCCTCATATAGAAGCACCGCCATTCAGCGGTCATTCCAAGGACTGAACGAGAGGAGGCACACGCACACTTTCTTACGGCTTGCACTTTGTCTCTACATCGCACCTTTAACCAGCTCGAGTTCATGGTAAATACTAGTTCACTGTATTCATGGCACTGCGGCCAAATGCTCGCTAACCCTTTTTAAAACCAAAGCGGCTACGCCCAGCGAGTATAACGTAGCAACGCTTTCTTGTCAGATAGTGCTCAATGTACATGGCAATGGCTGCTAAGGGGCAATGAGAGACAGGAGAATTCAGCTTTTAATTAACGCGCACGCTGCGAATTTTTATTGTTAAACAACGTACAGAAGAAATCTTCCGCTGGCACCACCTTGGAGGTCAAAATGTAAGACTGCTTACACACTACGGCTACTACTACTACTACTACGAGGCACGAACGGGTGCCGCTTTAAGGAGCTGTGCCCCTAAAATGAACAAGCAAAAGCAAATACGGCGACACGGGAAGCGGTAGCATGAATAGGTCGTAAGTTTGTAGAGAAGATCGTGGGCTGCAGTGACAGCTAGACGCGCGTGATTGAATGCAGCCACTGGCATCCCAATGTATACTGACCTTACAGTAATGCCGCCAGGGGAACGATCCTCTGGTGAAATGGGAGAAGACGACGTTGCTGGTCAGTCGCGCGCACTGGCTCACGTGCACTCACCAATCGCGACCGAAAGGTCGCCTGTCGATCAGCGTGCTGCGACTTCCATCGAGCGCAGCCCACATAATGGTCTCGAAACGCCAGAAGAGACCAAAAGAACTCTCCCAATAATGCACGGCAAGAAGGACGGCGCAAACTCGCGACCAGAAAGCCAGAAAAGTGACGCCGGTCCTGGTATTGGCTACATCCAGTGTCAACAAGACTCAACATCACCTGAAGGGACGCACCGGTAAAGGTATTCTGTCAAAATTGGCGGAATTAGGATCAGTTTAGGATCTACGGATAGCACCGATAATGAGAATTCTCAAACCGCGCCTAATAAGTCAGAGGAGAGAGACGTGTCTGTCGACCTGGGGGGAATCAACATTAATATCGGTGGCTTCTCTGAGAGGCAGCCATGCGACAAAATTGATTGGCTGAAATGTTCCCAGAATACACGTGACTGTGAAAACACGTCTGTAAGAGACGTAAGAGCCGCAAGTACTCATACAGGTGCCATGGACGACATTCACAGGAATGATGACCTTGCGCGATCCACTGGCCGCCGAGCACCTCTGAAACAAGATACGTGGCTTCAAGGTCAGCAGCTTATGATTCTGCCACAGTCAGCTTTGCTCCTAGAAAGAGAAGTATCCGCCCACGACCAGCTGATTGTACTTCCTAATTCGACGCTCGTAGAAGGAAGTGAACTGTTTTACATAGGTAAGCTTCTCCCTCTACAACACGATACTGCTGATGCTCGTCCTCCATCACAAGTTGTGAGTTTGTCAACAGCTTCCACGGACACAGAGAGCTCAAGCATTGAAGGAAAGAAAAGAATGAACCAGTTTGCCCATGACCAGTCCCCTGCAAAGTTTGCAAGATTGAATCCAGCATCACCAAGCGGAACATTCCTCGCATCAGGGACACCGGCGTTCGCGAATTCTGAAACGCAGACTGAGGATTCGTCGGCAGAAGAAGTACGCCCGGATTTTCGTAATCAAGACGACATGCGCTCAAAAGTTAGCAAGTACTTCATTGACCTCCTTTGTTCGAAGCTCAAGGAACATCCGGACCTTCGCACCAACGTGGTTTCGGAAGTGAAGGAAGCAGCAAAAAGCGCCGTTACTAACGTGGGTATTGACGAGAAGGCCAGTACGCTCACGGACGCGATTAAACTGTTCGTCTCCGCTGTGATCGTTTACACTGTAAAAGAAGTCATTCATTTAGGATCGTTCACAATGCTAAAGAAGCATGCGAAGCTGATTATTTGTGACGCCATCAAGTGGGCAGACTCAGCAGCTCTAGACAAGCTCTTCGGATAGCATCGGCAACGGCGACTTGGTCAGGAGCGAAAGGTTTTAGTTACTTCAAGAGTACAAGTGAGAATCCGTGCGACCCCTCCACAAATAAATTGACCTTGTTTTGACATAATTCGTCACCAGTCATTATTTTTAAATGCGAACGCATTTCTCGGTCGGGCTACGTCAGGCCACGGCCGCTGGATAAAAACACGCCAGGACTGCACGGAACGCGCTGCACTGTCACAGTGAAAGGCAGAAGTGCGGCCTTTCGGAGCATTTTCTAAACACTCATTGGGTAACTACTGCAAGTATATTTTCTTGATACCTATTACGGCGTTAATATTAAAATTTGTTTGGTAGAGGGCTGGCATTTGGTATGTTATTTGTAGTCATTCTTCTGAGAAGTGTGATATTCACCGAACACTTGCAAGAAATCTTGTACCAATTGTTCAAGCAGCCGCTGCCGACGATGAGAAAATATGCCTGTAGTGGGTATACAGTTTTCTCTCAAATTTTTTTTCAGATTGAATTTTATTTTAATTATAGCTTTATTTAGGTACGCTGCTGCACGTTTCTTGGCCCATACTCTCTGTGGGTGAGCGCAATTCATTTCAGATTATAAGCATCATTATCAGTATATATACATGTGTGTGTATGTATGTATGTATATATATTGTAAGGACGAGAAATAAGACACAACGCCTTTGCTGCAGGCCGGCTGTTCTTATTCTGCTTCGTCTTCGTCCTCTTCCTCCTAGCATGCGAGTCTGTGCCAGAGAGAGTTCCAGTTTCGGTTTTCGTCATTACACTCGGCCATGACTGCTAGCGCGCAAAGGGCAATTTTCTCTGGAGGGCGGCACTGGGAGTGCCGTGGTAGTCTGTCATGTGCACGCCTCGAGCTGTCCTGTGGAACTGTCCTGTACTCTGGTGGACGACCCTGGCTGTGTCGAGGTGGTCGTTGCAGGTCGCGTCCGCGCGGCAAGTTAATGTAGTCACCTGGAGAATGTAAACCCAGCAGGTGATACTGGCTGGTGCGGAGTGATCGCATTGGTGGCGGACCATCGCGATGACTACCCCTTCGCTGCTTGGATGACATTGCAGGGACACCAGTATGCAGTACTGCGGCCCACACTGAGCGGGGACGCCTGCGTTGTTCAGAGCGAGGGAAGGTACGATGGGCTATATCGATAGATATCAGCGACATCGCTGTGTAGACTTTGCGCGTAGACTTGCGACGCAAGTCGTGCTCTAGCGTCTTCGCTGATGCACTGCTGGTCGAAGTGGAGGTTTTTGCCAATCCGTCACGTGCGTTCATGTCGACATGGCCAGTTGCCTCGCCATCCGGAGCAACCGTGAACTGCACCGGAATGACTTCGATGGCATCCTCCTCAGGTGGAGTAGGCACTTGTGGCTCGTTAGGGGAGACGGCATTTGGCAAGTTACGAGCGTCCACGCACTCGGCCAATGACGGCAAAGGTGGCAGGGGATGGTGCGGCTCCTTACTATGGGTCAAACTGGCCGTTGTGACGTGTGCTTGGTCTCCGGCTGGTTGTGAAAGAGCCGCCGTCGTCACGCAGCAGGTCAATGGATCCAGGCCATTTGGGGCTGACCAGCTTGGAGGCTGGCTCACTGGCTTCTGTGCTTTATAGGCGGTCCTAAGTTGGGTCAAGGGTAATTGTGTGTCAGGTGTCGACGCGGAGTCAGAGATCTGCCCGGAGGAGTACACCGTCCAGCTTGTCTCGATGATTGCCGCAGGGTACTCTGGGAAGCTGTCCGGGGAGGGGGCACGCGGCACAGCTGTAGGGGGGCGCGGCGCCTCGTGAGGTTGATCTCCGAGGTAGGGCAGGTTGGCAGAGGGTGCAGCTGCCTCGTCGTTGTGCTTCTCAATAGCCCCTTGCTCGGTAGTGGCGAGGGTAGAATGAGAGGTAGCAGTGAGGTCAGACTCAATTCTTCCAAACGCAGCAATGAGCTTGGCGCTCCAGTCCGCCCAGGACTGCTGCCGCACGCCTTCGTACCTGTGCCACGCAGCAGCAGGATTTTGAAGGCGGTCTAAGGCCACGCACCACTTCTGATTGTCGCTCCATCCCTTGCGAGCTCCGAGAGCATTGATGGTAGCCACCCAATCGACGGCATCGTCCTGGAAGCCGCGAAACTCGGGTAGCTCGGAGGCAGCCGGTGGTGGTGTCACGGCAGGCGAAGCTCCAGAAAATAGCGACGCCACACAGCCAAGTTGGTGTGAAAGAGCCGCGAGAGTATACTGGAGCTTGCTGCGGCTCTCGGGGGAAGTTGTTGAATGGTCTTGCGAGGCGGCCGCGGCCAACGCCTCATCGATAATGTGAAGTCCCGGCAAGGCAGCAGGGAATATCGCAGAACTCGACGCTGTCAGGGCGCCGACCTCGAGGCGGAGTCGCGCAATGGTGCGCGAAAGCTCGGTGGCACTCTCGGGCGGCCCACATGCGGAGCCAGTGGGGACGTGTTCCCCGATCAGCGTACTCACTGCTGTGGTACCCTCGGCCGAGGGAGCTTGAACAGCACCCCTGAGCGGCTGAGGTGCCGATGAAGCACTGAGCAGGACGTTGTCGCAGTGGGAAGCGTGAACGTCATTCCCGGTCAACGACACGCCATGTACTGTCGTGGTGGGGCCGGGGCAAGCCTGCCCAGGAGCCATCGAGAAGGCCTGGACGCCGTCCCCGAATGGCGGCACAGGTGCTCCCGGCTGCAGGAGGGCTGTCGGCTCCATGATCGAGGAAGCGTGAACAGCGTTTTTACGATGAGAGAACCACGCTGCCGATGATCCACGAGGGTACGGACAGGTGGCTTGTGCCGCAGGGTTCACTTGTCGACCTGTGCTCACGGCACAATCCGTGGCGAAGGACGCGTAGACGGTGTCCCTTTTCATGAAGAAATACCGGTGATGGGTATACTAAAGCCGCCGAGGAGGCCTTGGCGCCATCCCCGAACGGTGGTGGCAGTGGCGGCAGGTGAACAGCTGCTGAGGAGGCCTTGACGCCGTCCCCAAGCGACGCTTACCGCATCTGCATGTCGGCGGGCGTCCTGGATGACGAAGCCGGGACGTATGACGTCTTCTTCCTGTCGACTGCGCCATTGTAAGGACGAGAAATAAGACACAACGCCTTTGCTGCAGGCCGGCTGTTCTTATTCTGCTTCGTCTTCGTCCTCTTCCTCCTAGCATGCGAGTCTGTGCCAGAGAGAGTTCCAGTTTCGGTTTTCGTCATTACAATATATATATATATATATATATATATATATATATAGACCCACCATTACCTCTGTCTCAAATCGCATCTGATGGCCTGCATCGCTCCCTGCTCAGATATACTCCTTTTTCGATTTTCGGCTTTCCTTTCTATATTTTTTTTAGCCCAAAATTACGTTTTCTTTGAAAAACCATTAGCCTTTTAGTTAAGATCCTGCCGCCCGGTTCTTGGCCGATCCCCCTTTGTGGGTGTGCGCCAGAGTGTCAAGGATCATCATCATCATCATCATCATCATCATCATCATCAGTATGCGTCACAGTTAACAAGTTGTAGCATTGGACGAACAATTCGTTACGCTCTTCCCGTTGTGCGACGACTGGTTGTTCTTTCGCTGTTTTGAAACGCTTTATCAGTCGTAGTAGAAGGAGTTTGGAACGGTTGTGTTCAAAAATGCTCTCTGCAGGGAACAGCATATCGGCCACAAGCCGAGAATCATCGACCCCTTTTCCTGACGAAGACGTAAGCGACAAGTTCGTCCTGCAGCGTTCACCAACCGGTAATGACCTTTCGAACTCCGTTTTCCTCCATGCAGACTTGGGTGGGAGACCATACCAAGCCCCAGATTTCCGTGACTCTCTGCTTTAAATACTGACTACTGCAGACGTACCAGGTGTAGGACAGTATCAAAGAACCTACGTACGGACCTGTGCAAGCATAATTGCTAAGCAGAAACTTCTTCTCCATGGAGAGCTTCGTGTGAAAGGGCGTTAAATGCATGGTGACAGATCTGGAAACCAAGGATATTGGGCAAAAATGCTATGGCTAAATGTGCGCCATAAAATAGTGGGAGCTCAGTTCTGCAGATTCGCTTCGACCATACGTACTGTTGTGGCACAGACATGTTCCTCATTCGGGAGCACGTCTCACGAGATCGAGCGCTGTTCCGACGAACTGACTCCCCCCCTCCCAGCGCCGCCTTCCGCGCAGAAGAACCGTGCAGTTCCGGGGATAACGTCGCTTCCTCCGCCGAACCACCTTGCAGTTCCGGGTATGGCTGCGTCTCCTCAGCCGAGCCACTGTGCCGTTCCGGGGAACTGGTCTCGCAGAAAAGTCCCAATACGCTATTTAAGGCCATGCCGGCCCCATGTTAGGGGGATTTGCCCCAGCCGACGTTGTCGTGCTGGCCGGCTCTGTACAAACGACAGCCTGCTACAGTAAACGCTCCTTTTGTTGCTGTTTTCAAAACGGATTGCCTCCCTGTTTCACCTTCGGGCTAAGGCTTCAGCGAAGTCCGCTCTACGGCTCGCCGCTCTACGGCTCGCCGCTCTTCGCCACCGCTACCATCGCGACAGAGCGAAATTCCTAACAGTACCCAGACCGCTTACACACGATTACCTTGACGGGGCTAACATGAGAAAGAACCAGTCCCAACAACGTTAAGCTTCCAGCAGATTTGTTTAATTCTCACCCTGCACGTGCCGCGCGAGCGAAACCAACTACATCTTGTTTAACAGGCGCCGCGTACCGAGGCGCTACAAATCCTTAAAGCTTGGCCATTTAAAGATTTGTTCTGAACGCATACGTTTACTCGTCTTTTCTGACCACTAACGAAGAAACAAAAGCCTAAATGTGCTGCTGAAGTATTTGCAGTGGAATGTACCGCGAAAAGTGAGAGGCTAAGTTGTGTTGTGAACAACACCTCGTATAAGTGCACAAGCGGTGAAGTCTGCAGTTCCCAAAGATGCGTAGTACGGAGAACGTGACAAGCAGCACCCCACCATCAAGAAGGCCCACATGAATTTCTTAGATTGTGTCGATGTTACTTCCTGGAAATGACGATGACGACAACGACCACAAGAACACACCTCTCTTTCTGTACTGGCACTACGCAAACTTCCTTTGGGCGAATCGGAAGCAGTCGTAATTACAGATTATTTTTCAGTATGTGTTGCTCTATCTTCAGGAGCCAACTTAGCACTTATGCACATGTTTCGATAACTCATACCGACAGACTTGCAAAAACTGCAGCTCTTATGGGTACCAGTCAATCGTGACATATATCTCAATGAGATGGCAGATGCACTAGCCGCTGTAGTTTTTAGCGGTCTCCTTATCCCGATTTATACGGCTTACGGAACAGCAATAAGGTTGAGAAACCTCCGTTTGCATGAATCCAACTGCTACTCATTGGATACATTTCGAAATTTTACACATCTAAGATGCTGCTGCAATAGACAGTGGTGTGAAACACGGCAAATGGAATTTGCTTACACAAGATTGCGTTGTAGAATTCCGCAACTAAATTATTATTTGCATGAAGCTGGTCTAAAGGTGTCGCTTTTCTGTCAGGTTTGCGAAGAAATGGAAACAATAGAACATTTCTTTTTTGTTCTGTCACCGATATTATAATCAGCGGAAAAGATACCTGGTAGCTCCACTTGAAAAATTAGGATTAGAATCAAATGTGGCAGTATTTTTATAGTTTGGCAGCATTTAATTTGGTTATAGCCACAGCTACGACTGCTCTGCGGTATTTGACTACATAATTGAAACAAAGAGATTGCCATGTTGAACTGCCTTATATATATATATATATATATATATATATATATATATAGATCATTCGTTTTAGACCTACCATTACCTCTGTCTCAAATCACATCTGATAGCCTGCATCGATGCCTGCCCAGATACACTCCTTTTTGAATTTTTGGCTTTTCTTTCTAAATAATTTTTTTCAGTCCAAAATTACTTTGTGTTTGAAAAACCATGATGCCATCCTCCCTTTTGGTTCAGCACATTCAAAAGTGGTGAAGCGCGCTATTGCTAAGACTTGCTACACAAACGCTTTGCGAAGGTCCTGCCATCGCATAATTCGGTCAAGCTTTAATCAGCAAACTAAACGCCTTACTGAGGCTGGTTTCCCGATGTACGTTTTGACCGCCGTTGCTCGTTGCTGAGTTTCTACTCCGAGAAATCAGAATGAGCCCATAACATAATGCTCGAATCCGCACAAAGGATAAGGAACAGAAGAAACGAAACTTCGTCGTTATTTCCTATATCCACGGTGTCACCCACGACCTCAAAAAAGTGGCCAGCAGGTGCGACGTAGACCTGGTTTTTTCTGCCCCAGAAAAGCTGGCTAGGTCGCGCAGGGCCGTGAATCCTGGTTCCAGGGAGAGCGAGGCTGTAAAATCAAGCTTCGGACGAAGTACGTTCCACGCATCAAAGGGGTGGTGTACTCTCTACCTCTGTCTTGCGGCAAGTGGTACATCGGCCAAACAGGCAGGTGTTCAAATGAGCGGGTGAAAGAGCACGCTCACAACGTCTCCTCTACAGTTTCGGGCCACCTAGGCATTCATTGCCCAGACTGTGGTTGTGTCCCCGATTTTCAGCATTGTACGGTCATTAGGCGTCATCGGGACCAGATCATACGTGAAATTTATGAGGCTGCAGAAATAGAAAGGCTGGGCAGTGCATGTGTCAGCAGGCGTTCGATTGCGCTATCACAAAAATAAATAGATTTTCTTCAGAACGTTGGCACTCGTGTTGTTCATGGTGCGTTATGACGACGATTACGCGGTCTTTAGGTGAATTCTGTTGTCTTTGTTTTGTTTTTTTTCTCTTTTTGTAAGATACTGCCCAAGTATATATTGTGCGGTTCTAGCAAATAAATCTCTTTGTTGATTTGATTTGATTTTGTGGGGTTTGACGTCCCAAAACTACCATATGATTATGAGAGACGCCGTAGTGGAGGGCTCCAGAAATTTCGACCACCTGGGGTCCTTTAACGTGCACCCAAATCTGAGTACACGGGCCTACAACATTTCCGCCTCCATCGGAAATGCAGCCGCCACAGCCGGTAAATCTCTTTGTAAGTCAGTGCTGCTGTCTGTCTCCTCCTTTCCTTGTCCCTCATTATTGGCGCTGTTTTTTTTTTTTTGTGAAACTATATGTACTCATACCATACCTATCATCGACCTCGTCCTCAACGCGGAAAAAAACCCGTCGAGTTCACGGGGCGAAATTAAGTGAGTTCCCGTCACTACACATAAGATTGAAGTACATTCAGACCAGAACTCTGGGATAAAATCTCGGCATAATCGCCGCATTCACCGAGCACATGACAGCAGACGACACTGAGGCAAGCTGTGTGGCTCTCTCATATTCTGTCAACACTGTAGATCGTCATGGCGATTTGTGCGATATTTGACTGCCGCGCGAGAAGACAGTTTATACGAGATATAAAAAAGAACCCAAATCGGGGACGTGCTGCTTGTCAGAGGTGATCACAAAAGTGTGCAGCCACGCGGAAGAACTGTCCGAGTAGCAGAGCACAAGGCTCATGCGTGCACAAACCGGAGGGACCTCTACACTGGACATGGTACGCGTGTGTGGACGTTACTTCATGAGAGCCAATTTATGTTTCCAAATCTCGTGCGAAGTTTTTCGACCATAACCTGCGACACCATGGACTCGGAAAGTGCAGGCACAGAGGATTCGAATTTTGCAGTCAACACTGCTTCGCGCGTTGCTGCGTTATCTCCCGAACGACTCTTCTTGCTCATACACGGAAGGCAAACGATCAAAACACGCACACTAACGCACGAACGTGAACACGGCGTGGTCAATGAGACGTATGCGCTCCGTGTATTCGCTAATGGCGGACAGATGGCAAGTGACTTGCAAGTTATGTATTGGTAAACTATAGCAAGAGTCAGTGCTTATTAATAGTAGTGTAAGCCAAGGTGTAATCACCAGATTAGCTGTCGAGCGTTCAACGCGACACAGCGAAGTCGGTAGGTAACAACTGACGAGTGTCGCTGCCGGCCGGATAATGACAATGCTCAGGTTGGCCACGTACACTGTTGAGTGGCGGGGACCGAAGGTAGGAATCATGCACGTGCAGAAAAAAAAAGCACAAGCCTAGCAGGTTCTACATTGTCCGGTTTGGTATAGATTCTGACGCAGTCTCCGTGCGCGTGGAAGGCAGCCGTTGCGAAACGTCACATATATGAGAACTTTAAGAAAGGCCATCCCAAGCGTTAGAGTACTCAATGTGTACCGTGGACTCATCGCATTCTCTAGTGCGGGCCACCATCACGTGCCCTTACGAAGGTGACACAATCGCATCTCACGGGATAGCGCGTGTTTGTGTGGCGATGGTAGCAGTGGTCAGTGGGGTAGACGCACGTTGCTCTGCGTGCCCGTAGGCCAGAACACGCCCACTAGTTAAGAGGTCACTGCGACGACTACACCTCTCACTTCATGCACCTGTTGACGAAGGTTTCATTTCTATCTAATTCTTTTTACTGTCTCAGGCCATCCAGTCAGCCTCCACATTTGTGTCTAGATGAATATCTCAGCTGCGAGGCTGGCAAGAGAATGGTGAAATGCAGTACCGGATGGCTGGTAATTAGAAGTCCGCAAGTGAGTGTGTTTTATCCTTCCTTCTTGTTTCAAGTTTTTGCTGCTCTTTTTTCCTGTATCTAATAGATGGCAAGACATTATAATCATCGTTTGCTAGACGTCCTATAAGGTGGCTAGCTATGACGACATAAATAAAGATAAATTGACAAGTTTACAAAAACAATTTATTCACAAAATGGACAAGTTTACAATTACGGTCGCTCTAACTTGGTTCATCGCCGTATATCCGGCATGCTCTCGACGTAACCCAACAATCGTTGGAGTCAGCTTACTTGCCACAGACGCGTCTCCTCCTTGGCATACTCGTTCGAATCGGTTTCAGTGTGGCTATTTGCAGTATGATTTCTTCGAAGCCGTCCTTATTACCGTCTCGACAATCGCACTGTCCGCACCGAGACAGAGGAGTCGCTTGATATTACCTAACCGACTGTGCGTTAGGACAATGTTTCAAGAACTAGAATGGGGGACCGATGTTCGCGAATTACAGCTTGCACAGGCACGTTAACGGAGCTAACAAACCAACCACTTTCACTCTACGCACATGTTTAAGCCGAAGTACAGGAAATGAGGGTATATAAGTTGTTAAGAAATTTATTTGTCTGATAATCTGTTTAAGACACTGGGAAGGCTATTGAGGTTGTAAGTGGTTTGATACGCTACTCAAAAAAACTATTTTCATGCTGTACACACTAGACCTATTTAACCTCCTACTCCACTGACAATATTCTTTTATTTCGTTTAAATCCACTTTAATTCAAGCAAATGTTTACTTATCATTTAAAGAAAAAGAGGGCGAATTCGAGAAAAATATGGCGAAGGGTAGGTTAACGATGTGACAGCTCACTTAAAATGATAGGAACATACAGTGTGTCGGTCAAAAAGAAAGAAAAGGATAATAATAAAAATACATTGAACAAAAAGGTAAGCAAGAAATAATGGGGGGGGGGGGGTTAGAAAAAGGGGGTAACGATTTAGAGCGCAGGGTACTCTACTACACTAGAAAACAATTAGGGGACTCTTGAGATTCGCCTTAGAGAGTTGAACGCGATAGCAATATTCTGTTCCGAGTACCCAATTCAAACACTCAGTGTGTGAAATTCATTCGAACTCGCTGTGCACCCAGCATATTTATATACGTGGCCTCAAGGGTGCAATAGCGTGTATGCATATTGTAGTGGATGACTGGCTTTAAACAATGAAGCCATTATGATAATTCAAAATTCTGACGCCCTATGAAAATGTGCGCTTGTAACACGCGTTATTACGGCACTACTTCATGTCGTATTGCGAAGCACGTACACGCGACGATTGTGTTCGGCAAAGCATGAAAGTTACTTTCACTGCATGTCCAAGCAGAGGAAGTTATTTTCACTGAACTCACTAGCAGTGGTTTGGTTGCGTGATAGAAAAGCTGCTTGCCTCACAAACTAACCGGGTTGTAACCCCACACAGACCCGGAATTTTTCATTATTTATGTTGTTTGCAATTTTTTTTTCGATTTCTCAGTCACGTAAACTTGATAATTTCTCGCTCGGCGTCGCTGAAAATCCAACCCCGATGTCGCAATTTCTGCGAAACGATCTCTTTAGGCGATCGCGTTGATATTTTGGAAGCGGATGGGCATGCCCCTTCCAGGGTATACCGCTACAAACACGCACCTCTTAAACTCCAACGTGAGTAGAGGTGAATAGCCTTCCCGGTTTAACTCGGTGGAGACTCAGAGTCGTTGTATCGACTTATACGTCACATCAGACCTCTTCGTCTATATCGGGACCCCTCTTAAAACGAATCACGACGGCTGGTTGGCCGTTCTTAGCCCCGCAATCAGTGACACAGTCCAGAGATCGAGTATCTCATGACGAGAGTGTTCCGACTTCACTCTATAGGGATACATTGATTTCGTCTTCAGAGCTGTTTCGCGTTTTCCCTTCGAAGCCGAACGCCCCGGCAATTTTGGGGTCTCCCGACGCTTGATTGCACGACGCCAGCCTTCCAAGCATCGCGACTTTATTGCCATCGACCCTATCGCGCATTGATTGCAGCGCGGAATATGCCAGCAGTCTGTTGGGCGCCCCGCGCCCGCCTTGCAAATATTGCTAGCGGCGCACACTGTTTGATCTAAGCCGCGGTCAAGTGCAGACTTGCCTATATAGGCTGCGCGCGCAGTGTTTGCCCGCTCTCTGCGGGGACAGGCTCTAAGGTCAGGGACGTTAATGGAGGTTCGCTTGCTCCACACGTTTGTCCAAGGTTGCGTAAGTGCGGCATGGGAAGCGTGGCCATGAATGTAGTTTCTCGCTACGCGTTAAGGTCTGTAGGCGTGCGCCGATGAAGAAAACTATATGAAGTTTAATTCCTCATGAAACTCGAAAAGCGACAGTGGTGTCGGAGGCATAACTTCACGGCATGGCGTCAATTTGTGACGTCACGAGTCATACATGCAGCGCTGTGTGTGCGCCGAACTGTCTTGCCCCGTCTGCTTTTGCGCTGCACCCCTTGCGATGTCACAGGTCGCCAAAATTCATGACGCCGTTATAGCGTCACATAACGTGACGTCGAATAATGACTTCATCACATGAAATCGGCGTTTGATTAAAGGTGGGCTAATCACGGAGGCAACGTAAAACCACTGGAGGCGCAAAAGGCTTCCTTTGGTTGGTAATAACTTTATAGTCCAATGCTTTGTGTACTTCTTTTCAGGTTGTGTTCCAATACACGCCGTAAACGGCTAAATAGACAGCTCAATGGACCGCGACTATCTTTAGTACAGTTTTCACTTTGCCGGAAAAATAGACGGCCGCGCGATGAGGACATCTGAGACTAAAACGACGAAGGCTCCTTTGCCATCGACACAAGATGGCGGCTCAGCGAACTCCTCAGAGAGCCCGGATCTCTCTGGTATGGTCGTCATATGGTCCTCAGCGCATATACAAACACTTTTCCAGGCACTCATTGTGAGCTACGCTCAACTATTCGTAGCTCTGAGCGCGACAGAACAAAAATAACAGTAACGTCTGCTTTTTTTTAGCTTCCTTTTCTCAACGTCAGTTGGCGTCACGTCACGTAGACGTCATCCAGACGCGTTCCATTTCTCGGACAACAAGGGCACAATGGTGTCGTCTAAGTTTTAGCGTAGACTGTCTACGATGCTATCCAGAACCGGAGCACAGCCTTAGTCGACTACACCACCGATCAGCTCCCCTCCCACCCTTCGCCTCCGCGAAAGTTTGCTGAACCATACGATGTAAGAGGGAACAACTGGGCGTGTTGGTATTGCATGATTAGAAATATAAGGCTCCTAAGAGGACGATGGACAAAAGGGGGAGACACACACACACACGTACACGTACAGGCACCTTATATGTCGAATTTTCTGATACCAACGTGGATCATCCATTGCATCCATGATCAGAAGCTTTGTACATTTGCGATCGTTCTATAAAGCGTCTGCAATCGACCCAACTTTGACCAAGCAACGGCATAGGTGATGTCAACACGCGATAATAGCATTTGCATCATTCGTAATGACACCGACGCCGCCGATGTAAAGAGAGTCTCATTTTAGCGTTTTATGGGGCATCTCAGGCTTTCTCCTGAATTGTATTTGTTAGATTTCGAAGTAAATACGTTTACCAGTGTAGAAGTATTCACAGGCATGTTTCTCTGCGACGGTAGGAGAGAGGGAATTGAGACACCGTTAAAAAAGGAGAGGAGGAAAGAGGAACTCCATTTGTTTTATTTCTTTCACTGTTATGTCGTGCCTCTGCTATTATCGTTTCTTTAAACGATGCGCAGAGTTCTTATAACAGACACATTTCACTCAGCACACAGTCTCTTTCTGAAATCGACTCGTCAGCTCCTGCTGAGTGGTTTTGTATTCTGTTACCTGTTCAAAAGTAAACGAGCGTACAATGAGAGGAGCACACGGTACACAATAGAAAGAAGCAGTGTGCTCTCCGAAACTGCGCCAATAAGGAAATGAGGGGCCATGAGGCAGGTGAGGTGAGATCAAGAACAACTTTTTCGGGGGCTTCTCACTGCCAATATCTCCTCTCGGCCACGGATATTTGCCATAATATCCACCCTCCTCCTGGAGACGTTTGCCGTGTTACCAGCAAGGGCCGCACAAATAAAGACCTATTCCGCCACGAGAGGCTCGCCGAAGCACTGGACTAGGAGGCAACTTTGCTGCTGCTGTGCCAGCTGCCACGTGAGCATAACGAGCTGCAGCTGGCGAGCCTCGGGCTGGGCAGAGCTGGTGAGTCGCGACGTCGCAACAAGCGCCTCACTATGTCGACGGCACCTACCGCGGTTAGGAAGCGGGAAACAGGTCTACAGTCTCTTCCTCCTCCTCTCTCTCACTGTCTCTTCATTACTCACGGGAATGGCAGGCTGACGAGACTGGAACATCACGTTGCGCACGTACGTGTGCTGTGCCCAATATGAACCCCTGAATTCATGCAAGCTACGGAGAGGGCGGGCCGAAATAGCTCGACTGCAGAGTCGCACCGTGAGCCTGCTTTAGCTTCGATTCGTTCGTCGTTATGGCAACCCGCCGCGGGTGGAGACCAAGTACTCTATGCATCTGCAACGAAATGCTAACACCTCACGGTGAAGTGTTTCTTTGATTAGTATTTCTTCTGCAGTAAGTCGTTCTCAGAAGCTGTTTTCTTCTATGTGTGTATTCGTTACGCAAAACGTGGCATCCTTTCTCAGTACCTTCTCTTTATTTGTTCGGGTTTCTCGCTTCATTCTAGGGGAAAGCCAGTTCAATACTTCTGGGGGTATCTTATTACTCCTCTGTATTTGGTATTCACACATATTTTCTTGCGCTCTTGAAGGAATGAAAAAAAATGTTTATAAGTAAAAACTGCCTCTACAGTGCTTCTTGAGATGGAAAATCTGAATGAATGCGTAGAAAATCATTCTTATCAGCTTAATAAATTCAGGGTTTTCTGCCTGCTGCAACAACTGACGTAATTGTGAATTGGCGAAGTACGACATGATTATGATTTTCTTAATTCACCATGCATATACATATAAGTTAACACGAGGGTGTTCTTGAATTTCGCCTCCATCTGAATTGAGGCTGCTGCCGGTCGAGAATCGACGCCTCGCCCTCGAACTTTGGAACACAACAGCATGGAGTCTAAATTGCCACAGGAAGCATGTTATAAGTAATAGGAGTGACGGGACGCTTGTTGTAAGTTGCGACTGCCAGCAGACAGTTAAACGCAACTCTGTTCTAGCTTGTTATTCCAAACGATTGGCCAACTACAACTCCTTCAACAGGCGGTTTTTTGCTCTAAACTCAAACATAACATGCGTGCTCTTACTTTCCCATTGGTCACATCTGCCTTTGTTAAGTGGAAATTCAAACGTATGAATGGCCCTACAAGGGCGCCAACCTTTGAATGAGTGATCACTCTAAGTGTTCATTTGCAATTACAAGGTCAGACCTTGGCACGTTTGACTAACAAGCAAGTCTGTCATAACTATGATGCCCCCCACCTAAAAAAAAAACAGGCGCGTGTAAAACAAACAACGCTGAGATAAAAAAAACGTATGAGCAAATACTTGATCTTCAGATTTTGCTTCTGATTTTTTTTCCAGGTACCGACAAAGAGGGTGAGTATTTCACGAAGAAAAACGTAGTAAGGATAAACAAACACAACTCCCAAAATGTCAGTGTTCGCTACCTATATACAAAATCAATCTGAAGGCGAAATGAAAATTTTCCAGGCGAAATAAAATATGCATCGGTGCACTACTTACATTTACTGACAAAACGTTCCTGCTACTGAAACCACGAGAAAAGAAATGGAAGCACCTATCAGAGAGGGGGGGGGGGAGGTGGAGACGCGACAACACGTGGGTCTATTACAAAAAAAAAACAGTATAAAATGTTACTGTGTAGTGATTATGGCCCTCAGCTGTTGACTTGAAGGTCGCTAGTTCGATTCCTGCCGCGGCGTTTGCATTTTGATGGAGGCGAAGTGATAGAGGCCCATGTTGTGAGCCATATCAGTGCACTTTAAACAACACCAGATGTTCTATATTTTCGAAGCCTTCTACTACAGCATGCCTCACAATCTTATCGTGGTTCCGAGTACATAAGTGCCCCGATATTGTTATTATATTCTTCATGCAATGTTATCCAGATAGTGTCTGAAGGTGAAACGATGCCACTCTGCTTTGCCGTTTATGGCTGAGAGCGACTTTCACGAGGTCATACTTATTTCGAATCGAAATGACTGACAACCATTTTTTGAGACAACTGTGGTAGCGAGAGAAGACATCGCAGCCCATCTTCAGCGACTGCCTTCGATACAAAGCGCAAAGAATACCTCTTTGCAGTCGCTCTACCTAGCATAGTTCAGGCACTGATGATGGCAGAAATATTTCTGAAATATGGACCTGAGAGGTCATCACGGGTGAACGCGACGTAGGTGGCTGAGTTTCTTGAAGGCAAAAGACTCGCACCGGCACATATAGACTTCTGGTGTTATGATGGCTGTCGAGTGTGACTCTCTGTGTGTGCGTTCTCCTTCCTCTCTGCCTTTTTCTCTTTGAAACCACCTCGGTCCGCCTCGGTGGACCAGTGGCTATGGTGCTCGGCTGCCGTCCTGAAGGTCGCGGGTTCGATCCCGGCCACAGCAGCCACATTTTGATGGAGGCGAAATGATAGATGCCCGTGTATACTGTGCGATGGCAGCCACACGTGTTGTAAAGAAACCCAGACGGTGAAAATTTCCGAAGCCCTCCTACAACGGCGTCTCTCATACCATGGTTTTGGATCGTATAAAATCCCAGATATTAATGTTATTATAATCCTAGGTTGGCGAATATAGTTCTATAGTTCTAAGTTATAGTCATAATTCTAAGTTGGCAGGCTAGCGGTTGTTCTTAGAAAAGTAACAGAAACGCGTTGACTACTAGAAAAGAAAAGGAATGTGATACACGTACAACCCAATGATTAACAACTACTTTCCACTATTGTGGCTAGGGTGTGTAACCACCCTGACTCAATAACAGCTAACATTTTATCAGCTTCAACTTCTCCTGGTACGTTGAAAATAATAAGAAACAACGAATAAAAAATCTCACGTTCATGTAAACTTATTCCGACGGTGTTTGTATGAGTTTACTCATTGTGTGAGATCGTACTGGTTAAATTGTTAGTTTGTAAATACTAGTGTTGAATATGGTTACCTATGATTTAAATTTAGGATACAATCTTCTATAGATATTGCGGCGTCGGTAGGTGTACCACATCTCAATTATTTATATCACGTACAACTTTACTGCGAAATTTACTCTACCCTGCTGCGCGCTTACGTTGTATTGATATGCTAAGTCGCTGTGGTCTCAATTTAGAGACAGGTAGTAATACAAATAAATAAATAAATAAATAAATAAATAAAACACGACTTATTAAAATTCTGATGTTTTTTTTATACAAGATAGAAAGCTCGACGCTAATTCTAGGCCACATGACACACGAACTGCGAGCTCTGTTGTAGTAAGCCGCACTAGGTGCACATTACAAGTAAGATCCCATATTAACATGAAGTACACCAGAGGCCCAGACAGACAAATTACAATACCTGATTAAAGTTCATGCCCAACGCTTCCATAGACCAGCCAAAAAAAGTTAAAACGATTTTCGCAACGCACAAGAATAAAACGGTTCAGCTAGAAAGCGCTGATGCGTTTCATTGCTATTGTAAGCCAAGAAAGCTAACTAATAAATTCAGCGGGATTTTACATCCCAAAACCATGTAATAATTATGAGTGATGCGGCAGTAAAGAACTCGGGAAAGTTACAACCAAACGGGGTTCGCCAAAGTGCACAAGATTAGAACAAAGAATCCCATAAGAATGAACACGCAAGCTTTATTTAGCTAAGTGCGCCCTTAGTCAACGTAACGCCACTAACAACCCTTGCGTCATCCTGCCGACACTGCGTCGAGGGGAATGTCTGGAATATGCATGAACTTTAGCGCTTCGCAAATGAAGTGGATACAAGGTGGACTTAGATGCTCAAGTTTATTCACAGCCACTCCAGCAGACGAGGTAAGGTATGCATGAATTCGACGCAGATGTTTACATAATTAATCGCGAAGACTGTAATCAACGATGATGTGGTGACACCAGTGCTAGAACTTTCCAAGGATGCGAAGCTGTAGGTGGCTGATGAAGTCAGTAATTTTTCAGAGACACCAAGTTACACGCGCTCACGCACGCAACTTTAGTTTGTTTAGTATTCCCTAATGACAACCAGCACTGCGATTCGTCGTGGCCAAAGGAACCGCCCTACACTGTTCCGTGCACTGTGTTTCATTCGCTACTGCAACTGCGCAGTTGCCATACGCACTCCCTTTCCGTGCATATAAAACGAAGTTATCAGAGCGAGAAATATAGTGCAGAGGTGCCTAATTACCATCTTTTTGTTTTTATCTCCATTTCACTATAGGCTATACCTTGGAGCGTACACTCCCACTAGGAGAGTTAAATGCGCGAAAACTAACTCGCTGTAGACAGATCCGTCATCGCAGCTTGGAGGCTAAGTTGTTTCGCACATAAGCTGGACGGCTCGAGTGCCCTCAACAACGCACACACTTGGTGCTCCGTTATGACAACGCGCTAATAGAAACCAAGGTGAGCTGTGTTGGTTGTGGTTGGGACTTAGTTTCGCGAACACGTCTTCAGAACGAACTGGAATGCCTAACAGTGCTGCACGTGTTGCCTGCGGGTCTACGATGGGAAACATCGAAAATGTCATGCACCACCAATCTTGATTCGCCATGTGCTGAACGAGGTATGATTCACTGCAATTGCAACGACATGATGTCCATTCACTGCCCGTGCAGGCGCTACTTTAACGATACATCGAGGTCTTTTGTTTTTTGCTTTAAAAACAGGTGGGTCACACGAGTTTCTTTTCAGGCATTGCCTGTCAGCGCGTTGTGTTCTCTAGGACTTTCAATCAATCAATCAATCAATCAATCAATCAATCAATCAATCAATCAATCAATCAATCAATTAATCAATTAATCGATCGATCAATCGGTTAATTAATTATTATTATTATTATTATTTTACATATTCAAGCAATAAATCGATCATCTTTATTGCGTATTATACAAGCATGGGTCTACTGTTATTACACAGGTAAGTCCTTGCCTCGAATACACATATTTGTTTCTCCTTATCCTGATATTTGTCTCTCCTGATCCTGATATATGTGAATACACATATTTGTCTCTCCTGATATCTGTCTCTCCTGATTCTTTTAGAGAACCTTTTTTTTTAATGATAAACCTCAAAGACAATCATGCCTACTCTTTTCTTTTTTATTCAATCCATAACGTTCTTTTCGATACTTTACTATCGCTTTTCACGCCTTCCGGACTCTCTTGGGCAACCAAACGGAGTATTTATACACGTTCGACCTGTCAATGGTTGCCTTACGCTGTCTTCAAAACGATATCAACCAACGTTCCCCCCCCCCCCCCCCTTTCATTTTCCGCAATACAATATGCGATTCTCACAAATGACACAGAGTCAAACGTTACACAACACAGAAAAAGAAACGCGATCAAGGAGAAAAAAAAAAAAGCCAGGCCTGCGTGGAAGGCGCAGCACAGCTGCAGCAAAAGCTAGAAGAGCGACCTATCTTGTTCTTGTTGACCTTCACTTGAAGGTCAACAAGAACAAAATGTCAACAAAATATCAACAAGAACAAACTAAACAATAATAAAGTATTATTCGATTTAAGAGTTAAGGAACGTATAAAATAAAAACGTTACAAATTTAGAACGAAATTTTGATGATCAGTGAGCTGTACCTACTCTAAAGTTTTTGTATTAGTAATAGATATTAACCTAGATCAAAATCTAAATTTAAAAAACGTTATACGGATGTCGACACAGAAGAATATTATTATTAGTTTGTTAGTCTTTCGGTTTCATTCAGATAATTCCGCCTTGCCTCGCAAACTTTGGCACTGGCAAACCCAGAAATAGAGGCTTTAAAAGACACAATCACGGGCATGGATAAATTCATTCCAATGGCACGCAAAGGATTTTCTAACTTGAATCTACATGCTGCAGTAAATCGCCTATATGTCAAAAAGTAATCATCTATAGGTTCTGGCTCGCCAAAAAAAGCGCTCAGTAGAAAAAGAGCCCGGCCAGACCTGTGTTGTTAGAAATTTAGATTCGGCACCCTACAGCACGGCGTCGTAATTGCGACTTCTAGTTTACGTGTGTCACAAGAGAATCGGCGCCAGGAATATAATAAGTGCCGATATTCTGTGGAATTTGTGAGTGATGTATCTACGAAGCTTTCCATAATGGTACGCCTACGAAATCACGCGCAGCCGTTACATAAGCGGATGGTGGAAAACACAGTAAAATTGACCCACTTATTGACGGCTTCGCTAAAGAATTGGCGATTTTGTTTAAAAGCAACCCTTCATTATCCGGCACCCAAACTAATCTAACTTTTCTCAAATGTGTGTGTGTGGGGGGGGGGGGGTATTAATGCCCGAAACGCCTCTATTATGTGCGATTCAGCGCCAACAGAAAGTGCAGCACAAAGAGACAGAGAATCTGTAACTGCAACAGCCGATGAAATTTCCGCGTTTAACTTTCGCAAGGCGAGTGCCACTGCCAGACACTCTGCCACAAAAACGGGTAGGAAATAAGGTAATTGGAGCGAACAGGACCAATCCAAGTTCGGGCTGAATATACCAATACTTTTCGTCACACTGTGATGCATCTGTGGCAATAATTGCACTTGTTTTGATGCGCTGCAAGTGCTCTTGCAATAACCATTTTAGAGTGTGAAGGGAGAGTAACTTTGCATTATTAGGGAAAATGTCGTCTAATTGAATAACCACATGGAGTGAATTATCGCTAGTTGGCCTTATCTAAACACTCATTTCCTACAAACTCATTGGGTAACTGCTGCAAGCACACTTGCTTGATACGCATTGTGGCAATAGTAATATTTTTTTTTGGTAGTAGACCGGATTGTATGCTATTTTTCGTCATTCTTATAAGAAGCGTGGTATCCGTTAAACATTTGCAAGGAATTTTGTGCCAATTGTTCAAAATGTGCATGGTTGAAGACGATGAGGAATTATGCCTGAAGTTAATATGCGCCACCGTTAACAGGTGAACAAGAACAAGCTTTTGTAATGCATTGGAGCATTGGACTACCCACTCGTTAGGCTATTCGCATGGTGCGGCGACTGGTTGTTCTTTCGCTGTTTTAAAACGCTCTATAAGTCGTATTAACGAGGTTGCTTTCCCGACATCAAGCCTGCCTAAGGCAAGTTTGCCAATAAGTCCCAAGCACCGGCATGACTCAGTGTTAGAATATTGGGCTGGCACCCAGCGGACCCTGGTTCAAACCTCACTGTGTCATTGGTGCTACGTTTTTTCCCCCCTACTTTCGTGCGGTGTGGTTACGGACACCGGCGTCGGCGGCGGACAGCTGCGGCGCTGCGCGTGACCCATGTTGTGATCTTATACTAGCTTTCGCTGTAAAAAACGAGCTTGTTTCCATTTAAATCAACATCCACGCGTATGCAAACCTTAAAGTATCTGCCCAAAAAACGAGTCTTCCTCAGGCTTCTATGCAATAATGAAAAGCAAGAAGCGACGCGAAGCGTTTATAACTATCGTCGCTCAAGGGTGAACCTTGGTGTCATGCTAGTCTCCAGGTTGTCTTTTTCCTCTCCATATAGATAGAACCATCCACAGCTGGCACGAAAATAGAAAGCGCCGTTTCAACTGTCACATGCAAAACAGATTCACGGCGGCATATTGCTCTTCTTTTTACTAAAAAGAAAGTGGAAATTTAAAGAAGAGAGGCGCACATTCGTATTGACAAGCACGAGAGAAAAAGAAGTAGTGCGTACTGGCTGACACCTACCATTCGATAAATGAAAAATAAGAGAGAAAAGCAAATGGCGCGGGGTGTTAGAAAGTGTATTTGTTACAAAAGAAGAAGAAAAAAAAACGCGAGAAATAACGCTGTCAGGCAAAGCAAAAACGAGCAAGTAAGAAGAAGCCAGACTTTTTTTTTGCAGACAGCGGTGACTGAAAGCGTGGCGGTGCCAAGTTTATGTGAAGCACACCGGCGGCTGTTTCCATCCCCGCTGAATAAAACACGCGCCAGCCACCGCCACTTGGCCGATCGGCACAAGCCCGCGAGAATGCGTCTCGCCCAGCCGACGCCCCACCTCCGCACACTGCACCGTTTGCTATAGCTGACGCAGCACCGGGCCATTGCGTTATCGCACGCAGAAACCGGGAAACACTGCCTGTCATGCCCATTCAGAACGGGTAAACCCTTTCACCCTTTTTTTTTTTGCTCTATAGCATGCCACCCTTTTTCAATACTAAGTTTCTTATTACCTCAGGAAAAGCCGATCACAGCAAATATTCACATTTTCTTAAAGCCAGCAAGATTCCCCCAAGTGTTTTTTATATTATATATTATTCGGCTCGATGGCTGCATTACCCCTACATTTCAAACTGCGATTTTTTTTCTTTCGACAGCATTGTATGTACAGATAAGTAATCAGGGACAACGGTTTTCGTAGCTTGCAGCCCCCACATGTGTGCTATAGTAGTTCAGTTGATAGCATTGGCAATGGGATTTACCGTAAAAACAGCCTTTTTCTTTTTTAATCGTATAACGGCTAAGTCAGACCGGTGTTTGTTTGGCACCGTATGCATAGTGTGTACACTCTTTTGGGTTCTCAAGCCAAATAAAGGCCTGTCCAAGCCACTGGTATCATGGCCATGCACATTATATATGGTAATAAGATTTACAGATGAGGAAGCTGCGTGCAGCAATCACTGAAGTCCAATCAAAGTTATCAGGTTAGGGCGCTTCACAATCAAGTAAAAAAAAACTGGACTAACGCAATTTAAGAGAGTGGTGGATTGCCCAATAATAGTCTCTCACAAGTCTCAGAGGTAGCTCGCAACCATTTAAGTAAATTTTGGTTGTCAGTATTGAAGATCGCTTCTAAGATCTTTCCAAGCTTTCTTTTATTCTTCAAAGAAAGCAGGAATCAAACGCGCAAGCACTTTTTTCTCTTTTACTGTTTCCTATTTTTTTTATTTTACTTTGTTGCGTTTTTTTCTCGGTAGAAGGGCCCACTCACGTCTAATAACGCCTGAGAGACGCGTCAGATTTAATTAGCAATCTACCCCACTTGCTGAAAAATTAGAAAGCATAGAGCCTACGAATCGGCCTATAAATCTTTACTTCCGAGTTTATCACCATTCGTCAACCCTCTCACTCTCCAAGTAATATTGTCAGGAGGTTGGCTCCGTCAATAACTTCACCACTGGCACTTCTAACACTGTCCTAGCGGTCACCTAATAGCTGCGCATACTGCCCCGCTCTTGTTGCACGTGTGTCGGAAAATTTTGTTCTCTTTTGCTTTGAACCAGAGAGAGACGTGCACTGAAACGGGTACAAGGTATCACCATCACCGACGTCGGTGGCATTTAATTAACTCGTCCCGGCAAGAGAAAATTATCAGCGACATGCTGCGGTGTCTCTCCTCAACTGCAATGGAGGTGCAAGGTTTTTTTGTTTTTTATGTGAGCCATGAGCTTGTATGACAGCTGAGTACTATCGTATTAAAGAAGCATGAAAAAACAGGCACACACACACACACACACACACACACACACACACACACACACACACACACACACGCACACACACACACACACACACACACACACACCAGAGGGTGCCTTAGGCACTGGTCTAAGAAGACCCGAAAGTGAAAGCCATGTCCATTTTTTTTCTTATCAGTCAATATGTTGATGCTGTACCTCGCGTCCCCCAAGAAAACTATCTGCACCTAACGTTGTATTGCACTGCCTCCGTGATCGTAGGTACTTCAAGTTTTTTTTAATTTGGTATTGCATTGCCTCTGCAATTAGCCCCCTACTGACCAAAGGGTGGTGTGATGTAATGGCGTCATTATGGACGTCACATTGTAGCTCATCATGATGAAGTCACAACTTGTTTACTTGTGGCGTCATCACGTGATGAATTTTAGTATCACTCGTGTTAACACCGCCAACGCCGACAGTTAAGTTCACGTATGATGAGGCACCTAAGAGGTGTTCGCCTTTAGAAACTGGGGAATAAAATTCTCGGATTAAATGTGTTGAAGACTCTACTGCTATATTAGTCGACAGCCCGTATTAGGTAAATATTGAATATCAGCGAAATATTAAATTTACTTTAGCTGCGCACGTACGGCATAGATAGTTTTGGCTCAAACAGTGACATCGTAGAGATAAGCCTCATCCGCCAGAACGTGTCTTTCATTCGCACAGAGCAATGTCGAAAGCTGCAGCTGCTGAAAAAAAATATGTTGTAGAGCGAGACTTTATGCACCATGTGTGTCTACGTGTGTGACTGTACGCATTATGTGCTTGCTACTATATATACTATAATCATCACCAAGCAGCGGGAGTAGCACGTCAGGTGAAAAGGCAGACAAAGTTAGCCAGTTCTTCATTAAAATATCTCTTCATAATGAAACAAACAGTAAAAACACAAACAATCCCTCAGAAAGGACACAGGACCAGCGCTTACAAATGCTTACTTTAGCGCTTGTTTCATCATGAACCTATACCAACATGCCCAACTGGCAGTCATACTAAAAATATTTCTTTCTTTCTCCCGGTGATGGCTATCAAAGTTATCTTCCTGGTAAACTGAGACATCTCGATTCCAGAAACACGCCTACTCCAACACGCAACGAAAGGACAAGCACTGGACTACAATCTGCAGATGTCTGAAAGAACGCTGCCATTGTTTTCTTCATTCCGAGGCCACGTATGAGTCGAGATATGTAATACAACAATAGTTACCCACTCCTACACGAACGATGTTTATCTGAAATAAGCGAGACAGCGTACCCACACATTTCTCTGGCAACTCCATAGGCGTCACGGTTGTCCTGAGTTGCCCGTGCGGCCATTTTTCCTGGTGTGAATCTAGTGCTTCATAGCTTTCCCCACAAAGCACATCATTATATATATCCTTAGTTCATATAATTTCTCCTTCCACCTAGTGAGCAATAAAAAAAGGGGTGATTTTTCGTTCTTCCTGACTCCGTTCTTACATATATTCCTCTCTGCTGCTAATTCTCACTCTTTTTCGCAGGTTTCCGTCTTTATTACGTGCCCTGCTCTCACCAAATGCTTCAAATGCGCCTCACCACGGCATACGCCTGAGCGCCGTGCACATGACCGAGCTCTGCGGTTGAAAGGGAAGCGAATCGAAGCATAAAAAAAAAGAAGCTCGGAACGCATGAACGTCACGGGCCGAACGTGTTTGTCAGGCACGCGGTGACGTGTGCGTTCCTTTGTGCGAACGAAAAAAGAGACGCCCAGGCAGGAACAATTGGACCTCACTGCCGGGTCAACGGAGGCCGTCGCTTGCAACGCCAGAGGACATCACCGCCGCGGCATGGTCTCATCCCGTACGTCATTACTTGTACGACACGATGCGGCTGCGGACAATGATCTCAATCATCGCACGTGTACAGTACATCGTTGAATGCGTTCGAAGAAGCCTGCCACCAATATCGGAAGGCAAGAAAGGAACGAAGGACGCGTGATTAGACTGAAGCACCGACAGTCCTGCTATGTGCAGTATTCTATCTATATTGTGAAAGGCGCCTGTCTTGATTCAGTGAGATGAACGCAGGAATGTCGTAAGAGTATCACCTAACTTATCTCTGCCCTTGTTCGTCTGCGATTACTCTATTTGGACTCTGAAAGAAGCCTCAGTCGGTTGAACGCATTAGGCGCAGGTATTCTGGTGGTATTGTCGGGTAAGATATATATTTGCCCGTGCTCGTCTCAGTGCCCGACCCGGAACATTTGATTATGTCGAAGCAGAGCAGGCCGCTTCGACAGTGCGGCTGGTGAGACAAGATAAATCGCTGACAGATGAAGCGGGTTAACAGACAGGTCAATGGAGTTGTCGGTAACGTAAGTAACGTAAGCCAGCTACCCAAAACTCGTTCTTTGCGATAAATCGCTAAACAATGGCGCTGCGCTTGTTTTTATAGTCACTCGGATGATTGTCAAGTCGAGGGCAAGTTTGTTGAGTTTATTTGCATTTAACACAACGTCGTTTGCGATGCTCGTTATGTTTGGAGAACCCATAGTGAACAAAACGGACAGGAGGACCTTTTAACTATAGTTATCACAACTCTCCGTTGTCCGTATTTCTGAAACGACGTCAAAAAGTTAGCTCCAGCAATCGGGGAAGTCGATGGTCGTATAAAAAAAAGCAAATTGCCTCTGGTTTTCTGAAACGAAATTGTCTTTCATTTTGCGGTTTAATTCAGAAAGCAGTGTTAATTAATGTCACCTTTGATTGACTGTAAAGGGTACTCTGCGTTTGTCAAGATAGCTCTGTTAGAAAGCCTGCCCCCAGGCAGAAAGGAAAAATGAAAAGACGAGTTGGAGCTAGCCACAAGAACTGACACAATAATGTTAACAAGTAAAAACAAAACAAAAAATTAAACAAATGTAGTTAGTGAAATTACAATTCGGGAAGGAACAGCAGCGATAAAAGTGGCTAGACAGACCTGGTAGACAAACCGTATCTGTAGAAACACCCCATGACTGCTTATACTGCCACTACTACTGTACCAATTATTATACCCTAAATAAATAAATAAACAAATAAAAAGAAGAAAGAAGGTGAATCCTTTTTCGTTCGATTTTTTTTCACATATTTCTGCATTAATCATGAGTCTTGAAGTTGTCATAGCACTGTAACGATACGCAATCTTGGCCAATACCGCATATAAGCATGTACCATCAACTTGTGTGCCATAGTTTGAAGGTTCTGTAATAGGTTATAACCTAAAAACAAATAAAGGCGCCGCCCCCAAAACTGAGGCTCCCTTGCCATTCATGTGCTCAAGAGGGTCACGCTAAGTGGTTTTCGTAGCAACCACAAGCACTTCTACGCTGCTAACAGAAACACTATGCGCAATAATAATTTACAGTTCCTCATCCCTACTTGGAGCGTTACATTGACAGAGAGTGACGTCGAAATCTTTGCGGAAATGGCGAAAGAAGCCAACGTTTACTTTTTATCGAAAACAAGCAGCACCAACATGTGTCTCTTTAAACAAACAGTGATCTAAAAATTAGCCCACAGCACCTCGCGTTGGGAAAATGCGCAATTTTGCAATTTGATAACCTCCTTATGCAAATTATTTTTTTTCTTGGAGGGGTGTGGAAGAGTTACAGTTGTAGGTAGAGCTTACATGATATGTTAGGTTGTTTAGAAAAAATCACAGCACATAAACGGAATGCATAATGATGAGTGGGGCGAAGCATCCGTCCGTTCGTTCTTACTTCCGTCCGTCCGTGCGCCCATCAGTGCATCCTTCCGTCCGTCTGCGGGTATCCGTCCGTGCGTTCGTCCATCTGTTCATCTGTCCATCCGTTCGTCCATCTAGTGAACACTCCAAGTACTGTCATCTCGCATCTTTTCATCATATATTCTTCATATAGAAGTATTTCTATCCAGCGGACATTCCAGGGACTAAACTAGAGGTGGCAGTTCCCACCTTTCACCGCCGCTAGATCATGGCACTGTGGCCTAACCCTCGCTAAACCTTGCTAAAACCACGTAGGTTACGTCCAGCGAGCGAGTGAAAGTGGCAACTCATTCTGGTCAGTTTGTGCTCGAAGTGCGTCATTCTGATACCAGTTTTGTTTAGTAAGCATCGCATTCATGGCAAATTTTATTGAAGATTAAGTCACCAATACTCATTTCTGTAGGTTATTTCATCAGAAGCAACTATGTTTTTATTTATGATTAACGTGCACGGGTTTCCTCCTCTATTCAAAAGGGTGCGCGCGTACCGCTAATCTAGTCCAGCCGTGGTGGTGGCTACCTACTACCACGACGTGCTACTACTGCTGCTACTGCTGCTACAACTCCTCCTTCTCCACCTACTACTACTAATAATAATACACATACATACATACATACATACATACATACATACATACATACATACATACATACATACATACATACATACATACATACATACATACATACATACATACATACATACATACATACATACATACATACATACATACATACATACATACATACATACATACATACATACATACATACATACATACATACATACATACATACATACATACATACATACATACATACGTACGTACATACATAAGAACGTGCATGTCCACACAAGCCTACCTGTAGTGAAACGCAACAGGCTTTCCGTAGAAATATAGATAGGTAGGTGATCACTCAGGTCTGAGCATATTGTGCCTGCGGTGTAGTCACTGCTATTTAGGCTGGGTATACATACGTCCAGTGACGTGGAGCTAGTGGTAATACGAATAGACTCTAAAATGACATATTGAGCTCCTTATGATAATACAAGGTTTTTTTTTAATCAAGTGCATACACGTCTTCGCTTGTCATATCGATATAGACGTCACCCAAAATAAAATGCTTTTTTGATTTCCATAAAACAATGCAAAACTTTGTCCAAATGACTGAGAAAATGACACTTATACCCAGCTGGGGACCTGTATATACCACAGCAATCGAAAAATAATGTGTTTCTATTGCTAGAAACTCTGTGTCACCACTACTAAATGACAGATCATCAAGCGTTTGAAAGGAATAGCACTGCTGAAAGTATATCGCCAACCTTCCACCCCTTCCTTTGCGATCCAGGCGCGCTACATCATAATTTGCAAACACGGTAGAAATATCTCTATTACACAGCCATGTCTCTGTAGACTATATTGCATCGATGTACGCGTGAAGAATACACGTAAATACATCAAACGCTTCGTGTTCTTATTACTTCTGATAGTCTGATGCTGTACGGTAAAAAAAGTTTTTATTTGTTATAGGAATTCTCGTTTGTAGAGTCGGCATTGTGATCTCCCGAAAATTCATGTCGGGGAAGACTTTTTTCTCTTCACCATCTTTTACCTAATTAGGTTTAAATCAAGAACGCTTGTTATTCAAATTTGATGAGATGCAGTGAAAGCCCAAGTGTGTTTAGAAAAAGTGGTTAACGATTTAGAGTACTTGGTATTCTACTATGGAAGAGCTGAAAGCCGTCTCGAAACTAAACAGACATGACTATACTTTACCTCAATGTAACTTACTCCGCAATATTTTGTGAAGGCTCTGCCTCATTGGTGACACAGAAACGTGGTAACGGGGCCAGGTATTTATTGATTGATATGTGGGTTTAACGTCCTAAAACCACCACATGATTATGAGAGACGCCATAGTGAATGGCTGCGGAAATTTCGACCACCTGGGTTCTTCTAACGTGCACCCAAATCTGAGCACGCGGGCCTACAACATTTCTGCCCCCTTCAGAAATGAAGCCACCGCCGCCGGGATTCGACCCGCGACCTGCGGGTCAGCAGCTGAGTACCTTAGCCACTAAACCAGCGCAGTGGGACGACGGGGCCAGGTAGTCTCGTGCTGCGCGAATAGGCGAAAAATTAATTTCAGCAAATAAGGCAAACGTGACTCAACAAATGTAACCGGAGCTATAGTCTGCACATTCAACTTTAACCAATAGAAAAGTGCCAAAAGAGGTTTGCCTCAAAAAAGTTTGACCGCCATCCATTCCTCATAAACCACGCATAATTATGCCGCCTAACAACGACGCAGTAATTGTTTCCTACGTACCTATTCTGGAGTCGAGTTGAGAGCGTTACAAGTGAAACGGGGTTCCTACACAAGGAACGTTAACAATAAAACTTGTACTCAGTTGCCCCTTTCGTACCAATTCAACTGTGAATGTCTCTCTGATTAATTCATAGCCTAAACAAATAAATAAATAGACGTACAAACCGCTAACGACGAACAAACTCTTGCGAGAACATTTGTTTCCTGACCCCTAGATATGCAAGTAGTATGAGAATCGAGTGACAGATATCCGAGCGTGCGAAAATGTTTCAAAATGTATACATAAAACAAACTGATGTCATTATGAGTGAATTCTACGTTAAACTAGCAGTCGACGCTCACACCCTCTCTCCCTTATTCCATCTGGTCCACCACACTGTTAATGAGTATTATCATGTGTACTATCCTATGGTGATGGTGAGCTGTATCAATCATCTTGCGCATCGGGACTTTCCCTAACGACTTTAGAGCGTGGACTCGTTAGGCTCAATATAGGTTGCCCTTTGTAATGAGAACTATATCTATATCCGGTCCGAGTGACGCTAGATATATTACTGTTTGTTTTCTTTAGTGTTCTTTTTTTTCGTTTTTTAATGAGATGTACAAATATGCTTTCGATTTTGGAAAAATTGAAACACTCAGCTGCTTAATCTTTCGAAAATAGTATTTCAGAGCTAGTTAAAGCGGGTTTACTTACCATACCTGTCAAACAAGAACCAATGAGCGAAATTTAAAGAACTTTGGTGCAGAAATATAGCTTTTCGTTCTTGTAATCAGTGTACGTCGTCTCAAATAAAATGAAGTTCCACACCCTGCGTGCGCAGGTTACAACAGTGCATTGCAAAGCAGCTATGATGCCAAGCTAGTACAAAAATGTCTTGCAAGTTCCGGGCTTTTTTTGGGCTGCTTTGTACAAAAATGGTATAACTTGGTGCTATAGGTCATTGGCGCTATGTTTGAAATGTATGCACTGCAATTAGCCAAAGAATGTTTTTTCTTATAATTATCAATACCATAATTCGCAGTCTACTTGTTGAAACTGTACGCCAGTAAAGAGAGTTACAACGTCGAGGGCATTCCCAGACTGCTGCGCCTCAGCATTTTGCAGCATGCACTTCTTTGGGTGCAACCCCTTGCAGAAAGCTAGAACGAGAAACAAGCAGCCTCGAAGAAAATCTGGTCTATATTTTCTCGCCACGTGGTCACAAACTAGATGAAAATCATGCCTCAGTTCATACAAGGCCGTTCTTCTTTCAAGTTTCTGCGTTACGGATCGACAAAAACGGTGGTCTGTAATCACCGAAGGAGCTAGCACGCAGAATTCTGCAGACTGAAGTTAACTGGCTCTTCGTCGAGCCTTTGATGTTTGGGGCCGGGGCTTTATCTCGGGCCTTATCTGCTAACTAGAACCGGAATTTCGATTGCAGAGCTTCAGATCCCGCAGCGTAGAATGGTCTCACCAATTTGCATATATTTCGAGAGTATGAGTAGTGATACAAAGCAGCACTGAAGTATTAGCACGCCACGAAGAATCTTTGACGTGTTCCATGCATAAAGTTTTTCCCGCAAACTTCGAGCACGACAGAATCCTATCAGAAAACTTCAAATCTTGTTTCTGAACTGAGAGCGAGAACTTTTCGGAAGATTTTCAATAAAAACGGCATCCGCGTCAAGAGGAGTGAAAAGAAAAAAAAACTAATCTGATTTGCTGCTTTCCTTTATGCCATACGGCACTGATGAATATCACTTCATTTGAGAGCTGTTCGGGATATACCTAGTGTACGCTCAGAAACTCAATTATAGGAGGCTCTCCGCCAGCTTCTAAAACGTTCAGAGCTCGTCACCCCTCATCGAGAGATTAAAGCCCTGATTAGACCCGCTTCTATATACTTCGGCAACAACAGCAATGTAAAAGTCTACCGAGATAAGGAAATGAGATTTTGAAATGACTTTTTTTTCCTGTAAAAGGGCGCAAAGCTTGTTTCTACTCGACGCAGTGCTCTTCTCTAGAATCGGTAAGCTTTTGAAAGAAAGAAAGAAAGGTTCTTGAAAGTTTGCCTGAGAAAGAAGTCCACGATAAAGAAAAAGTGTGACGCCCCAGATACGCTTCAGGTACAGAATCGCGCGATAGTCGATCCTTCAAACATTCTAAGGTGTTGAGATTTCATTTTCCTCGATCTTTTTTCATTCAAGCAAGCGAAGCAAAGAAAACACTAAAGAGAACAAAAGACGATCCGAACACGCAGCGTTGACAGAGCTTAGCTGCCACTTTTTTTCTTTTTCTCCAAGACCTGGGAAAAGAACCATGGGTGATGGAGGTGTCCACTGGTGTCACGCTAGCGCCACCTGGGCACGATTGCCACAGAAATAGAGAAAGAAAGAAGGAGAGGAACTTCGGCGAGGGTTTCTGATCACGGAGAGCCGCGCATCTGGATCGACATCGACAGCACGGAATCGCGGGCATGGCGGTGTCGGTTCTGTCCGCCAGGAAACCCCGCTGGGAACCTCGCACGCAGCGCGCCACTCGTATGCAGGCGGGCGGCATCGCTGGGCAGGACCCGCGCCATGCCATGCGCGTCGTGGCTGTTCCTCCCCCTGCGCTGAGGCATTAATAAGCGGAAACGGTATCGACCGCTGCATTGCTGGTCGGCCGGCCTGCCGGCCGCTTCCCCTTGGACGACAAACATCGGCCTGACTTTACTCGCCTCTCTCTTTCTCTCTCTTTCTCTCTCTCTTCATCACTCGTACAAAGCTATTTTGAACGCCCGTACCCTACTATTTACCGACGCTCGCACTCTGGGCTATAAGAGTAGAGGAGCACTGTCAGAAGTTACAGAAAAAAAGGGGGGGGGGCGGAGCTCTTATTTGAGCATAATAAGAAAGTTCAGTCATTTCTCGATGCTCGACATGATTATTGAAGCTATGACCTTGAATGTATGTCTCATCAAACACAAAAAGCGACTGTCAGCATTCATGGCATCATCATGACGTTCAGCGAAGCGAAAAAAAAACAGCGCGTTATTACGACGCTATTTTGACGACACATCATGTGTCATCCCATGCTGATGCCTTTACAAGGCACCATCGCTCGCTCATGGATGGTTCGATAAGGCTGAGAGTTCAAAAACCACGTAAATATGCATTCACACGACTGACGAAATCGTGACACGACCATGAGCGTTCGCGTCACAGTGACGTCACCATACGACACTGGTTCCCGCGTTTCGCTTCGGTCCACGCGGACCAATTTGTGAAACGACGAAAGCGCAAATAACGGTTGGTATCCTCAGGGAGCAATGTCGAAATACTCGCTTATAGCGTGGATTCTCTCGTAGTGTGAATGCTGGCTGCGGAGAGATCCGATTACACCACATGTCACGTGACTGATCCGTCCGCGATCACGTCTGTCGTGTGAAACAGCTTACGATGCCGAAAGCTTCCAATGCGTCAGATACCAGAAGTCCATGTTCTAACAATGCCCCTCGTTACCGGGCAGTGATCAAATCAGCCAAGCCAAGTGTTGCTACGCCATCAGAAGCCCTAACAACGGGTATCAGGTTTGGGCCGTGCGGAGTGCCCACGATGCGGCGGTCAGGCTTAGACTGCTCATACCAACGTGGTAAAAGCCGACTGAGTGGTATCCGCACTTCCCAGGAAAGTTTCATATAGTTTGACCAACCAACAAACCTTAGAGGGTGTTGGGGGGGGGGGGGGTAAAAATATTTATTCTGAATTTTTCGTCAGGAAGTTATTCATGGTACAAGTGTCGCTGCACCTTTAGGTAGTGAGTGCAATGAAGCAAACATTAGTATACGCGCAAAAGCGACCTTATAACGATTGTTCCTACCGAGTACAGCTTTTGAAGCTGACAATGTACTCAGTAGGTATGATCACTGAACTTGTCGTTTCATATCTGTGACGATGCAATCAATCGTCTGAAAAAAAAAAAACGCAGCTGAACCCAACCAGGATATATCATTCCTCTACGTTCACTGCGCCTGGTAATAAATCAAGAGGCATTCTTTAACGAACGGATTGAGAACATGACGTTTCTTGTGGATTTAAAGAATTGCCCAACCTCACAGTGAATTGACAGGATGTGCAATCGAAATGCTTAGTCACACAGAGCCGGCAATTTTCGGCCAGCAGTATTTTAAAGCACAGCATCCACTACTAAATTCTCTGTAACCAGAATCTCCATGCGAAAAAGTTTAAACTGCTTAAAAGGCGCGCAGGGCTGCGCTACAAGTTCTCGTAAATTATGCGAACTTCACTAAACGCTCCAATTAGGACGTTAAGTAAAGACGAGCCCAAGCTTTAAAGCAAGAGATCCCGCGCACTGCAATAAAGGGTGTATTTTGCGTAAAAAGACAGTATTTACTCACCACGTAAATGACCTTAGAGTTTACGTAAGTGTGGAACGAACGCGGGCGGTGCGTTCTGCACTTCGCGAGTCAGCGCACGCACGATGAGCTTGCTCAAAAACAGTCCCTGGATGAAGAGCTTTAGGGTCATTCTGAAGTGCTCTGCTTGGGTGTTGAGCAATTGGGAACTACTGCCGTTGGTTTGTGCCACGCGGAACATTAGAACTTGGGACCTTGTTGTTGGCTCGGTATTAGCCCCGAGAACGACCACTGGCGGCGTGGCAGTCGCGGTGAAGTGACGTGACGGCAACGACCCGTTGGCTCCGCGGCCGAATATCGCCTTTTTCTGCGCGCGCCCGTTTTTACGTGATACGGCGGTGATTAATAACTCGTTATTGCAATTGAAGCCTACCAAGGTAGATGGCGGCTGTTTACACTGATAGCGAAAGGTAAGCGAGCTGCAGAAAGTTGCGATAATCAGATGGGCAAACTTTCCTCCAGACGCAAGAGTCACCGTGAAAATGGTGGTGCACGACAGAAAGGCGTTCATTGTTTTCATCGCTTACGCCAAGAAATCGATCCCTAAAAGCTTTTCGCTGACGGTTTTAACTTTCTTAACAGCTTGGCGTAAACTTCGGAGTTAGAACACGCGGCACAAAGAATTACAAATAAAATTATGATGTTTTCACTTCACAAACTATATCGCGCTTTTTATGCAGATTATTCGGTTGATTAGACAAAGTAGTGCTGTCTGCTAAAAAAGACGTTAGATGAATTTATCGAACCAAATCTTTCAATATATTCAAAATGTTGAACAAAATAATACGGTCCCATACAAAATGCTCAGGAAAATGCCGACATGTTATCTGTACTTGAATTGCGTAAATATTTCTTCTGATAAACAACTGGTCACCTGCAATTTCGTGGCCGCATATTCCGTTTTGCAAGAACTGCTGGTCAGATTAAACGCCACGTCGTATAAGCGGTAACGTTTCATTCACGAGGGCGCAATATTGATAGCCATTGTTTGCAAAGCAAACGCTTGAAAGTTGCAATGAGCGCTGTGAACAGTTTTGATGGCGCTCTCACCGACGTAGCCTGCGTTATAATAAACCATTCTTCGCCTCAGTGAGTCAGTGTCTGGTCTCCCACGTCATATCCACGTACAGCTGAATGAAAGTTGGAGCAACGAAAATTAATCCACGAGTGGGCCATTTAAACTGGTACCATACTAGTGTAACAGCGCGGTTGCTACGATGCTGCATGAAGTTGGCGCAATCATACCTCAAGTAGTTTTCAGTGAAACGAAGCCCCGAAACAACTTCTAGAAAAACGTGAAATGAAAATACATTATGTGTGTGGGAGTATATGCATAAGAAAGAAACGATTTCATTGACGTCATCGATGCAACCTCGCCGGTGAATTACATCATCAAGCCATTAACACAATCGCCAGATTTGCGCCGTCGAGGACGCGAGACCGTACACGTCGACCGTCTCTAGCCCTACTACGACCCCCTCATTGCGCCCACTCCCTGAGTCGCCAGGATGGCTACTCTTCGCCCCGGGGGTATTGTAGTGGAGCATATGTACGCACCAACGCGTATGCGCCTTCGAAAGAGAACAAAAAGGCCCGCGCTTTGATTGCACGACAACCTGGGCCGCCTTTGCCAGACTTGCCGTACGGCCATCTTCCGTTGCGACCTCGTTGCGACTTTCCTGGTTCAATAAACATCATCACAAGAACAGTTGTAATGGCGTTCTCGGCCAAGCGCTTTGAAGATGCGCTGCGAGCCTCGATACTGCATCGGCTTTAACAACTACCCGGGGAGCTAGCCACACAGGCAAAAAAAAAAAAAAATGAAAGAAACTGCCCGTGGCCAGATAAGCGTGTTCGATACAAATTTTGACGAATTGAGAACATATCTCTGGCTGAAAGCTCTCGTGAAGAAAGCAGCTATATATTATTTTAAATATGCTGTCTTACGTGTGATAACGACGACTTGAATATGGGATACGCTGTAGTGTAACGACAACCTGTCATGTTCTTACTTTCACTGCCGTGAGTACGTGGCGGCCACGGCCGAGAATCGCACCCATCCCCGAGTTGCAGTGCGAAATCAACAAACGTAATCAAAGTAAGTACGATGGAGCACCGTAACCGTTGTTGACTGTGCTGAACAAATGTTTTTCGTCGTTTCACTAGCAGCATTATCGAGACTGCTTTCGTCATTCATCCGAAGCTTGAGTCAAGTGAAAAGTGATTGCAAACAGTGGAACAGCGTACGACGCGAGCGCATCGTATGTAGGCGCGCCACGGCGGGCGTACAAGTGTCCTTGCCGGGACGTAACACAGGCGTCCCACCAGGTGGCACCACTCCAATTTCTCCGGGCTAATAGGTAAATAATTTTTTGAGCAATTTCGAGCTTTAATTTGTAAAAGAAAAACACTGGTGAAATAATGAAAAAAATCAAGTTTAGTATAATAAAACAGAAATCTAGATGAAGTAAAAAATATCAAATAATTTTGAAAGAAGAAAACTTTATTAGAATACTTTTACGGGCTTTATGTAAAGAGGTCCCTGGGCGCATAGTGTTGAACGTGTGTCGACTACGCTGATTTCGGTACAGTTCGCTAATATTAGGGTAGGGTGGGGAAAAACGCGACATTTTGACTTTGTCGACCTCTGTAGCTAATACCACAAGTACTTTTCTTTCTTCCTCTGTTTCAGCGATAGATGCTGGTAGCCGACAACTCATTTACGTGTAAAAATTTATCATCGCTTACAGCGTTCCCGTGGGAAATTTACGCGGCTGGTGTCGGTGTGTTCGTTACCCGTCAAAAAGCGGTGGAATTCTGCTCAGTTAAATGTTTGGATCCATGTATGAAGCTACTCTGACGTCAGTACAACCACTTTCGTATTTATGTGTTACATTATACTACCTAACTACATGCTACCGAAAGTTTAGTTCATTTGGTGTATGGTGCCAAAGCGAAAATGTTTTTGTATTCGGGCATGGGGGAGGGGCAAAATGCGACAAAAAAAGGCATCGAAATGATATAGAGAATGTCTTATGAAGTGAACTATTTACTCTTACTAATTATGCATTATATTTTTGTTTATAAGAGTTAGGACGTACAAGAAGTTTTAAAAATAACAAGCGATATAAAACTCGAAATTCATCGCCTCAGAAAGCCCGGCGGACGAAGTTGAAAGCCAACAAATGCCCGGGTAGTTCTGCATCAAAAGAGAAAAAAAAAAACAGCGAAGAAGATGCGTCAAAGCTTGTCTAGCCGTTTAAGCCTTGAATTTTTATTATCCGCAGATATTTTTCTTTCTCGTTGATTTGGAGTTACTATGGCCTGAGGAACACGAAAATATTTTTTTCTAGGCATCTCATCAGTATACAAAAAATGGCTCCGTGTCCTAAACATAGGACATCAGGGCTTTGTGGTTGTAGAGTGAAAAATGGTGATTTCAAATACATCAATTTATTTAACCCTGTTGATGCAAGTTATCGTTGTGAAACTAACATACGGCAACCACGCATTAGTTACAGCGCCTGGACTGTCCTATAGCAAGCCTTTGCGCTCGTGATACACAGCTCCTCATTACGCTTGAATGGTCACCGTGCACATAATGAACACTTTGGAAGATCCAACATCATAAAACATTGCCGTATCCCGCTTTCGGCGCCAGAATTATTTCCACCCATGTTTTAAAGGGTAACCTGATTGAACTAGACTTCATCGTCGTCTTGTTTTATCTCTATCACGCATCATTAGTGTATTTCATAAAACGAATTAAAATTAATTACGTACTATCTCGCTATTAGGCACCCCTTACATATTACCTAAGGGATGTTCGCAGGTTTCTCGACTAAAATAACGAGAAATCTGGAGCTTTTACGAAATCTACACACGTGGATTTGCCTGAATACATTCAGAGATCGGACAACTACTAAGCCCTGGTGTCCTATATTTCGGACATGAAGATTGTCCACTGCTACAGGCAATGCGTTAGTGTCAGGAAAGACCGACTTTGTAAATAGCAAGTTAGGCATCTAAGAAACAACATGAAGAAATAAGGTAGCTACTAATCTAATAGCTCACCAGTAAGGTGTCATTCAATATTTGCTTGTGGCTATTGTCATTGTTGTCGCGATCCGCCATTTGTTGTCTACTTTGCAGAGTTCCAAAGAAGACGACCATAAAAAAATTACTACCTATGCTCACGCAGGTGTATTGGGGATATTTTGGACACCTTTTTCAGTCTCCGACTTTATTGTGTCACATTCAGCAGAAAAATTGCTTCATGTCTTTTTTACAGGACGCCAGGGTCGAAAGGACTAGCCTCTAACTATTGAATAATTAAAGGAAGTGCAAGCGTCCAACTAAACTAAAGACATCATTAGCACCAAGACTGGGGCTGCTTGATTCACTAGGAGTTTTTGAGCACACAGCGTCCGTTTCAGGTGGATTTATTGCGTGTAGTGCAAGAACTGGGCTGTGTGAGGGCCCACGGATTTAATTTCTTGTGCTTGTACGGCAAAATCTGAAGGGATAAATTCTTTTCATACTATCTCGTTTTGCCCCACATTGTGTCTCGTTTTACCCCGCAGGTAGGGGCAAAATGAGACACCTGGTGCATTTGTTTTCGTTTTTAAAACACCCCTTTGAACTGTAGCAACGAGCCCACATTTATGTAGCACATGCCTTGTACCCAAAGCAGAGTTTCTGCATTTACATTTTATAGTAAAAAGTGAAATAAAAAGTAACATTTACCATCTTCCAATCTTTGTCGCATTTTACCCCACCCTACCCTACCAGTGCATGCATGTCATGAAGAGGATATCTTTCGCGCATAGTGCATTTTTTTTTCGCCTATTTGAGTCTCTTCCTGTTAAGAGAAACTAGCAATAATTTATTTCATGTCATATATATATATATATATATATATATATATATATATATATATATATATATATATATATATATATATATATTATGAAGTCTTGGTTTGGATTACCTTTTATTAGGCCCGAGGAACCGGCAGCCGACAGCTACGATGAATGAGCCAAGATGATGATGCTACGCGACAACGATGAGGATGCATGAGCCACACATGATAATGATGACAATGTACCGGTGAAGAGGATGCGTATACTAAATGCCCACATCAATTCCCCCCACGTGAAAGCGGCCTGCCTGGCCGCGGAAAGTCAAGGGGACAAAAAACGTCGCATGAAGGGCTTCATACGGGAGACATGGACGACCTCTGTAGTTCGATAACGGCGATCTGCTGGGGCTACAAGTGGCGTCAAGCGATAATTCACTGGTGAAGTCTCTTCAAGAACTGTGTACGGCCCAATAAACCGAGGCTGAAATTTGTCGCACAAACCAGGTGTGCGAACAGGCGTCAAAAGGAGCACTTCGTCTCCAGGTTGGAAGGATACATCACGATGCGATTCATCATAAACTAGCTTTCTGTCTTCCTGGCGGGCTTCAGTGTTTATACGAGCTCGTTGGCGGCGCTGTGCGAGTCGTGAAACGTATTCCTCTGAAGAGGATGGAGATGAATTCGCTTGGCAGGTAAAGAAGGAGACGTCCAGGAAAGAAGTAGGGGAGCGTCCATAAACTAGGTAAAATGGCGAGTAGCCGGTTGTTCGCTGAATGGCCGTATTGTAGGCGAAAGTGACGAATGGTAGAACTACATCCCAGTTCTTGTGGTCTGGTTGAATGTAGGCAGCGATCATGTCAGCAAGAGTGCGGTGGAATTGCTCAGTGAGACCGTTAGTTTGGGGATGATAACTAGAGGCAGTCTTGCGAGTTGTGCCAGAGGCGCGAAGAAGTTCGTTCACTAGTTGTGAAAGGAAGGCCCTTCCACGGTCACTGAGCAATACAAATACACGTGGAGCACCATGACGCAGTATAATGGCTCGGAGGATGAAATCGGCAATCTCAGAAGCTGAACCTGTAGTAACGGATGCCGTCTCGGCGTAGCGCGTCAAATGGTCGATGGCTGTTACTATCCACCGGTTTCCAGCAGCACTGACTGGGAGGGGGCCATAAAGATCGACGCCTACAACTTCGAATGGTGTGGCTGGGCACGGAAGAGGCTGTAGTTTACCGGCGGGAGCAGATGTTGGTAGTTTTCTACATTGGCAGGTAGTGCACGACCCGACGTACCGAGCTACACAAGTGGTAATGCCTGGCCAATAAAACCGACTTCGAAGGCGATCGTAGGTTGTAGAGTAACCAACGTGACCAGCAGTCGGATGGTCATGAAGTGCCCTGAGGACTTCGGACCGAAGCGATCGGGGTAGAACGGGAACCCAGCGCTGACCATCAGGATGGTAAATTTTGCGGTACAGCACCAAGTTGTCCAGCTTAAATTGCGAGAGTTGGCGACGAAGCCTTGCATTAGGTGGACGGGAACTGCCAGTGAGGTAGTCTATAATACGTCGACAGTATGGGTCAGCCAACTGATGAAAAGGAAAATCGTGCAGGTCGTCCGAAGGCAGCTGGTCCATAGAGGCGAGAGAGGAAACCGCCGTAGACGTGGACTCCGAGGGCGTGTTGTGCAAATTGACGGCGGAAACCCCGAGTGGAGTCGCTGGTAGTGGGCAGCGAGAAAGAGCATCGGCGTCACTATGCTTCCTGCCACACTTGTACACGATCTCAAAATCATATTCTTCGAGGCGTAGAATCCAGCATCCGAGGCGTCCCGACAAGTTCTTGAGTGTCGAAAGCCAACATAAAGCATGGTGGTCGGTCACAATGGTGAAATGGCGGCCATGCAGGTATGGACGAAATTTCTGTACTGACCAAACGATGGCGAGGCACTCCTGTTCGGTGATCGTGTAGTTCCTCTCGGCTGCGGAGAGGACGCGGCTGGCGTATGCAACGACTCGCTCTCGCGAAGAGTTGTCGCGTTGCAGGAGCACGGCTCCTAAACCGCGGCCGCTAGCATCTGTGTGCAGGAAGGTCGGTGCATCATCGTGAAAGTGAGCAAGTACAAGGTCGGTCGTGAGGGCACTCTTCAACTTGTCGAAAGCCGATTCACATTCCTGAGACCACTGAAAGGGCATACCGGAAGCAAGTAGCTTATGAAGTGGTGCGGCTATGGAGGCAAAGTTTTGTATGAATCGCCGAAAGTAAGAGGCGAGACCAAGGAAACTTCGCAAATCTTTTGGTTTGTCAGGGCGAGGGAAGCGAAGCACTGCAGCAGTTTTATCTGGGTCTGGGCGAATTCCGTCCTTGCTCACAATATGACCGAGTACCTTGATAGATCTGCTGGCGAAATGGCACTTTTTGGTGTTAATTTGAAGACCAGCGCCCGCAAGACAAGTCAGGACCTCGTCCAAGCGTTGCAGATGTTGAGAAAACGTCGATGAAAATACAACAATGTCATCGAGGTAACATAGCCAAGTCTTACATTTCAGGCCACGCAGCACGGTGTCAATCATGCGCTCAAAAGTTGCGGGCGCATTGCATAGACCAAACGGCATAACATTGAATTCGTATAGGCCGTCCGGGGTTGCAAACGCAGTTTTTTCTTTATCATCTTCGTGCATGGGGATTTGCCAATAGCCTGAACGCAAGTCGAGGCTCGAAAAGTATTCAGCACCCTGTAAGGAGTCTAGGGCGTCGTCGATGCGTGGCATGGGGTATACGTCCTTTCTAGTGGTCTTATTGAGTGCTCGGTAATCGACACAAAATCGTACGGAACCGTCTTTTTTACGTACCAGAACGATGGGCGACGACCAAGGACTCGTTGAGGGTCGGATTATCTTCCGTTGGAGCATATCGTCTACGTTTTCTTCAATGATTTTTCGTTCAGCTAGAGAGACGCGGTACGGACGGCGGTGCACAATGGATGTTCCGTCGGTCTGAATACGATGTGCTGTAGCAGATGTCTGGCCCAGGGTGGATGAATGAACGTCAAAGGAGTTTGCATGCATTTCCAACAAATCAAGCAGCTGCTACTTCTATGAGTCATTCAAGTCTTTGTTGATGGCTGCTGTAAAGGCCGAGGAAGCAGCATGATCTGCAGGATGGCTTTTAGAGGAGACAGGGGTAAGAGGCACAACGCAAACAGTCTGCAGATCGGCAACGCAGGCGACAGTAGTGCCCCGTGGTAGTAAAATTTTATCTTGTGTGGTGTTGGTAGCAGCGAGGACAGTTGATTCATTGTTGAAGCGAGCCACACCTGATGCCAGAGCTATGCCTTCATTAAGGCAACACGGTGACGGAGTGACCAAAATGTCACCAGAGTCGACGTCGTTGGACAAAACTGTCAGTAATTGATGTTCGTTTGGTGGTAACTCGATGTCTACTGCAGCGATGAGTCGAAGTGGCCTGTAGGTTTCGTCGTTGAGCAAGTGGTCCGTGTCAGTGAGATGGACGACACGTTGTGCACAGCAAATAGCCGCAGAAGCAGAGGAAAGAAAGTCCCAGCCTGAAATGAGTTCATGGGAGCACGGTGATAGCACAGCAAATTCTATATGATGAAGAATTTCGTCGATTAGTACACTGGCAGTACAGAAAGCGGAAGGGCGAATTATTGTTCCCTGGGCTGTAACCAGTGTCGGTCCATCATAAGGCGTCGTGACTTTTCGAAGACGGGCACACAAATCAGCACGAATAACAGAAAACGCAGCCCCAGTGTCCACCAAAGCATCAACGTCCACTCCCTCAACTGTGACCGCAATCATATTGTAGGGGCGCGCTGGAGGAATTGGAGTCTTGTGTTGGAATGCAGTTTGTCCTACAAAAACTGCATCGCTTAGTTTTCCGGACGCCGATCAGAAGTAAGGGAAGCAGGCTGAACAGGAGAAAAAGAGCGCCGGTAAGGTGACGGTGAACGGCGTCGGGTTGATCGGTGACTACTGCGCAGTTCACCCGATGCTGGCGGAGATGGAGACCGACGCCGCGGTGACGAATAACGGCGACCCTGGTACAAGGCTCCTGCGGTATAGTCCCGTTCGCGTATGTCGTACCCTCGGCGCTCGTCTTGCTGGCGCTTGCGGCAAAAGCGTGCAATGTGACCACGATAGCCGCAATAATAGCACGTAGGCCGAGTCGATCGATGAGGAGGGTAGTAGCTTGCGCTAACTGCACCAGGAGAGAGAGAAGTCAGTAGGACAGGTGACGGCTCACGCGGTGGTGATGAAAAGCTCGTGGGAAAGCTTGTGGGAGGTGCGGCAGCAACCGACGCGTACGTTCGTGGCGGGGACGTCGAGCTGACGGTGCCTGGTGGTGCGGCGGCGGTGTGCGGGAGCGATGGTAGAGTACGAGAGACAATGGGCTGCAGGTTGGCCATGTGGGTCATGGACGTGAGCTCTTCCCTGATGACATCCCGCAATGACGTTGAAGAGGACTGAACGGGACACACTGAAGGTAATGTGAATCCCATTGATTCAAATTCTTCACGTATAATCGCCCTTATCGTGTCCCGCAGGTTTGGATCAGTCGTAATACGGGCCGCGTCACTGTCTGATTGTAGGCGCATAGACTCAAGTTCTTCGAGGCGCTGACAGGTTGTCGCAACGTCAGCAACGGTAGCCGGATTCTGGATTGCAAGGGCATTGAATGCGACGGGTGCAATCCCCTTAAGAAGCTGGCGCACCTTGTCTGATTCTGTCATTGGTGTGTCAACCCGGCGGCAAAGTGAAAGAACATCCTCGATGTAGGATGTGTACGACTCCCCGATGTGCTGTTTCCAAGACGCGAGAGCTTTCTTTGCGAGAACCGAACGAACAGCCGGTGTGCCAAAGACATGGCGAAGCTGATCTTTGAAGGCTGACCAGTCGGGGATGTCGATGAAGTGGTTGAGGAACCACGTCTTCGCGACACTCGTGAGGTAGAATGACACGTGAGCGAGTTTGTAGGCGTTATCCCACCGGTTAGCAGCGCCGACACGTTCGAAATCGTCCAGCCATTCTTCCACATCTTCCCCGCGCATACCAGCGAAGGGATGGGGCTCACGCTGGAGGCTGTTGATGACGTGAGAAGGCGCGGCACGCGGTGGTTGAGTGGGAACGGCTGCAGCACCAGCCTCATCTTGGTGCGACATATTTCCGGATACCTGGCCCAAGCGGCGACCTGAACGCAGCTCCAGGGGGTAGAGTGGTCAAGAGGATGACGAGGGATCTAACAGCACTCTCCACCACGTATGACGTCTTGGTTTGGATTACCTTTTATTAGGCCCGAGGAACCGGCAGCCGACAGCTACGATGAATGAGCCAAGATGATGATGCTACGCGACAACGATGAGGATGCATGAGCCACACATGATAATGATGATAATGTACCGGTGAAGAGGATGCGTATACTAAATGTCCACAATATATATATATATATATATATATATATATATATATATATATATATATATATGTGTGTGTGTGTGTGTGTGTGTGTGTGTGTGTGTGTGTGTGTGTGTGTGTGTGTGTGTGTGTGTGTGTGCGTGTGTGTGTGTGTGTGTGTGTGTTTGCGTGTGTGTGCGCCCGCTCACTCACAAGAGTTAAGAGAGAGGCACAAGAGAAGGATCCAGGGACGCCACTCGATGCGAGGAAAAGTAAAAAGATTGGCTCAGCGCGAAATTTCCTTTTGTACGCCGTAGCCAGGTGAAATTAACGTACGCACCATTTTGTTGTCAGATTCAGCGCTTCCTCCGCACTTCTGCAGCTAAGCACACCAAGAAAGATATAGCGCATCTACAGCGGCAGCGTTTCCCTATACTAGCTCCAGAACAATATGGCCGCACCGATGACGTCGGTACCTATACCCTCTGTACCTGCCTGTACATTGAGCCAATACGAACCTTCGCATTGTAATAGTGCGAGTTTTCACCACCAATAGTACGTGCACACTGCCGAAAAGCGACATCATAAACCATCCTATGCGTCGAAATAGAAGAAAAAGAGGACAACGTAAACATGTACGCCCTTGTAATAAAACCTGCCCTCAACGAGCAGAGCGGTGTTGCGGAACGGGTCCCGCCCATAGGCACTTGTAAAAGCACCGTATAGCAATACAAAGCACGCATTCTTCGAGTGACGCAACGCGCGACCCTCATCAAAGGGTGTGACGTCACAGCAACTCATGTGACTGAAACATTGCCGCATAAAAAAACTTTTTCGTCCTCCTCTTGTTTGTACGCTTTTGAGTGACGTTCGTATGACAAAGTGCAATATATTTATTATCTATTAAGAAGAAATAAAATAATACGAAGTTCCAGAATATTGCAGAATAACCACAAGATACAGCTGACACGAAGCCTTATGTAACGATTGAACTAATTAGGTCTCATGTTTTGCCTGCTAGAACAGCGATATGATTTTGATGCACGCCGCATCAAGGGATTCCGGGTCAACTTAATCGGCCTGAATTTACATAACATACAGATCACTTAAAATACAAGAAAATACTTGCGATTGGCTTCCTTCGAATTCCGGCCGCTGGAGCCAGGATTCAAACCCGCACTCACATGCTAAAAGGGAGAGTAAATTACAATTTCACAATACCAAAAACTTCATTCGCGTTTTTTCGCTTGGTAAGCGAAAAAACGCGAACGAAGAAAATGTGCTTGGCGAGTCGACGCCACCAGTAAAACCTCGCACCAAGCACCGCGGCGTCATAGATTTGGAATATGCTGAGTTTTGCGTAGTTTCTAACTGCCAAAATAACAACGTTGTGCTATAAGGTCGCAATAAACTTGACATGCCAATTTTCAGAAAATTTTGTTCTGCCTATGTCACCGGAATACGAAAAATAGGCATTTATATCCGTAACGTCATGCCTGATGTTTCAGCACGAGATATAAGAATGAAGCTTTTGCCTGGATCTTCTCTTTAAATAACGAGCATATCATAGTGAAATTATTGGCATCAAATACCTCACACTAAAATTTATCAATCTAGACAGACGCCTGAAAATATATTCAGTGCCAGCGAACAAGGACGTAGGGGATACGACAGCACAATAGCGCTGTCACGAACGGGCGCTCATTAAAGCGAGCGCCTCCTATTTCTAATGACTACGTAAAACAAGGCGCCAAGCAGACGCGACTGAAGCCAGCGTAAAAAGAAACAAGCATCAAAAGACGCCACGCGCACTCCTTCTTTTTACCTCCAAAGAGCCACTGCCTCCGCGACCAACCTATCTCCGTGAAAACATGTTTCACTTTCGTGTTCTACCGATTCCAATAAAAAGGGGGATCTGCCACATATTTTACTCCATTACCTCCCATCTGGTCAGGTGACCTGCCGGCTACTACTTTCGCTTGCTACTATACTACTACTACTACTACTGCGGCTGCTATTCATGCCACTACAAATAATACAACTAGTACTACTACTACTGCTGCTGCTACTACTACGACGACGACGGCACAGGGCATACTAAGTCGGCTTCTCGTAAAAGATGGCTAAAGAAACGGCGCTTGCACTTAAGACTCCATCCTACATTGAAAAGCAGAGGAGCAGTTCGCGAGTCCAGACTCCCAACTGAATCATTCTACAACATTTCTCAAAAACAAAAAAAAAACGCACGGACCACGTATGGTTGCGACATCAAAGTGAAGTGCGCTTGCGACATTGCGTTTGAAAGCGTGTCTTCGGCGATTTAGACCTTAAAGTGACGCAAAAGCGGTTGCATAACCTTCTGCTACGATACGTCTACTGTGAGTGAGCTCTAATGAAGCATGGCATGCTTACCATTCACTCAGTGGATGAGGACAGGAACGTGTTAAAATCAGTAGCATCGGTCGAAGAAGCTGGGCGATATCGGCAGGAGGATACGTTCGTCGCAAGGATGCGCTTGTCAGGTATCGCCGGCGACCTGCAAGACGGGGGCACGAAGAGCGTTGAAGTACCACCTTCAAGAAAAAGTAATGGGTATATCAGCTGAGAGATACCTGCCAAGAAGCTTCTCTACAGTAGTTTATAATATATAAGGCAACCACTTTTTTTCATACTCCAGTTAGCGATTACGAGAAAGTCGGGTGGCCGAAATTTGAAGAAATATAATGAACTCTCACGCAAAAGTGTCAAAAAGAACGCTAATATTTATATTTATACGCTACATAATGTTGTAGCCTCTGTCATTTCAATAAAAGCGAACAATAAGTAAAAACAATATTCCGGAAATCTCGGAATCGTGTTTACAAATTAGGAACACAAGCATCAGATGATGAACTAAAATTGAGTTTATCGACGTAAACCAGCAATATCTGCTGAGGAATTTGTTCCTGGGCGAACTTGTGCCTCATTTGCAAAATACCCTATCTCTGGCGTCATGCTTTAAACATGAAGAAAGGGCAGATAAAAGAGACAGCTGTACGCTAAAGCATGAAGGGTTTATCAACGGCCAAAGCTGGAATACGATTATAATGGAAGCGTGAGCCGAGCTGTGAAAGAGCGACGTGAAACATGTCATCACCAAAGCTGTACCAAAAAAAAATGATAACTCTGGTGTGTATAGTACAATTATTGTGTCACTGACCCCAGCGAAACCATTCTGCGTAATGTGAAATCCTTCAGATCCCTATGGTAATACCTACGCACTCCCCAGTCCCCTTCCTACTTGAAGCGTTACATAAGTTATGATTAGTTCATTTCATAGTTCAGTGACCTGCCAAAAGTAACCGAGTTGAGGTATAGTCACTGAAGGAGTTCACTTCGGAACAAAAATTGAACACACAAACGCACATATACGCGCAGAAACTTGGATCGGAATAGAAAACAAACGCGTAAAACGTGCACCGTCATGATCGCTTCGGTCAATGAAGCATAATTTTACATCCGCCAGAAAAGCAGATTACAAGTAATCTCTCCCGCACTGCCCCCCCCCCCCCCCCCCCCCCCCCCCACCAAGAAGGAACGTTTCATTATTCAAGCCTCTTTGCAGTAAAAAAGAGCCTGTCCTGTACCTGCGAACTAAGCTCCGCCTTTGTACTTTTTCTCTTTTTCTGTCATCCCCCCCCCCCTTATTTTTTTGCCCGAAGGCGGATAACCTTCTTGCGAGGCTCGCAATGAATGTGCAGCAGATGTGATTTCACATCCCGCTAACGCGGGGAAAAAAAGAGAGGGGGAGAGGATCCCGCGCGATCAGCCGACCCCTCTCCCATGCTTCATCGAGAAGCTTCTTTTCCTTCATTCTCTTTGCTCATTTCCACATCTGTCTTACCCTCACATTCTTTTTCCTTTTCTTTTCGATCACTAGTCGTACCGAGGACGAGGTCCAGAGAAGATTTTCATCTCCGAGGTTTTTCCAGAACACCACCACGCGGCTCTCCTTTCGATAGCTAAGGGCGTGAAGCTTGCGTAGCACTCTGCCCTGGAAGCACGTGAAGTGCGTGACAACGGCGTGCGAAGTCGTGCTAAGTCATCGCTCAAATCGATGCGCGGTGAGTCGCGCGCACCAGGCAGTCTCTCGCATGCCATTAGGGGGGATGGTGGCAGGCGGTAGCGTTGCCGGCCGCCATCCCCAGTCGCATTAACAAGATGGAGAATGACGGGAGAACGCAAAACCTACACCGAAAGTCAGAGACGTAAAAACACGGAGGAGCCCCAGGGCGTGGCTCATTGATTCTTTTTTTTATATTTTTATTTATTTTTATTTTTGTCTTTCGCTACTAAGCTATAGCAAGAACAGCAACCAGCCCTCCCCTCCTATATTGACTTCCTAATTCGATAGCATTTTTTTCTTTTCCTTTTTCTGTTTCCCAAGAAAGTACTTCGAGGAAGTGGCCTGGGGAAATAAAACATCACCACTCATTCTCAGCCTTTCCACACTCTGTATAGATCTACCGCTTCGCACGTTCTATTTGTCCATTCTCGCCCGAAGCGTCCGGATAAAGCGGACACCGCTGTTTACACCACGAGGAGAGGGACCAATGAAATGATCGAGGTACGCAGTGTAAGCGTAGTCCTGGAAAGAAATGAATCAGCGACGTCAAGAACGTGCTTCGGATAATGCGTTCTTTGTTCCAGAAAACGAAAAAAAAAAGGTACCCGATTGGTCGCTGAGAGATATAGGAAACATCCGGAAAGCCTGACCACTTCCGATAGACGGAAGAGAAAGTGCTTGAGGAAGTATCGATGGCGAAACTTATTCCGCGCTGAGAGGAGCGTGGAAAGTTAGGCGTGTCGGTGCCTCAAAGAACGTGCCTGAAATACTCGCGCATTAGCGCGCAAACGCAGAAAGGGTTTTAAGGTAATTAAGGTAATTATCTTGTTTGTTGCTTGATACCAGCGGAGGGGTTGGGAAGGCTCAGAAAATCCAACGAAGAAACCGAAGAGGAAGAGGAAAGATTGGACACTTATTTTTACGAAATTACGCTCTAGAGTTCCCAAATTCGATTATTGTATGCATAGATCTGGTCTGGCTCCTTCCCATCTTTCCTCATTTGATAATAGGGATGAAACGATCAAGCGTTATTTTTTTTATCGCATAGCCGCTTCAAGTAACTGAGGAAAATATTCTTAAAGCGGCTTTTAATCAAATAAGATTGGATTTAAATATTTATAATATTCTCTTTATGGGAGCCTCCTCATTAGGTCGTTGTCTGCTGTTCTGTCTGTCTGTTCTGCTGTAGGAAGGTTGTTAATCAAATCAAGGCGGTTTGACTGCAAACCTCTAAATTAGTAATATATATTTTGTTCTATAGCCAATTTATAGTTCACGAAATAGACAAAGAATATGTGGCCCCTTATATTTAATTATTCGTTTGTCGACCGATCCTCCAGAGTAGGTGTGAGCCATATATTTAGGCCATCATCATCGTTCGGGGAGCTGTTCAATAAGCTCGCAGGACGCTTTTGTTCTAGCATCGTTTAACAACTACCACGACTTACAAGGCCAAAATTCCACCTTTTTGCCTCAGAGAAAGACTAGGCGTCTCTACGCCTGCCTGTACGCGTGTATATTTCGGTCCGCACGAATGTGCGTCATCATGTGGACGTGCTGCTCTTTTGCACGTGTACGTGCGAGGTCGCGCCCATCGCGCACTAAAGCGGCCTTCGCATGACAATGCCCTGTTGTGAAGGATCTCAATAACGTCTAGACATTCGAGACGACGTATCAGGGACAGTGCTCGGTGGCACTGGTTCAAGGTGGCCTCGAAACGAGCCCGTCATTTTGTTTATGACTGCTGACTTGCCCGAAAACTTCCAAACACGAGATTACGTTTCTTAGTTATTATCATGAGTGGGTATATTGTTATTAAAGCCAAAGTTTTATGTTTTCTTTTTTATAGGTATGTTTAAGGTATAGGCAGTGAAATGTAAAAGCAGAACAAGCAAATACGGAACGCAATTATTCATTTGTAAAGAAAGAAAGAAAGAAATAAAGAAAGGAAAAAAGAAAGATAGAAAGAAAGAAAAAAAAGAGAAAAAGAAAAAAAAGAAAAAAAGAAAGAAAGTAAGTTCGAATGGACTAAACGAGAACCCTGGTTTGGACTTTGGTTATAAACAAAAGATTGCGGTTAGAACACAACCGGAAAGCCCCTTCAATATCATTGATCTCAAAGTCATCTCGCTTAGTTGATTCCTGTCATCTAGTTGTTGCTATAAAGGTCATGGGATTTTGGAGAAGATAAACAGCTGAAGTATAAAAAATGTGAAAAAAGAGAAATCAGTTTGAGTATGTCACAAAACTGCAGAACAAGAGGACTTAAGCGAAACGGAAGGGTTAACGTTCTTGCGTTTTTTATTCGAAGCGCAAGTAGGTCATTTGGCCTGGAGAATGAAAGGCACACATTGCGAAAGCCTTGTTACAGAGGTTCTTTATTGGCTTCTCCGAATAAATAAAAACAGAGAGAGAGAGAGAGAAAAAAAAGAGAAAGAAAGAAAGAGAGAGAGAGAGAGACCAATACTTCACTTATTCATGGGCATTTAACAGCAAGAACAAATTTATGGAGTGCTTGTCACTTAGGGGAAACCTCGACCTTGGTACGCAGCAGCTAAATTCTCTGTGAGACCCCAGTCGATACAGATTTCGACTCTCCTATTGCGTAACGCTTCTCATCTGGCTGGTCACTCCGAAGGTCGCAATGCCAAGTGCAGGCTGGAAAATTTATTTCAAAGCTATGTTTCCAAACAAAGACAACACTGGTGTTCTACATCCCGAAATCACTATGTGATTAGGAGCTTCGCCGTACTGAAGCGCTTTAGGAATCTCGATCATCCGGTGTTCTTTAACGTGTGACATCATCAAACAGCACGTGGGCCTCAACCAGTTCGCCTCCAAGCAAATGCGACCACCGCAGCCCTGATCAAGCCCGAGGCCTTCGGATCTGCAGCCGGGAAACTCTCGCAGCTTTGGGCCCGCATATCTTCACGAAAAGCGAAGCTTTCGAGCGAAAGGAAGCACGCCTGGCCAGTTCCACGTTGCATGGTGGGCGTTGTTTATGAAATACGTTAAGCTGTGGCAAGGCGTACATAGACCAAACAGGACGCTGTCTTAATGATCGCATTATGGATTATTTATTATCAACTAAAAACGGTGTAGGCTTACACCTGCCGCTCCATTGTGATTCGTTCGGCTGCGCTCCAATGTTCAGAACTTGGGTGGCAGAACGAAGCAGGAAAACGTTAGCACATGAAGTACTTGAGGCATGTCACATACATAGGAAGGAGAACGAGTTCGTCAGTGTCCCGTCGATGACTTTGTAAAAGGAGGAACACTTATTTCTAGATAGCAATGTGTGATAGTTTTCTTCTGTCTGTTTTTAGGGGCGAAGCTCCTTATAGCGGCACCGGTTCATCTCACGTCGCTGTTGTAGTGTGTTACAGCTATAACATTTTGACCTCTAAGGTGGGGCCGGTGAGAGATTTCTTCTGTGCGTTGTTGAACAATAAAAGATAGTGCTCAATGTACATGTCAATGGCTGCTAAGGGGGAATGAGAGACAGCGGCATTCAGCTTTTAGTTAACGTGCACGCTGCCATCCCCATTAGCAGCCATTCGCATGTACATTGAGCACTATCTGACAAGAAAGGGTTGCTACGTTACACTCGCTGGGTGTAACCTCCTTAGTTTTAGAAAGGTTTAGCGAGCGTTTGGCAGTAGTAGTAGTAGAAAACTTTAATATGTACATAATCCAGACAGGCTTGAACTACAGTGCCCCGAGGAATATACAGGGTAAAGAGCGAAGTCTGTCAGGCGTTGAGCCGCAGTGCCATGAATACAATGAACTAGTATATACCATAAATGAACTCGAGGTGGTTAAAGGTGGGAAGTAGATACGAAACGCAAGTCGTAAGAAAGTAAAAGCCAAATTCTCCTGCATCTCATTTCCCATAAGCAGCCATTGGCATGCACATTGAGCACTATCTGACAGATAAAGGTTGCTACGTTATACTCGCTGGGCGTAACATCCTTGGATTTAAAAAGGTTCAGCGAGCGTTGGGCCGCAGTGCCATGAATACAGTGAACTAGTATATACCATGAACTCGAGGTGGTTAAAGGTGGGAAGTAGACCCGAAGCGCAAGCCGCAAGAAAGTGTGCGTGTGCCACCTCTCGTTTAGTCGTTGGAATGTCCGCTGGATGGCAGTGCTTCTATATGGGGGTATATGATGAAAAGATGCAAGATGGTGGCACTTGCAGTGTTGAATAGATGGACAAACGGACACACAGAGAGATGGACGCATGAACGGACGCAGGGGCGGATGCATGGACGAACGTAGGGACGGACGCACGAACAGACGCACGCATGGACGGACAGATGGACGCATGGACGGTCACACAGACGGATGAGTGGACGAATGGAAGCAAGAACGAATGAACGGACGAATGCTTCTCCCCACTCTCCATCATTCACTCCGTGGATATGCTGCCATTTTATTTGTTCGTGCAACGTGATAGTCGTTTGTGCTGCGCCTCCTCTTTGTGGGCATTTTGTAAGCATATTTGGTTGATGTGAGGAAAAAAATTAAGCTGTTGCATGTCTGGTGCCCTATCCTGTCTCGTCCTTTTGCTCCTGGCTTGTATCAGATGCGCCACAAATGTTTTATTAAGTTATAAGAGCTAGAATCACTAAGATGAGGCACCCATTTTAGTTTTGGGCCACTGCCCTAACACACAGTCGGTTAGGTTGTATGAAGCGGCTGCGGTGTCGAAAGACGCTTTCGCGATTGTAGAGACGGAATGAGGATGGCTTCGAAGAAATGATACTGCAAATAGCTGCTGACACTGATTAGAACGAGTTCGCCGAATGATGGAGGGGGGAGGGGGAGTCTGCGTTGAGTAAGCTCATTCCAATGATTGTTGGGTTACGTCGAGAGCAGCCGTATATACCACAATGAACCAAGTTCAAGCAACGGGAATTCTATTGTTGTGTAATTTGTAAGAAAAATACTTGAACGAAAGTACAAGAGACATGATGCTTGTGTCTTCCACCGTTTTTTTTTTTTGCCTTGGTCTGCGCTTTTGCGTATCTGTTCAGCTACCACGCATTTCAACCAGCTTGCCCAGTCTGCCTTACTACTGGCCGGAAAAAGGTCATTTGTTCTTTGCATATATCACGCGTATTCAATCTAACATCGCAGTAACTTGCCAAGCTGTACCTGCTTTTCTGTGTACTCGCAAAGCTGATTGATTGCTCTTGCATGCCCATCACTGCTACCGCAAAGTCTTATCCTTAATACCCCCGTGAGTGCATTTCGGTAGCGGCATAGCGAAGAGACTCTTGCTTGTGGGCACGAAACGCACGTTAGGGACCCACCACGTCACCAAATTTAAACGTCTACCACGTCGCTTTTCTGTGTACTCGCAAAGCTGATTGGTTGTTCTTGCATGCCCGTCACTGCGTCTACCACGTCGCTTTTCTGTGTACTCGCAAAGCTGATTGGTTGTTCTTGCATGCCCGTCACTGCTACCACAAAGTCTAATCCTTAATACCCCCGTGAGTGCATTTCGGTAGCGGCATAGCGAAGAGACTCTTGCTTGTGGGCACGAAACGCACGTTAGGGACCCACCACGTCACCAAATTTAAACGTCTACCACGTCGCTTTTCTGTGTACTCGCAAAGCTGATTGGTTGTTCTTGCATGCCCGTCACTGCGTCTACCACGTCGCTTTTCTGTGTACTCGCAAAGCTGATTGGTTGTTCTTGCATGCCCGTCACTGCTACCACAAAGTCTAATCCTTAATACCCTTGTGGGTGCATTTCGGTAGCGGCATAGCGAAGAGACTCTTGCTTGTGGGCACGAAACGCACGTTAGGGACACACCACGTAGCCAAATTTAAACGTCTACCACCTCGCGCTTCATTATAAGTTTGAGCTCTGGGCTGTCGGAAGAGCCATATTTCTTTTCCTAGGAGCGCTAAACTCCAACTGAATTACAGCGCTTGTGTCTGTCTGTTTCCTGTTGAAGTCAATGTTACGAATGTGCGTTGCTTTATGTCATGCTTTATGTGCGCTATGGCATGTCTTAGTATAGTATGCTTACAAACGGCAATTTTACTGTCTTGCCACCCTTTGGGGAGTATAGAAGGCAGACTCACTTGCGGGGTTCTACGGCACAGCATTTCGCGATTCCCTTGCCAGGCACGCAGCCCAAATATTCAGCTACGCACAAGCTTGGACTCGATGGCCTGAGATGGCAAAAAGAATTGGATGGAAACAAACATGCGTCAGCATGCGTCAAAGCATGCATGAAGCTAGAGGTGTAGTCAGGTGTTATTTACCTGTTACAGTGATCATCGCGGCGAGTGGGCGTGTTCTGGCCTACGGACACCCAGCAACGTACATACGTCTACCCCACTGACCACTGCTACCATCGCCACCCAAACACGCGCGACCCGTGAGATGCGATGGTGTCACCTTCGTAAGGGCACGTGATGGTGGTCCGCACCAGAGAATGCGATGAGTCCACTGTGCACATCGAGTACTCTGACGCTTGGGACGGCCTTTCCCGGAGTTCTCTAATCTGCTACGCGCGTGGTTCGTGGGAAGCGGCGCGTTTCGCAGCTGCGGTGCGTGCGCTGCAACCTCCCCCGCGTACGGAGACTGCGTCAGAATATATACCAAACCGGACAATGTAGAACCTGCTAGGCTTGTGCTTTTTTCTGCACGTGCATGATTCCTACCCTCGGTCCCCGACACTCATCAGTGTTCGTGGCCAACCTGGGCGTTGTGATTATCCGACCGGCAGCGACACTCGCCAGTTGCTACCTACCGACTTCACTGTGTCGCGTTGAGAGCTCGACAGCTAATCTGGTGATTACTCCTTGCCTTACACTGCTATTAATAAACACTGAAACTTGCTATAGTTTAACAATACGTAACTTGCAAGTTACGCTTGTTCCTGTCTTCCCTCCGCTGTTATCGAGCATGAGGAGCACATACGTCTCAGTGACCACACCGTGTTCACGTTCGTGCGTTAGTGCGTGTGTTTTGATCGTTTTTATTGCGTGTATGACAAAGCAGTGTCGTCCAGGACATTCTGCAGCCAGCATCAAAGCAGTGTAGACTGGGAAAGTATCTGCTTCATTACGCAACAGCACAGCTATGCCCGTAAGGAAAGGCTATAGGCCTCCTTCAGGCCACTTGACTAAACGGAAAGAGGGATAGAAATATTTTAATGAAGAGATGGAGATGTATGTCTGGCTTTGCGCCTATACTCGAGTGGCTGGGTGATGATTGTGATACATACAGTGATAAACACATAACACATACAGCCACACACTTAACTGCACTATTTACAAAATTTAATTCAGGCTTGTGCCCCACAAGAAAATCAGCAGTGCTTTTGAGGCGCGTAATGCACTGGAGCTGCTTTGCATGGGCACAGAATATGTGGGAACTCTTAGTTCGAGTCCCTTTCGAGATCCAAGGCTGCCGTGAGGACTGTCTTTCTGGTGCGTATAGTGTACATACACAGAGGACATAATTGAGATCTTCTGGGACGTTACATCGGGTACAAAATGGTGAGTCCGACAGCCCAAACTTCTTCCTAAAGTATTTGGTGCATGCTTCATGTAATAAAATGCTGTGTAAGCATGTTTCCTCTTGCCAGAGGGATCACTTAAGGCGCCAAGTACGTTCCGATACGTGTTTCGCAGAATCTTGTACAGAGAAGCGCATCACGGCAATTTTTGTTGAAGCGTCATGCCCAGCTTTGGCAGCGTCATAAGCCTGGACATTGCCTTGCATTCCGCAGTGGGCAAGTATCCATTGCAGAACAATGTGACGATGGAGGTCACAGGCTATGTTCTATAAGCGTTTGATGTTCATGACGAGTTGGTCCTGCATTCGTGGAGACTTCAGAGATCACAGCACCGCCCTTGAGTCAGTAAATATGACCCAAGACTCAGCTGTCTGGCCGACTATATGTAGTTCAAGACAGCCCGTAGTTCGTACTACAGCCAGTTATGGGGCTGTGGTGAAGTGCAATGGCCAAGAGGGGCAGAGATGGTGACATTGGCATACGGAATCCAGACACCAATGGCGGATGATGCAGGCGTAACAGAGCCGTCAATGTAAATACGAAGACCAGCCCTGTAGCAGTTCGTACGTTCCTTAGAGTGAAATACGTGAGTGCTAGTCTGGACTAAAGGAATGGCTCTAGCGTTATATGACGTGAAAAAAATCATATGTATGTTTTCTTTTTTTTAACAGAGAAGCAATTTGGCAATTTTTTCACTGTGTCGTTCGCCGAGAGCTATCACCATCTTATCATGTATGTGCTACTGAGAAGCCTGCCGTAAAATTATCATCATGGTAAAGTAGGTACGTACCACGGAAAGGGGGTGAATCTCAGCAGTGCTCCACTACTAATGCAGTTGGCAACAGTCGGTTGGTTTGTGGGGTTTAACGTTTCAAAACCACCATATGATTATGAGAGACGCCGTATAGTGGAGGGCTCCGGAAATTTCGACCATCTGGGGTTCTCTAACGTGCACCCAAATCTGCAGTTGGCAACAGTTAGCCCAACAAATGGCTGCGCGACGACGGTGGCGAGCCGAACATCCGAGCACTCGTATACATCGAGAAAATACTAGGCAACAATAGTTGGCACTTGGATTAAATATGTTGGTGCTTGGATTAAATGTTTGGCACATAAATTCAAGAGCTTGGCACTCAGATTATTTCAATGGCACGCAGAATATTTAAGTTGGCACTTGGAATAAAGTGAGCGGGAAAACCTGTAGTGCAAACATTATAAACATGAGAAGCGTGTCATCTAACAACATAACTATATGCTATGCTCATGATGCGCTCGCGGCCGTTTCGCTAGCTTCACATATGCCGAATTTGGTATTACGTGATGCCGATGGATGACGAAGGTATGTGACTGGTGCAAACATGATAATCATGAGATGCGTGTCATGTGAGGAAATGACTACATGCCATGCACAGCCAAGCCGCCAATACATTTTGACGTGACGCGGTGCGCGAACTCACCGGCGTTCATTTCATTGCGTCACGCCGGCGTCGCCACCAGGCACCGGTCCTGCCATATACTCGCAGGCACGCATCGCGCTGTGTTGCTTTGACGCGTGCTCGTTTAGGCACGTCCAGCGTCCCTCCGTCCCGAAAAGAGGGAGACGCAGTGTTGTCTGCGTAACGCATCGGCACGAAATTCAGCATGTTGCGTTTCGCGCCGGTTGCCTGCGGGGTGCGCCGACGGACGCTGGTCGCGCCTGGCGTCAGACTATAGAGTGATCGCGTTCTGCTAACGTAGCGTCGCTGTGCTCAGCGTGCGCGCACGTCAACGCTACATTAGAGTATATTGGGCCCTTAATGATGCGCTCGTGGCCGTTTTGCAAGCTCTACATATACCAAATTCGGTGTTACGTGACGTGAATGAATGACGAAGTATATGATCGGTGCAAACATGATAATCCTGACACGTGTGTCATGTAAAAAGACGACAACATACCACGCTCATAGCGTGCTCGCGGCCGTTTCGCTAGCTCCACATATACTAAATTTGGTATCACGTGCCATGAATAGATGACGAAGGTAAACGACACATCCAAACATGATAATCATGACACGGAAGTCATCTACGGCATTATCTACCTCCACCTCGTAACGTTGTGCTGATTTGAAAGTGACATATCAACATTCCTCACTCGTGCCTCGCATATCATAGATTCCTACTGTACGTGGGATTTGCCAATTTTTATGAGTGTTTGTGCATGTGTTTGCATGTGTGAGTGTATATATACACTTGCAAAACTGAAAGTAATCAAGAGAGATAACGAGAATTTTGTTATCTTGTTATGCGTTTGAAAGAGTTGTTTAAGTTTCCCCATGCTACATGCTTTGTAACTTGTACCAACTGCACATATATGCAGATTTTCTGAGCGTCGCTTCAAATAGTGACTGTGACATGACTGCAGAAGCTGCACTGCAAGGTGCGGATGACCTTCAGTGTGTGTTATTTTAAGCCTCTTACTGACACATTGTCGTAATTTCATTTCTTCAGGACCTGCGGTAGAGGCTTCAAAAAGCGGCTCCCACACATTGAGGTGCCCCGATGAACAGGGTGCGTTCAGTGTCGCGATTTCTTTTTTTTTTACCCAAATTGACCGTTGACCAAACCTCTGCAGGTGGCAGCTCCCTTGTAGCTGGTGAAAGAATTTCTGCTGACTTCGTCTTGCCGGAGAAAACCTTAACCAGTCGTTCAGCTGTCACAAAAGGAACTTGTGTGACCGGTAAGTTGTATGTTCACTTCAACACCAAAGTGGATTGATATTGAGACTTCCGCAGGCCGCCCGCAAGGTTGTTCCGACAGCACTGTCCGAGGCACTGAACAAGCTTCACAAGACCCTCCAGAAGATGTCTCCGCCAACAGCTCCACGTCTGAGTGCCCTAGAGAAAATGGTGACTATGCTTTTATTGCAGCTGTTTCTAATGTGCTATTTTATGTTTAGGACATTCTGAGGAAACTATCCTCAAAAGGACACTACGTGTGCACTTACAAAATGTAAGGGTGGGCTCTCAGTGATTTTCATTTTTTTTTTGTGCATTGTCAACATTGTGAATGGTTTGTTTTTAGGTAGTGGAACCGAAAACTTTGCACCACAGAAAGTTGTGCACCTTGGTCTGAAAAGCGAGCAAAGTGCTCGTATGGGATTAGTTGTTCTTCGCTTTTACATCCATTTTTTTGTTTATTGCAGTGCGTTCCTTGTGCCAGCGACAATGTCTCCATCAATGAAGTACAAGCAAACCATTAAACATCTGCAAGCCAAAGTAGCAGCACAGCGGAAAACTATCAAAAGACTGCGGAGACAGCCTCACTAAACTAACCACTCATTCGTTACATACATTGTTTTGGTTACCCGCTATGAGGAGTAGGGACACTGTGTATTCGCTCGAAGTGATTTGCATAACCTTAAAAAGAATGTTGGGTATCCTGTCTGTATTTTTGTAGCAAATGCGGGCGAACTGTACACTTTACTGTGGGTAGCTTGATCACTGTGTATGTTTTATCTCTTCAGCTCAAGTAATATATCGATAACAAAACAGCTTGTTGAAATGTCTTCGAGCGGGTAAGGAACACAGTATGAAGTGGGCACAGTTCACGTTATCACGCTTTTTGGTATTGTAGCTTCTCATCAACCTCCTCATCTCGCCCATCAAACTTTTCAGAAGAATACCCAAACTTGTAGCGTTTGATGGGGCTGCGGACGCTGCCATTATTATTTTATATAGCTTGTGAGTGATAACGTACGATGTAGAGCCTTTGTGAAAATAATGAGCCAAAGTGGTTTCCTTCTGCTATTTATTAGCCCGTAATACGCTCTCGTAACACCAATTAAGGTCCACAATTCTGGATAAGTGATGGGCTACAATCTAGTTGTAGCTCGCAAGCGTCACAACAACACCCAGACGCAAATCACTTGGATCTTAAGTTTTTGATGATAAGAAGAGCCACGAGACTGCCAGTGTTGTAGCACAAAGTTTGTCTTTCACGTAGTGAGCAAGCTGCAAAGCCCTACCTTTCTGAAGACAAGCAGGCATCAAGTCTGCTTTTTTTTTTTGATTTTGGGCTAGCTGTTCTTAAGCACAGCCAGCACACTGCAGCTTTGCCTTTCTGCTATATTGTGTCGTGTGGTTTCTGTGCACTCTTTTTTCTATGCATATTTGGTTAACCCCAGGCGTGATTCGCGACTTCATTGCTGTGTATATGTCACTGCTTCCTTCTTCTTCAGCATTGTGCGCTGTGTTTTTTGCCATAGACCCTACTTACCCACGGGCCCGGTGTGTCATACTTCACCAGCTTCTCGGCTTCTGCCAACTCTAGCGATGTGTGCGTTGTCTGTGTTCTCTCTGTATTTGTTACCAATATTTGTTACAATTTATTTGTAAGGCGAGATGCATTTGTGTCTACCTTTGTCATATTGTGCTTTTTATATTCTCAGACTCTACCTTGCCTTTGAATAAAACATTGCGGATAGCTCTGTCTCTTTGACTGATATATACATTGATCACTTGTTCCAAAAGAACAAGTGAACAAAAGAACAAGAACAAGCGCGATGAATAAAATCGTAGTGAATTATCACTAGCATCTCTCTTTATTATAACTTAATCGAAATAAAAATAAAAAAATAAAAATTCAAAATTTGCGCCTGTGAAACCGAAACAGGAAGCGCACGCCACTTGCTCTCACCAACCACCAGGTGTGCTAGGGTCGACTGGGCGCTGGGGTCTACGGGAGTGTCCACTCTTCACCTTTCTTTATTTCTCTATGGTTTAGGCACGTCTAGCGTCCCTCCGTCCCGAAAAGAGGGAGACGCGGTGTTGTCTGGGTAACGCATTGGCGCGAAGTTCAGCATGTTGCGTTTCGCGCCGGTTGCCTGCGGGGTGGGCCGACGGACGCTGGTCGTGCCTGGCGTCAGACTATAGAGTGATCGCGTTTTGCTAACGTATACCGTCGCTGTGCCCAGCGTGCGCGCACGTCAACGCTACATTGGAGTATATTGGGCCCTTAATGATGCACTCGTGGCCGTTTTGCAAGTTCCACATATACCCAATTCAGTGCTACGTGACGTGAATGAATCACGAAGTATATGACCGGTGCAAACATGATAATCCTGACACGTGTGTCATGTAGAAAGACGACAACATACCACGCTCATAGCGTGCTCGCAGCCGTTTCGCTAGCTCTACATATACTAAATATGGTATCACGTGACGTGAATAGATGACGAAGGTAAACGACACATCCAAACATGATAATCATGACACGAAAGTCGTGTACGGCATCATTTACCTCCACCTCGTAACGTTGTGCTCATTTTAAAATGACATATCAACATTTCTCACTCGTGCTTCGCATATCATCGATTCCTACTGTACTTGGGATCTGCCAATTTTTTATGAGTGTTTGTGCATGTGTTTGCATGTGTGAGCGTATATATACACTTGGAAAACTGAAAGTTATCAAGAGAGATAACGAGAAGTTAGTTATCTTGTAGTGATAACTACTGTAAAACATGCCACCGCAATTTGGAGCAAATATTTTTTTTTACTTGTCATCGTTACTCACCACTCTTCCCCGTCGCCATTTTAATGTGCAGAGCAGTCGGCCGGAGCTAACTATAGCAATGGTAAACCTCTTCTCCTTTCCACAATTGAATCTATTTACCTCTCCCTCTTATCTACTGTCGTTCTTCTTTTCCCAATCGCGGAGCAGTACAACTAACCGGATATCGCAATATGATTAACCTCCCTTCATTTCCTTTAATCTATCTTTCACAAACTTACTGACTTAAATGGCATTAGAGTGCTCGCCAAACTCTACGAGGCCCATGTTCGGAGCTGTAGATGTGATCTCAGCTTCGGTGTAAGAACACGAACCCTCGAAGGCGAAGGACTCGTAATCGTGACCCGCGTCGATGATGAATGAGACTTCCTGGGAACATAGCAGTGGTGTAGAACTTGATATTAATGTAGAACCCAGCGGTCTTGGTTTATTTTTTTTGGGGGTTCTGCGCTCACGCAGACATCAATTTATGGTTCGCGCATTTCGTGAACCGTAACAATGAACAAACGGCGCCCTGAGAATGGGAAGCTACCTGGAAGGCTTATATGTAACTTGCCCAGCCGTTGTTGAGGTGAAGTCGTGACTCGTGCGACTGCTAAGTGTACCCCGAAGAGAGGGAGGCGCAACGGCCTCAGTAATAACGGTCTTTTCATCTTTCTCTCTGTTTCGGCCGTCGTATGTTGGCGGTCCATTACTTACGGGTAGTTGTAATTTCACTCCTGTCAGAAACAGCGTCACCACTGCCTGCGAGGCCACCTCGAAGACGACATTGTGAAATTCGACGTCATACCTGAAAGACGCCGAGACCCATCGCATTAAAACTTGATCCTGGTGACCATATAAGGTGAAAACTGCTGCTGTCAAAAGGCCATTAGACATTCAGACAGCAAAGACGAGTGTGTTCATATAATCTTTTCGAATGTTGCTGTTAAAGACCAGAGAGTAGGTCTCTTTGCAGCCTTCACGGCCCTTTTTACGGGTGTTGTCACTTCCTCGCCACTTATTTCTTCTTAAAAGGCGCAAAAATGCAAGCTCTGGCCGTTGAGCCTAACAGGTTTTCACATCTTTTTGGCTACACGTTGTTACTTGCTCATAAAGCAGAAGAAAACGCACTAAACGAAGGGAAGCCGGTCGATCACTCATGGAAGCCATGCGAGACAAGGCAGAACAAGCATGCGATGCGAAGGTAGGAGACAATTCATAACTGAGATCCGTTGTATATTCACAAATCGACTATCGATTTTCTGATGACGTCACTGGTGACGTTAAAATTGTGCCGTAGAAACGGGAAATACTATGAGAGAATAACATGCTCGTGCTTTGTATTTTGAGAGGTTTATGAGGCCCTTTACCCTGTCGTTAACTTTGAACAGGGCACTCCCTGTATCTTCCCGTATCTTCCTTTCACTCCCTGTATCTTCCCCGTATCTTCCTTTCACTCCCTGTATCTTCCTTTTTTTTACTTTTTTTTTAACAGGGCAGATAGCAAAAAATAAAACGCTGAGAAGGTAGAAAAAGTGCCTTCCTCCTATATAGTGATCTTTATTGCCCCTCTAAGTTTTGGGCTGTCGTTAAGATTGCCTGCGCATCGTTGGCTCGAAAAGCAAGCCGCAGTCCATTAATCTCCAGTATTCGGCCAACATAGGCGAAGACTGACCCTGACAAAAAGGGAAGCGGAGGATGAAGGCAAAGCAAGCCCTTGGAGTGCTCGACGTGAATGTCGTTCTGAAGTTCTCACGCCCACTCCTAGCCAAGTGGCACTCGACTCGCTTCTCGCGTTATAAATGTGTGAACATTGAATAGATTGTGTAGTGGGTGGCATAACGATTGCCCGGAGACGGCTTGTTTTTACCCTTGGTTAAAGAAAGAAGAAATGAGGCGAATTTAAACAAAATATTTTCAACGTCAATACCATGCTGCGTGGGAGAACAGAGGTTTGATTCCTCAATCGGGCCCTCCAGTGGCATACTGTTTCAAAGTCTGACCTATTCGCCAAGGGAACATCAGTAGGTCCACAGTGGTGAAGCAGTGTTTATGCCACTCAGCTGTAATTCGAAGGTCGAGGATTCAATCTCGGCCATGGTGGTCGCATTTGATTTCGTTTGATTGATATGTCAGGTTTAACGTCGCAAAACCACCTTATGATAGCGAGAGACGCCGTAGTGGAGGGCTCCAGGAAATTTCGACCACCTGGGGTTCTTTAACGTGCACCCAAATCTGATCACATGGGCATACAGCATTTTTGGTCCTCCATCAGGGCGGCTGTCGCATTTAAATGGAGGCGAAATGGTACAGGCTCATGCATGCCCGTGCGTGGCGTCAGTGCGCGTTAAAGAACATTTGGTGGTCAAGCGTTCAGGAGGAGCCCTCCACTACGGCGTCCGTCATATTCATATCGTGGTTTTCAGGACGCAACATTCTAGATAGTAGTATTAAAAGTCGCAGCCATCCACCAGCAATTCAGCGTCAGAAAGACACGGAAGTGTTCCCAGAATAAAGGCTGGTTTGGTTTATAGGGGCTGAACCTCCGAAAATTTCTCGCACCATGAAAGACGCCGTATTGCAAGGGTGCAGATAAATTTGACCCTAGGTTTCTCGAACGTTCGCCGAAATCGAACAGTTTACGCGTCTCTAGCATTCTGCATTCCGTCGAAATGTGGGTGCAGCTGTTTGGATCAAACCCGTTGTTTCTGAGTGAGCAGCCAAGCCCCGTAACCACAAGCCATCGCGACGGCGTTTTCCCAAGGAAAGCTTCTATTATATATTTGTATAACACTTTGAACCAAAGATTGATATCAATATTAATGAAACGAAAAGAGTAGATAGAGGTCGTCCTGGAGAGCGTGTTATCAGCCTGCTACTGCCAGTGTGACTCACGCATGCTCCTGAACTTAAACTGAGATACAATGTTCTTTCCAAAAAATCAATTCTTAACAGGTACTACTCGTGTCCTCTCTTGTACTTGTTTCTTTTATTTAAAAAAAAAGTTGACATGTCACTTGTCTTCCGGGCAAGACGAAAAAAATATTTGAAAGTACCAACCACCTGACTGAGCGTGCTGTTAAATCATCTACTGAAGGTTTTTTTTTTTATCATAACCAACGCGCACATGTCGACACTGCCACCAATTTGTGTAACATTCAGTCCTCTTCCCCACCTAGTTAAACAGATTCTTGCAGATTCCTTTCCCTCTCACGACCCCGCACGTCTCATTTAGATATTACCATCGTTTTTATTTCATAGCCCCACCTTGTAAGTACAAGGTTGCTTCATTTTCGGTGAGCTGTGTCCAAAAAATAATGTAAAAAACTAAATGTAGAAAGAACGGTGTCACAGAGGCAGCGTCTGCGAGTTCTCCGCTTATTCACTCGCTGATCAAGTTGGCAAAGCCAAAAATAATAATAAGGTGTCGTGTTAAACAACATGGGCGTGCACACGAACTAGGGTTTGCGGTTTACGAGGCGGGACACGCCCACGCGTTCATTGAAGGTGAGTGCGACCACAAGGCGCCTGTACGCTGCTGTCCTGTTGACACGTTTGCCGGAACCGAGAAAGGTAACACGTCGGCTCATTGCCAACCACCATTCTTTTTCTTCTAAAAAAGGACTGTGTTCGCGCAGTTCCAGTATGAACGACTTTACGTGGGACACATGAGCACAGCTACCTTGTGGTGTTGAATGAACGTTCCCTCACTTTTCATCAGAGCTGCTCAGGCTGAACTTTTGTCCGACTCGCGAAGCAAACAAGAAATGTTCACCATCATGTCGGCACGTGCTCAGCGTAGCTGTGTAAAGTTAATCATAATTATTCAAATGCACATTTAGCTAAACATCATAAATAAACATTGTTAGATAGGTATAATTATTATTGTGATGTGATTTCGGCTGACTGAAACAGGGCGTTGTGGGACATACCCAAGAAAGGTGCCTCAGACTGAGAGTGAAGAAGTGCACGTTGTCGGTGAGCTGCATTGAGGCTGTTGACTGACTACTGTTATTTTCATATATATATATAGTCCAGTAGATTCTCCGTGAGCGGTCACTACCACAACGTGGTTTATTTCGACGTTTCGGCCTAGAGTCTGGCCTTCATCGGATATATATATATATATATATATATATATATATATATATATATATATATATATATATATATATATATACTTATTCACTTTCAGTCTGAGGCACCTTTCTTGGGTATGTCCCACTATGCCCTGCTTCAGTCAGCCGAAATCACGTAACAATATATTTGATTCAATTCGCGGTTCATCCTAATTAAATTCTATTAAGATTTTGGTCTGCATAGTGCCGAGGTCGGTGTGATGTACCAAGTTAATCATAATTAAGAACATTTAACACTGAGTAGAAGTAGTATTATTAAGGCTAACTAGGTATTCAAGTTTAGGTTGGCTCAAAAGACAAGCTAACCAAGACCAAGCTTCGACTATAAAACTTGGGGCAATTGATAAAAATTACTCTAACTAAGCTACTTGGTGCTGTGATGAAAAAGCTATACGCAATTGGAATCAATCAATCTCAAGCCAATACTCGTGATTTAAAATGGTATCACGCAGACACTTCGTGCGTCGGCGTGTGCTTGCACGGCTGCCCAGTTAAGCTAGGGTCAGCCGAGTGTCGACCAGTTCCGCTCTACCGCAGCTTGCGCTACTAAGCGTAAGTTGCGCGAATGTTTTGTATACCCCGACCTGAATTGATAATGCCATGGAACGTTTATTTACACGAAACAACCGTTTTCATGCGTGTGAGTTCATTGTTGGGTTAGTTGTTGAACGTACAAAGCGGCAAAGGTATAAACGGTCCAACTCGGCGACACCGAAATACGTATGTATACATCCGAAAACGCACTCTTGATGCATTTGGAAGCAACAAGGCACCTGATGGTATCTGGAACAAAGTGGAAGAGCGTACCACGTGTTCGTAAACTGCTTCGTTGCTGGATCATATAATCTGCGTAAGCATGCGTGTGGAACTAATCGAATCATTTCACTCTTCTTAAGATGGTAAACAAGAAACGAAAGAAAAAAACAAGAGTAAGCTCATGCAGAAAAAGCTGCGTGACTTCTCATGCTACGGATATTTCTAAAAGTAAACGCCATCGAATATTGAGTTAAGCAATAATATCAGTGAAAAGAAACTACGCTTGTGAATAATCTCGACTAACGTCTCATATATCTTCCTCCGTTCACTTTCTCATTAACCTCCCCCGCGTCCAAGTTTGCAAACTTGGCAAATGCAAATTTACCTAAACGACATTCTTCGCGTTCTACCTCTCACACCCTCTCTATCCCTCATTTCTAACTAAAATGTAACGAATCCACACTTTTAGCTCCACTTGTTCGCGCAACATCTTGTGAGGCACAGTATTAAATAATCAGTACAACTTCTGTGGATCAGGATGAACCCAAAGGGAAGGACATGGACAAAGAAGCGACTTTTTAAGGCGGTTCCCGACTGAAGCAACAAGACTTCATTATGACCGAGCAGGTGCGTAATGCAGATGTTTAAGCTGCAGCGCAAACGCACAACAGAAAAAAAAACACGACACATTCATGCATTTACTCACTGATATAAAGCTCCAAAAAGTTATTTTAGCTTGCGCGTCTATGGCTTCGAAGATACACTTGTTTTCACTAAAACGATGTACACAGTGGTTCTATTGCACCACATGATCGCTGGTTCGATGCTGGCCACGGCGGTCGCATTTTGATGGAGGCGAAATGGCTGATGCTCGTGAACTGCATGATGTTCAGTGCACGTTAAAGAACACCGGATGGTCGAAATTTCTGGAGCCCTCCACTACGGCGCCTCTCATAATCATACCGTCATTGTGGGACATGAATTCTCAGATATTGTTATTATCTACTACAGCGCTTATGCGTATCACGCCTTTTCTGCGTAAATCGTCTAGTATGTGGGAACTTCACTTTAACCGTCAAGTAGTCACGCTGTTTCCTTACTACTACGCGTAACTAACCAGCCCAGATCGTAAGAAAGAGTACCCTGATTACGCATGGGGGGTAGTTGTTTACATGGTTTAGTAAATACAGGGTTGGGCAGCTAAACGGGAAGAAAGCTAAGCGGGGATTTTCGAAAAAAGCGAGCGCACAGAACGGAGCTCATTCGATCACGTATCGATCAGTTCACACAACGAGGCGCTGAGAGTTGTTACTAAACGCTGTTGCTGCAATAATCTCGTCCTCAACTAAACGGGAAAAAAAAGAAAAAGCTACATAATGAGATAAGCTCTTCGCGGCTGAATTTCGTTGCTAGGAAATTACATTCGCTCGATCTTCGTTTTCGAAGCTCGTTTTCTCGAGTGACTGCGCTCCAAGGAATACTTGGGCAGAGAAAACAAAAACTGCGGTTTTCCAAACGAGGCGCTCTTCAGTGTTTCTTGCTATATTAAGCTTTGCTTAAGTGGCGAGGAGAACGACGCTGACTGAAGATCAATGCGGCGGAAATTTCGGCCGTTTGCGGCTTCAAGTCCCATTGAAGTGCTGGGGTTTCGTTTGTTTACTAGTTGCAAACTCGGCACGGTTGATGGGGCCATCTTTCTGCTTCCCTTTCTGCTTCAGATTTTTTGGCTTTCAGCTTCCCGTTTCCTATATTCTGTCTTTCGCAATCTTTTGTTCCTTTGTTTGTGCAAAAAAAACATCCCTTCGATGTCAACAAACTCGCCCACGAACACGTCCTACTGAGCAGTCTTTTTCGCGAAGCTTAAAAATCTCGGAAAAGCAAGGTAAATATTTGTGCATTTATCATTACGCTGTTAAGCAGTAAAGCAGATAGTCGAAAAGTGAAAGAAAACGTGCAATTTCACGGGAGATGACTTGCACTGCAGTTCTCAGCGAATTTTTTATACCGTTAGGAGAAGTATCGGCAAAGGACGGACAAGTCGACTACTTGCTGATTTCGCGAAGTTCAATCTGTGGTCGCAACACTTGAAAGAAAAAAAAATGAAGACCCTTAGCTTTTTTTAATTAGCCATGACTCGCCGCGTACAGTGCTCGACTCGGCTGTCCATAACGACGGAGCGTCGTGCGCGAAACAGCACGGGCGACATCTGCAGTCGCAAGTACGCCACATCTGAGCATGCGCGGCACCAGCGATGTGCCTGCCTTGCAATACTGATCCCTGTTTACCGCCACGGATGCAACAACGCTTTGGCCGTCGAAAGCACTCTGAGTGGCTTCGCGAAAAAACAAAAACCAAGAAAGACAGACGAAGTAAAGCCATGGTCGCTGTCATGATATCACAAAGCGAGAATATTTCTTTTTTGTTGTTGTTTTAATTCTATTTTGTAATGTTGACAGCGCTTCGACGGCCAAAGCAGCCATCGCGGCCGCGGAGATGAAGAAGGGTGGAAACTGCAGGGCAGGCACTTCATTGGCGCCACGCTTGCTCAGGTGTGGCTTATTTGCGACTGTAGATGTCGCTCGTGCTGTTCCGCACCCGATGCTCCACCGTCATAGACAGCCGAGTTGGGCACTGTACACGACTTTCTTCAAAGAGACACGTGACCTCTCATCCAAGAGTCAAGTGAGACTCAGAAGAGAGTTGATGTGTCTCTTTTGAGAGATACGACACTAAAGGAGCAGAAACGCCAAATTTCAAACTCGAGATGTGGCGTTCATTCGATTGCTTTGTACGCGGGAATCTTTTATGGAAGTGTCAATGGCGTCCGTTACGTAGAAGTTAATCTTTTTCGAGTGAAAACAGCCTCCCCGGGCTCAACGGTGTGTAGCCGGCCGTGAAACATCGATCTCACTTTCACGTGTTGTGCGAGCTCCTACGCACCCTAATCACGGTATACGTTTATGGAAGATTACGATGGCAAGTAACTTATAAGTTACATGACTGTTACAACAATTTCATTGTTGTATTTTCTTCATTTTCCTATTACAACGACATTCTACGAGCTGGACAATCCATTAATCAATATTCAAAGTCATGTACATGGCAGTTGAGACTTCTCACAGAGCAGTGATACACTCTCGTTTTTTGTTTGTTTGCTTATAATGTTTTGCTTCTCAGATGAAATGAACACCTGCATTAGTTTTGATCGTTTATATCGAACGTGTACGGGTAAGGAAACCGCATACCATTATGACCCCTCTGTTACTCTGCCATTCGCTGGACATGCGCACTCGTGTCATCCGATTGGGAAGAAAAAAAGACATGAACGTGAGAGGACCGTTAGTTCGTCGTTTCCAGCTTGCGCAACAGCTCGAAATGTACTCACCTCGGCTGTCGTCTGGTACAAAACGTTACCAGTTCAGAAACCACGTGCCCTGCAATCAGTATCGGTCTGTCGATTGGGCGAAGTGACGGGGTCTCGCAACGTCACGTGTCCAGGGGCACGAACAAAGCGATATGGAACCACCGCGTATCGATCACCAAATGGGACACTGCATTGAGTACACTCGTACAACGCTCGTGGTACAGGTGGCGAAAAAAAAAAAGAAAAGGCGAGAAGCGGTATACACGTGCGTGCTGTGCCCACTTTGCCCGAAACGTGTGCAATGCGCACCTCATATTCAAGAAACAGTCCATGGTTAACAGTGTACTGTCTTTCTTTTTCAATAAACATCGTTCGTAAGCACGCAGCTTGTGTCACCGCGAAAGGCTTGAAAGATGTACCTAGACGAGCCGCGTAACGTACGTTTTTTTACTTTGTGTACTTCAAGACGATTCCTCCTAGACCAAGCTGGTGTTTGCAAAACATACAGTAGAAAGGCATAAATCGTAAAGGAAAGAAAACAGAAGAAGGTAAAAGAAAGACCGCACCTGTCTTATATTCCATCTTGAGTTTCCTGTCTTTTCCATGTTTTGCGCAACTACGATGTGTTTAGCATATGCATGGATTTCGTACGCCGTGGCATCAATGCGTCCCAGTAGAAAGTCAATCGAGACTTTTCGTCAGTGCATGAAGTGTTTAGCCTGTGCATGGATTTCGAGCGCTGTGGCACCAATACGTCCCGGTACAAACTCAATCGAGATTTTTCGTCAGTGCTACAAAAGTTTGCACGGTTTCGCAATTAAGCGGTGTTGTTATGTTCAAGTTTCGGGGCTCCTGGTTATTTCTTGTTTGCTCTGTAAGTCATCGTGAAATATGATGTTAAATGTTGGCTCTTTGATGTAAACGTATGCATTTCTTATTTTCTCCATAGACGCTGCCTGGCCAGTCCCTGTTATCATATCGTTACTGTTTCTTTGGCGCCATGGGTCGGAAGACTTAAGAAGACGAAACGCTTGTAATCCAACACTTTTTTTGGGGGGGGGGGGGGAGGAGTAGGCGGGTACAACATCTAGGCTATACGTTGCCTATAGAACCCATGGTACGGTATAGTGTGCGATACCGGTAACAAGCAACAAGATCAGGTACAAAGATCGGGACAATATACACTAAGTGTTGGTGTTTAACGTCCAAACACCACGATATGACAATGTGAGGCGCCGTAGTGAAAGGCTCCGAAAACTTCGACCACCTGGGGTACTTTAACCTGCACATAAATCTAAGTATACGGGCCACGAGCATTTCCATCTCCACCGAAAATGCGGGCGCCAAGTCCGGGATTCAATCCCTCAACCTGCTGGTGACCAGACGATTGGGATCACCTGCAGGCTTTATGAACTCACGAACATGCTAACAACACTGACAGAGTGCCTGCTTCTTCAAACAAGCAACGTAGCAGAGGGCGATTACACTTGGCTATGCTTTGTCCGCTGGTGCATTGTAACGACGATGTTATTGCTTCACCCCCCACCCCCCCTACACCCCACCCCCTGTTAAGATCTAGCATGTTTAAGGACCGATTATTGTGCGATGTTCTTAAAAATTACGAGAATGTATATATGTACGCGTAGAAGCACGGGAAGTATGTGTATTAACATGTATGCTTTCTATACAGCCTTGTGTGGTGTATAACAGCACGCACAGCAAAAGATCGTTCATTCGGCTCTTGGTAAATCGAAAAACCGGAGAATTCGGATGTCTTTCTTCGTTTCGGCCAGTCTGTACAGTGCTGAATAGCATGAAACTCTCGTTAAATTGGGCCCATTTGACCGCTATACCTGGTTCATTGCGATGATTCTCTGAGCGCACCGAGCGCGAAGCGCCGTAGATGCGTGACGCGATATAGCGAAAGGATCTTTCGCGGGCATCCAAAACGATGCAGAACAATAGCGATTCAGACAGTTCTGCATCGCTGTCATCTTTGTCAGTTCTTCATCTCTGTCAGAAGTGTTTTGGCAGCTTTGTTCAACTTAACGTACTGAGCACGCATTGTAACGAAAAACTCCAATTTGGCTGAAGCTCTTCAAGAGGAGAAGGTTTCAAACGCGGTCGATATGCTGGAATAAAGTAGCATGCTATATTACTGACGAACGAACTGTTGCCGGTCATACTGCCTGCGGAAGAAACTATCGTCAAGTGCGCGTGGTGGTAGCGGTACGTAACAACGGAGAGGCGCAGAGCACATTTCTGGCTAATAAAACACAAGAGTCTGGCGCCGTGGTCAAATTCAGAACGAAGTCCTAGGATGACGATTTTGCAACGCTCTCTTACAAAAATAAAATATGAGATTTACATATTCACCAAGAAAATTGTTTATGTACCAGATTCGTTTATTGTTTTCTTCACACTTGTAATAATTCGGCACTCGGGTAATTCTGATATCTTTTTTTCAATCCCGTAAAATTTGAATGAATGAGATTTAATTCTACATATATTCCTTGCATGCCGAGTAGACTCGTTAGGTGCAATGTGGCCCGTACCGATATCACCACAGCCATGGCGCAAAAAAAGATTAGATTCACAACTGAATGCTGCTGACGAAATTGCAATACTGATTAATCAAACAAACAAAAAAATCACGTTGTTCCTTGTGAGTTTGCTGAAGACTAATCTAAGCCAAAAGGCATCGTCGTTTTCTCAGTCGAATTTATTGATAATTTTCCCCCTCAACCCAAAACCGTTCTGCACCTTACGTGGTTTCACGCTGCCTCCTGTATCAGCGGCATTAAAGGTCCTTGCTTTTCACGTTCAATCAATAAATAAATAATCAAATAAATACATAGGTAATTAAAACATTTCTTTCACGAAAAAAATCATGCATATACAAGGAATTATTTGAATCGATAGCTTAAAGTGGCCCGTGGCCGGTCCAATACAATCTTGTGGATTTATATTGTGGTGCCTACAGTCTATTCCTAACTTCGACAAAACGACGATGACGTCGTCATAAAACGTCACGTTACGCCACGCAATTTTTATGTCACGATGACATCATAGGACGACGTCATCGCCAGATTGCTTAGCGTCACTAACTTTGACGGTGACTCGGACGGTCACTTCTTACGCTTGAAGAGGCATCTGAGACTTCCACTGTAATAATTGTGAGAAATACCGGCGGCACCCCGCCGCGGTGGTCTAGTGGCTAAGGTACTCGGCTGCTGACCCGCAGGACACAGGGTCAAATCCCGGCTGCAGCGGCTGCATTCTCGATAGAGGCGGAAACGCTGTAGGCTGGTGTGCTCGGATTCGGGTGCATGTTAAAGAACGTCCAAGTGGTCGAAATTTTCGGAGCTCTCCACTACAGCGTCACTCATATTACGGTTGTTTTGGGACGTTAAGCCCCACACATCAATCAAAGAAATACCGGTAGCGTGCAACACTCCGGGGTTCTTTACTGGAGTCAAAACCCACAATTGCTCCTTCGCAAGTGGCGCGGATTGAAAAGGAGAACAAAATACCTCCCTCAAGGCACCTCTCGATTGATTTTTCGTAGCCTAAATTTTTGACCACACGCTCCGAAAACCGGGAGGAAGACAACGCAATGTACTTCGCCTAGCTTTGTAACTGGGGTCGGGTTGTCTCCAACCGAGAATCCGCTTATCGAAACACTGGGACCGTGTAAATGGGGCGCGTATATTCTCTCCAAATACAAATGTTCCGACGACAAATCGTTCTACTGAACGATTTGCCAGTCGTAATTTGTAATGTTTTCGCTGCAGAAGTAGCGAAGAAATTACAAGTTAAAGAAGATACTGGGCACAGAACGTAAAAGAAAAAGATGAAATGGGCAGTAGAGACGGTGGCAATCAAACCCTGATAACGGCGTGTTCAACGGAATTCTCTACTTAGATTTGGTCTTTTCCTTCGATACGATTCGATAGCTCCCACATCCAGCGTACCTGTACGCTCGCGATGCTACGCAATCGGGATACGAGGGTAGCTGTGTAGAGCGTTTCATTAAGGACGCTTCACCCTGAATGCGCAATATCTATAAGCGAAAAATCGAGTTCGACTCATTAGCGTTTGTTGACAGAAGCTAACATGGCTCCTAAGTTGGCCATCCCGGCATCATTAGCGCTCATAGTTGGAATTGTTATTGTTTTGCGCCGGGACTTTAAGTTTACGCATTTTCCCGCTTGCCGTTCCAGGGGATCGTTGAAGAGCGTTCCCGGCGGTTTCTACATCATCAATCGATACGAACCACTTGGAATGGCCGGGCTCGCGCAGCAGATACTCAACTCTGCAGGGGGTCCCTTGATAACGGCAGCGTCTATTCACACGTGGTAGAACCATTTCCTGGTAATGTGACGTAGAGACTGGATACATATAAATTTTGAACAAATTAATAAAGAGAAACGAGTACCAGACATACAAAGCCAATGATGCTAAAAGCACGCAGAAGGAGGCTAGCAGGAATCAAAGACAAAAGGGTCCATATGCATTTTTCTAAGACGACTGTAGGGGAAGTCATATTTTTTTTTCTCAGTCGAATGTATGGATCAACCAGTCCCTCCTGTTTGGCGAATGCTACACCCTACGTACATTTGTAAACGGAACAACTGCCCTCCCGACCAAAGCATTCCAAAGCAATCAAAATAACTTCCGCGAAAGCTCACAAAAGACTGCGTGTGCTTTTGTTGCACGGACAACGTATCGTCCATAGGCGTTCCACTATTACCCAGCACGTTCGATCTAGTGGCTAACGCAAAGACAAGTAAATCTTAGTGTGTCTATCTACAAGCGCAGACAAACAAGACAGAGTATGTACCGGAACACAAACATACTCAACTTTGTCCCGTTTGTCTCCAGTTTAAAAACAGGCAATGAATCCGCACAATCTTGCCCGGTTATCTAAGCCTCCACGCAAACAAATCTTCTCTCGTTCACCATCGAAAAGTGTGTATCCAAGCTTTTATAAGCACTTAATTATTTCGACAAACAGGTGCGCTTCGAGAAATAACGGCCTAATTTGGTCCTAAACGTATTCGATGTACCTTTCTCTGGGTCCGTTTGTCTCTCGTCATAAGCGTTCCAGAAACGCCGCATGCCTCCAAGTGAGGGACCGCCTCCTCCGAGTGAGCAACCGTAGGGACAAGACAGGCCACTTTAAGCAAGGACGTAGCAGGAACCGTGTGAACGAAAAGAAGCGATTGACAAGTCTCCTCGGAACCCCTAGCACGCCTGGAATGCGGCAGCTTTGTCAGCGCGAAGGAAGAGGGGCGGAATGTCTTTTATTGGAAGAACAAGATGGGAGAAGTGGCGTAAGTAGGAGTCATACGAAAGAACAGCGCGAAGAGCAGCTAAGCACTATATATGCGAGTCTATGTCGCGAAGAAACGGAAGGAAAGTGTCACCTAAATAGAGAACGGTACGCCGAGGACATGAATGCATTATACGAGCTACTACAACGTCGAGACTAGCTGGTTCCCGTTTCATTACCGGAGAGGTGCATAGCGACGGCGTGAGAGATATACGGAGGCTTATGGAGAGAGGCCCTTCGTTGTAGAATACGAGGGATAGATTATTGGCCGGACGGGCAAATTGCTTTCGCCAGTTCCGTGCGCGCGAGGCGTTTATAAGGTTCTCTTGGAGCCCGCGTACTGCGGTCCTCGGACGCCGTCTGCTTCTCTTGGGTGTGCTTAGAGTTCTGGACGATAATAGGCTCGGATGTGGCGCCGATGTGCTCTCGCTTGATTGAGGTAAAAAGATTACCTAGGACTGTGAAGGTTAGATGACGGTGTTAGGTGGATGCTATTTATTTTTTATTGCCCGAGTAAAAAACTACCCGTCTATGGAGCTTCCAAGAAAGAAAGAAAGAAAGAAAGAAAGAAAGAAAGAAAGAAAGAAAGAAAGAAAGAAAGAAAGAAAGAAAGAAAGAAAGAAAGAAAGAAAGAAAGAAAGAAAGAAAGAAAGAAAGAAAGAAAGAAAGAAAGAAAGAAAGAAAGAAAGAAAGAAAGAAAGAAAGAAAGAAAGAAAGAAAGAACTAGGACAGCTTTTGCTCCGGTTCAACTCTCCCGTTCACTTATGGCTCTTCGATTTTGTACTGTGTCAGTTCGTCGTGTTTACGTTCCATATAGACGCGAAGAAAAAGAACTGAAAGGTTTCTTAATGTAATTAGGAAGCCTAACAAGGTTCCGGCAACATTTTTCACGAGGGCTGACTCAATGTGAAGCTCAATAGTTTTCACGCAACTGGCATAGAAAGCGAATCAAGTGACCTTATTTAATCCAGTTTGTTTCACGCAGCTAGCATGTGCTTCACTCATCCATTACAAGATGTAAACACTGAGAAATCAAAGTTTAGTGGTATACCAGGCCGCTCTGTGCCGTACGCTTTAGGAGAACGAGTGCGAATTATGATGGCAAGCATAAAAAAACAGCAATACAGCACCTCATTCAAGACATGAATCTTTTACTCTTTTTAGGATATGTTGTGCGCAATTCTCAGTAATTAAAACCTACAATTCAATATGTTTTCGTGTTGTTTTTTTTGTTTTTGGAACTGTCGGTACAGACTTTTCGAAGATTAGGACGTAGAGTAGTTGTCGTGTTTGCACTTCCAAGAGAGGCACACAGATAGAGAACATTGCATTCGTGCAGTTCGCTCGAACTTGGCACGAATGCAACGAAAAACGCACTAGAAATTTAGTTCGTCATAACAAGATCGAATATATCTTCAATGTTTAAATGTAAAAAGTTGGGTGCCATGAACGGAATCTCCTGATCAATATAAAAAAAATATTGAGAAATAGGGATTTGAAAACTCCACGGGAAAGTGAATGCATCCACCTCGCAAATAAAATAAAAACTCAGGTGCTGACCGCAGCTTTTGAAATACACGGCGACGCCACGCAAAGATTACTCGTCGTACACATGGGTTAGTGTGAATGGACTCAAACTGATAAATTATCAGCTAATAATTATGAAAGACTAGTGCCTGCGCGCAAAATGAAATCCTATTTTTCTAGATTATTTTTCTGTTAGTAAGTGGCTCACAGTTGGGATGTTCTAACTTTTATGAAGAAACAACATCGTCTGATTCATTGTGCGTGAGCGCACGTTGGTTTCACAGGAGCACTAAAGAGCAAAACGCTTTTCAAGTACTAGTAAAGTACAATTTCACAATCTCGCAAACACCACTCTTGCCACGACATCGCGCTTGGCAACGGAGAAAACACGCGAAAAAAAAAAAAAAACTTCTGGTGGAGGCAGCACATATAGATTCGTATACTGAGATGTAATCCAATTCGAAGGCGTCTACTGAGCCCTACATAGCTTCCAATCGATAAAACTGAAGTGCATTGTAGTTTGTGGCTGCCATAGACTTAGCATACGAAGTATCAGTAAATTTATCGAGCCAATGTTGCGAAAATACTAAAAGTAAATTGTCAAATTTCTTAAGTCACGCGCGAAGATTACGGCACGAATTTTAAACATAAAAGTTCAACCTTAACTTTCTCCGCTAATGGTGAAATTATGTGAGTGAAACTTGTGACATTATAGTTGTAGGAGTGCAGTTTAATACTATAAAACTACTCATTGTTTCTCTCAAGTGTCCCTTTAACTTGTTTCTAGTCCGCAATACAGCACTCTTTATGTCAAGCAAGGCTGAAGTCAATGTGTCAGAAATAGCCGCTGTTTCTTTTACTTTCCTTCCTTCTATTTGTTCCTTTATTGCACCTCAAGACCAGTGAACAATGATATATTTGTCTAGGTATAGTCGAATACAAACTTTAACAAGTTGTCGGCACTTTCTCTTTGAATGCACACTGGCCTGCCAATGGGAACACGATCTAGAGTGACGTCTCAGGCGTGCAGCTGGTGACTCCGCGGCTTCAGAAAACTTCGCCGAGTGCATGAGCCTAATTATATATTTCTTTAGTCGCAGAGGTGATCGGCTGCCTCCCTTGAGCATTTCGGGCGGGGCCAATGCGGTCTTCTCAAGTTGTATATAACTATCAATAGCTCGCACTTGACGTCATGGGTGCACAACATGGCTCAAACATGGTGGCTTAGATGACGTCATTACAGTATAAGCCCATGGCGGCTAACCTGCTGAAGAGTGATAAATATGTCCCCGAAGCCTTATTGGGTCTTTGTGTATAAATAGAGAAGGAACTAGCATGCGATGTACTGATAACGCTAACGTGACATCACAAATTTCGTGTCCTACCATGCTGGTGCTATGACGTGGCTGTTTCACTGACGTGAGTTCAAGCCACCTATAGTTTTCGGGTGTCCGAGAACGTTCTGGCAAAAGAGCATTACGTTAGTGTAATCACAAACCTACCAACTGTACAACACATTCGATTGGTTCTATCGCAGCACCGCGCTCTTGCTCTGAGCATTCGGAGACGCGCTCATATATAGTTTAGGCCTATAAGAAAGCGACCTAAGAGTAAGCGGAGGTCTCACAACTCCCGAAGGATACATTGTTGGCATGGCAAGTGTCGGCGCGACACGTCGGTATCGCTGTTTACCAATCTGCTGTGGAGTAGAAGCATAATCACACAAGAACGAAAAAGGGGGACATTTATTAAGAGATCATTTCTTCTGTCAGACACAACCTGATAAAACCATCAGACAAGAAGCTCGGAAAAGTATAGGAGCATCGCTTGTGCATTTTTTCAAATGTGTCATAGTTTTTACGACTTTGCAGCAGATAAATTAACGGGTATGAGAGATAGAGAAGAATACCTGGAGGTTAACCAGATATTAGCATCCATCCGGTTTTCTGCACTGGGGTGTGGGAATAGGGGCAAGAAAAAGGGTGTAGAGGGACACAGGAAGAAAAAGAAAAAAATCCACATTCAAGCAGGAGAAAACACACACACACACACACACACACGCACACACGCACACGCACACGCACACGCACGCGTGCGCGCGCGCGCGGCATTTTGACAATCGTTTAGAAAGGTCGGTCGATCGCAACAAGCGCAGTTGTGCTTGCAGAGCCTTCGGTGAAGTTGCCTCAATGCGGATGAAAAATCAAGTTGCTGTAGGTAGAAAGCGAAGCTACAGAATTCCTATAGCGCGTCCAATGTACTAAGTGAGCCACAACGGTGGTCACTTCCCCATCCACTTTGTTCGGTATTAAGGTTAGCGTAATCTTTGAAGTGTTAGCCAGCGCCACTCGCAGCAAGGGTGAGTGTAAGACACGATTTTGTTACTAGCTGAAGTCGTACAGCAAGTCATCCCATTACAAGGTAGACGCTAACCAACAAATCTTTCTATACCATCTAAGGTATCTGCTCTGCCGGAACGCACAAGAAACAATAAAAGACGGGATGGGCGCTGCCCAGTCTTCGTGTACTTGTTCTTGTGTGAATATGCTTCAGCGCTACATTAGTGAAAACTAAAAGATTACGATGCCAAGTAAAGTATAAAACATGTTATTATAAGCAATTGTGATGAAAATGTCAAGAAAGAAAAGTGGACGAAAACATAACTTGCGTCTGACAAAGAAAACAAGCCCTTAAACTTATACTTATTTTTTTCCTTCAGCGCCTACCATATGTCCGTGAACAAACATTACTTGCCCAACAAGACGTTCTTCTGCAGCGCAGTTGGTAGTTTAGGTGCGCCTCCTTTCCGAACGTGCCTCCTGTTCGAGAGGAGGATTACCGAATTTACTCGAATGTAACGTGACTTACATTTTTCCAGATTTTCGAAACTTATGTCGACCCTCGCGTTACAATCGAACACCGACATGCCATTTTTAATTTTCTGGACGCAATAAAAAGTCACCCTTCGCATTACAGTCGTGGTCGTGGGTAAGCGAATTCACTCATGAGTTGACTCACTCCGAGTCATTCAGACTCAAATCAAGCCATGAGTCGAGTCCGAGTGAATGATATTTTGGTGACCGTGAGTCCGGGTGAGTCCGGCTCAGAAACAAAATGGTGAGTCTCAGTCCGAGTGAGTCCAAAACACAAAATATATTTCACGAGCGAGTCTGTGTGAACTCCACAAGTTTTGCTGGCCTATGATCGGGGTCGCGTTACGATCGAGAGAATACGGTACTCTGAAGTGCACCGGGTGCACGTTCTGCTAGGTTACGGTTTCTCCAGTTCCAATCGGGAGCAGGCTTCACATCATTGTAGGCCGAGTGAGTGCACGGTAGCTAGACGGCAGCCGAGTAAACCATTATTCACTTTATCGCATTACCGAAGTGACGGCAGACTAGCTGTTGGTTTCCTGTGTTCACGTCGCGAGAAGAGGAAAAATAACAGATATGCGTAAAATGACGCATTCACCGTTCGAGCGAAACGAACAACGAGAAGAAAGACCTAAACAACTCGTAATGTGCAGGACCGGTTTCAGATACACCATTTGAGAGCTCAAGGAAGATGACTTGGTGCTTCTTCTTGACTGATCAGTTTGGAACCTCTTCTTACGGGAGTTCGCATGACAACCGAAGCAGTCTATAGTGAACGCACTCGAAAGCAAAGAACACTATTGCCGAGGTGTCTTACTTCAAGTTCGGATCCAGTGGTTGTGATTGACTGCCCGAAACTGAGCCGCCAATCGAAACAAGCTCCTGCACAACTCTAAGTGAATGATTAGAGTGAAGTTGACTGCACTTTTGTGGCGGCATGGCTGCTCCCTCTTTTTCTCTCGGAATTTCCTGCGTTCTTGAAGTAAAAATGCAGTCACAATACGTCGAAAAAACTCACTGATAAGTCGACACACTCATATTAATATCTATCTGTGACAGAGACCGAGTACGTCTAGCTCAATTATACTTCGGTTAAGTCTGGATGAATACGGTAGACGTCGAATTTCATTTGTCTCAGTCCACGCAAGCCATACGCGGAAAACATAATTCCTGAGCGAGCTTGAGGGCGCTTCGTTTATTTTGCCGACCTATGGTCGCCATACATTGGCGCGCACGCGCGCGGCTCGCGTTCAAAGCGACTGATATCACCACCTAGATAGGTAATACGACCTTCGCGAATGGAGCTATCTTCCTTCGCATGCGGGTTTTCACTCCTCTCACCACTTCAACCAGTCCCATATTTTCCTCGTTTGCACATATTGTTCCGGCGACATCATCTGTGACTTTAGGAGTTCAGAAATTCCGTTCGTCTCGCGGCCGTATATTGAATGCATAAAACCGGCGCCGGAGGCCTTGCCCCGAAAGCCACATTAAGGTGAGACAGCAGAAATTGAACACTGGAGCAGCCGCACAGTTACAGAGGCGCACCCAAAAATTTCCTTTGCAGCTATACATATCGAATGTCGGCACTTCAAATCTTGCCGCAGCTGTCGCATCGTCTTCCTTTTGTCACGGAGTGCAGCAAGCGCTCGAGAATCTTCTAGTCAAACTTGCATACGTCTTTTCATGTGCGCACGGAACCTGTGAAGTGAGGCCGTAGGACTAAATTGTGCAAAAAAAAAAAGCTACCTTCTTTGGCGTTCCCAATGCTTTCGTCCTTCCTGTTCTCCCCTTCTGCATTCTCCTCTATTCCTCTGCATTCTACTCCTCTTCTGCATTCTTCTCCTTTACTGCATTCTTCTCCTTTACTGCATTCCTACTGTTTCGCCTGTACACCACCATGATCGCTGTAGTTGCGGCAACGCAGTCGTTCCAGCGCATACATGTATATCAACATACTCATCCGATACCCGACGCCTTTGTACGAAGGGATTGACTACCAAAGCATCCTACCATACTCCCCCTCCAAACACACACACACGCCCGAGCACACAGAAACACACTGAAACACAAACACACGCCTTCGTTATGCGGATACATGCACGACGAAGGTCTCTCTACAGATTTGAGCTCCCTTCTCTAATCGAGAGAAAGCCCTGCTTGAGTGACTCCCTTTTTGTCCCGCTTACTCGAACCCCTGTATCGTCAGACCACGAAGCCACCTCCCACGTTTGTTTTTTCCTCGTCTTCTCTTTCGGAGCGATTGAGCGGAAGCCGTCTGGCCGCTTCCATGCGAGCCTGAACGCCGTGACTTTGCTTTCCCGAATCTCTCGTCCAGGGTCGGGTTTTGCGGTTGGCCCTCTTCTCTCACGTTATGGGGAGCTAAGTGAAGAAAGCTTTAGGGGCGAAGCTCCTTAAAGCGGCACCCGTTCGTCTATCGTAGTCGTAGTCGTAGTGCGTAACATGCCTTACGTTTTGACCTGCAAGGTGGTGCCGGTGGGAGATTTTATACTGTGCGTTGTTGAACCATAAAAATTTCGCAGCGTGTGGGTTAAATAAAAGCCGAATTCTCCTGTTTCTCATTTTCCGTTAGCAGCCATCTGCATGTACATTGAGCACTATCTGACAAGAAAGGGTTGCTACGTTATACTCGCTGGGCGTAACCTCCTTAGTTTTAAAAAAGGTTTAGCGAGCAATTAGCCGCAGTGCAATGAATACAAGGAACTAGTATATACCATGAACTCGAGGTGGTTACAGGTGGGAAGTAGATACGAAGCGCAAGCCGTAAGAAATTAAAAGCCGAATTCTCCTGTTTCTCATTCCTCATTAGCAGCCATTGGCATATAGATTGAGCACTATTTGACAAGAAAGGGTTGCTACGTTATACTCACTGGGCGTAACCTCCTTGGTTTTAGAAAGGTTTAGCAAGCGTTGGGCCACAGTGCCACGAATACAGTGAACTAGTATATACCATGAACTCGAGGTGGTTAGAGGTGAGAAGTAGACACGAAGCGCAAGCCGTAAGAAAGTGTGCGTGTGCCACCTCTCGTTTAGTCCTTGGAATGTCCGCTGGATGGCGGTGCCTCTATATGGGGAATATATGATGAAAAGATGCGAGATAGTGGTACTTGGAGTGTTGAATAGATGGAGGAACGGACACACAGACAGATTCATGGACGGACGCACGGATGGCTGCACGGACGGATGGAAGCAGGGACGGACGCAGGGACGGACGCAGGGACGGATGCATGGACGAACGCAGGGACGGACGCACAGATGGACGTGCGGACGCACGAACAGACGCACGCACGGACGGGCGGATGGACGCACGGACGGTCACACAGACGGACGCATGAACGGACGGAAGCAAGAACGAATGGACGCACGGATGCTTCACCCCACTCTCCGTCATTCACTCCATGAATATGCTGCCATTTTTTTTTCACTTCCGATCTCGAAGCGTAACTGCCAAAAGTGAAAAATGTGCCCGAGATTCTTTTTATTGGAAAAAATAAGTAGGGGACCCTAAAGCATCATCTTTAGTAGTTGAACATGATAGCGATATCCTGTTACTAGTGCCTACTTCATACACTTTGTGCATGAACCATTTTCTAACTTGCTATGCACCCACTACATAACCTTAAGGAAATAAGCGCAGTAGCATGTGTGGTGCCTTGTGTAGTGGGTGACCGGCTTCAACCCACGAGGTGATTATATTATTCACATCTTCTGACGCCCGATGGCAAAGGGTGTTCGTACCACGCATTATTATGCAATGCTTCTTGTTGCATTGTGAAGCGTGCATACAAGACGCGTGTGTTTGTGAAGCATGAAAGCTATGAAATCCACTTCCACTGCAACTCCAAGCAGGGTAAGTTCTTCTCACTGTATTCTCAATCAGTGCGTATTTCACAATTACTGGTGATGTTTTTATGCATTAAAGAAAGAAAAGCAGACACGTGGCCGTGTGGTGGAACATTCGCTTGCCATGCAAACAACCTTGATTCGGTCCCCGAGGGTTTCCTTTTTGTTTATTTTATTTGCACCGTCCTCGATTTCACAGTCACATATATTATGATTTTTTGCTCACAACCGCCAACGCCAAAGCCAGAATTTCTGCGAAACAAGCTCTTCAACGCTGTCGCTTTAATAATCTTCTCAACTTCCGGAAAGCGCTCTACCAACTCCATTAAGTTTCCGGTGGTGCTGTGCGCGCAGGAGTATAAACGTCATTACAGGCTGTTGGTAAGGGCGTTTTGGTTACCTTGACGGGGGATGTTCAGAAACTTTTTCAAGGAAGCACTTAAAGTTTTCATCACCCTGAACTGAGACTCTTTTTTAATACGGCTGCAAATGGGACGAATCTCGGCCATGTCTACGCCTGCGTGCGTAGCTGTAGAATTACGTAATGTGCTCAGTGCATGTGGTATGTATACGTCGGCTCTGCAAATCTTGTTTCACCGCAATTATTGTCGTTTGACGGTGAAGCCTACTCCTACGCTACTGTCACTTGCACGAAGGTCCCACATTCCGAATGATCTCATGAGTGATGACGAGATGTGCAGACAAGAACATCACAGTGAAGACACTGGCCGAGTATATATTTCTCGATACATATAAGAACGATAGTGCGACAGCCGGACTGAAATTGAGTTATCAATGTTCTCAAGCATAAGCTGCTCGAAAGCCACATTTATATTGGAGGAACCTGCATAAGTGAGAGTAGAATTCAGCTGCAAGTAACCTGGTACGTAATATTCTGACAAATTTTCTGTTCATTGACGTGAACGCCAAAAAAACTTAATCAGTTTGAAGAGGCTGAAAATTCATAACGAGTTCTCGAGTACAGTTGTTGCCGCCAACGAAACATTCATTATCTGTCGTACGCCGTAATTGTTCAACAAGTAACATTTAGCGCGGATCGAAGACGCGAATTTGAGTCCCGAACATGATAGTTGCATACCGATGCGAACGAAACGCAAGAGCACCGCTGTAGTATGATTTAGGTGCTTGTTAAAGAACCGTGTATGACCAAAATTATATCGGAGTCTGTCATTAAGGAGCGCTTCATCATACAGCGTGATTTCGGCCCGTAAATTCATAGGCATGCACTCGGGAAGTGGGGGGGGGGGGGCACAACGGCTCTCCTTAGTCACCCAAGAGGGAGGAGGGGCGCAAAGTCTGCCCCGTACAACATCGACTTTATAAAGAGAGGGGTGCTGCCACTGACCTTTTCTCCCCTACCCCCCCCCCATCTGAAGGGCAACCCTTCGCGCGCTTACAGCACGCTTAAAGCTCCAGAGGTTCTTATTATTGTATAATCAGCGATGACGTCAAAGGAAATCAACAGATATAGTAAGTTCCATGCTCAATCCTTACACATCTGTTACCGTGAACTGCATAAACCGGCAACACAAAAGGTAATGTCTAAAAGCACTCGCGATTGCGTGTGCTTTCGGAAGATGTGATTGTGCCCGCTACTACCCCTGAAAAAAACTTCCAGTGTAACATGAACGCACAATAGCTACGAATCCATCATCTGTGAAGTAAGGTGTGTGCGCAGATACGCGACGTATTCTACCAGGCTAAGTGCAAACGTCAGAGCCACCTCTAACAAAAAGAAGTAGTGAAGCGAAAAAACACTTTCATTATGCTTTCACCACGCTGTGGCGGAGTTCCTTAACGTTGTTTACGTGCCGGAAGGGCCGGCAGCTCACGCGGCAAAAGTAAAGGGGCAGCGGCAAATCGAATACACTTTCCGCGGTAAGGGAAAGTATTTTGCTGCCCACTAACTGCGATAACAAGACGAAATTACCGCGACGGGTTCTGATTGTGTCGTGGCTAGGAATGCCGCCACGAGGAAGCGCTTTCTTTGCTCCCAAAGAAAGAAGGCGAACTTCCACCAAACAGGTTCCCATGCGGGCAAGGCAAAAGCACTGCTTTCAGTACCAGGGTAAACCATGGTCGCATCGACCGTAAGGTACCGTGCAATAGAGCGGAACGCTAGACCTTTCCCGGATGTACTTTGTTTGGGAGGGCGGGGGGGGGGGGGGGCGGAGAGACAATTGAGCGCCGTTTGCGCTACGCAGTTTCATGTGAGCTGCCACATGTATGATCAATCAATTAAATTGTTCATGTCGCTTCGATAGTCCAAGTTTCATTGGACAAGGTCGTCAAATGACTTATTTATGCTGTACTCTGAATCAAATACTCTTTCGGTCGGACTTGACGTTCTCTGTTTTGCCTGTGCCTCTAGATGTTGAATCAGTATGGTGCAAGCTTTACTTAAACAAGCATCATCTCATGGTTGGTGTCTGCTACCGCCCACCTGGCACCTCCGTCGATCATATACGCAATCTCAATAGTTATATTTATAACCACAATATTGGTTCATCTAATATTATCTGTATGGGTGATTTCAATGCACCCGGAATTCATTGGCCTTCTCTGACACCTTTCGCTCGAGAACCTGGCCTCGGCCGAGAGCTAATCAATTTTTCTTTGTCGCATGACTTGGTGCAGTTGGTTAGTGATGCAACTCGACTGGACGCACTTCTCGACCTAATGTTTGTAAGCTCTAACATTGCGGAAGCTGGATTTATATGTGAAACTACCGAAGGTTTATCGGATCATAAGGCGGTCATCGTGACCCTGTCTTATCCTGTGTTTAAAACCTTGTATTCGTTCACAACATTCCCGGATTTTAATCGTGCTAACGATACTTCGATCTTGGATGGCCTTGCTGATGCTTTTTCTCTGATCGAATCCATGAGCAGCAACTGTGACGTAGATACTCTTGTGTCGTACTTTGAAAACATTGTAAAATCATGCAATCATCGCTTTGTTCCAATAAAAACTAAAAAAATGAATAAGAAACTTCCTTGGATGAATAGAGATATTCTTCACTTATCTCGTCGTGTACGCAGGCTGAGGCGTAGAATGAACCTTGATATACCTAATAGCACGAATGAGTTCCTGAAAGCTAAAAAACAGCTTGCCGCAATGATGGCTTCTGCAAAGGATTTTTTCTTTGGCACACAATTACACTCTTTACTCAAAAATAATCCTCGCAAATTCTGGACATCAGTTCTGCCTAGTAGCTGCTCTTCCTCCTCATTCTTGATTAACGGTGAAACTATTACTGATGACCAGAAAATCTCCCATGCGTTTAATACTTACTTCCACTCTGTATTTTCCGTCGATAATCATGTTGCCCCTGCCTTTAACTCCCCTTCCGATTTAGGCTCAGTTACTGATGTAACTATCAGTCATGCTGGTGTGTTGAATCTTATTCTGAATCTAGACGCAAAAAAGGGAGAAGGTCCCGATGGTATTCCAAACTCTTTTTTAATTCGGTATGCGTTATGGACATCTCGTTACCTTACCATCGTATTTCAGAAATGTTTATCTTCGGGTGTTTTTCCTAGTGCCTGGAAACTGGCCAAGGTTCGGCCGATTTATAAGTCTGGTGATAAGCAGCTTTTGCCAAACTATCGTCCCATCTCGCTCACACCACATCCCGGCAAGCTGTTGGAGCACATCATTTATAAACATATAATCGACTTTCTTGAGACTAACAACGTCTTATCTAATCTGCAGCATGGCTTTCGTAGGGGATTCAGCACTTTAACCCAATTGACAGAATTTACCCATGACATTTCTGCAAGTCTTGACTGCGGCCACCAGGTCGACGTAATATTCATTGATTTCGCAAAAGCTTTCGACACTGTTTCGCATTCTAAGTTGCTCAAAAAACTCAGTGCCATCCTAAAAAATTCCAGTCTAGTAAACCTAATTGCCAATTTTCTGTTTAATCGCTCCCAATACGTTAGCTTTAACTCTGGCAATTCATCTCAAATCAAAGTCGCATCAGGGGTACCACAAGGGTCCGTTCTTGGTCCTTTATTATTTTTGATTTTTATTAATGACTTACCACAATCTATTACCTGTAAATTACGTCTCTACGCCGATGACTGCGTTCTATATAACACCATTAACTCCGTTCAAGATCACTATCTTCTCAATGATTCGTTTAGTGCCTTTTGCTCTTGGTGTGACACATGGCAAATGAATATCAATTTCCGTAAAACTATCTCGATGTCGTTTACTACCAAAACGCAGACTTCCGTTTTCAACTACTCTTTCAATGACCTAATGCTCCAAAGGGTTTCGGATTATAAATACCTTGGCGTGATTTTCACCACTAACCTCTCCTGGTCTAAACATATCAATTCAGTCTGCACCAAATCTCTTAAAAAACTAGGCTACCTAAGACGTACCCTCAGAACTTCCCCACATGAAACTAAATTACTAATGTACAAAACACTAATTCGTCCAGTTCTTGATTATGCCTCTATCGTTTGGTGTCCGTACAAAAAAAGAGAAATAAAACAAATTGAATCTGTGCAAAAAAAGCAATCCGTTTCATTTGTCGACGCTATGACCACCATTTTTCGCCTACATCCGCCATTACTACTTTAAATCTAACCTCACTCTCTACTCGACGAGATATCGAGTCGCTCAAATTCTTGCATGCCTTCGTTCACTCAGTTAACCGTCTCTCCGATAACAGCTATCTTACGTATGCTATGCCAACCGTTACTCGAAATAATCATGCCCTAAACCTCGCCCCTTTTCACGCACACACCAATCTATTCAAATTTAGCTTTTTTCCTAGAACGATAGAACAATGGAATTTACTGCCGGGTGAGATTAGGAGTGCATCGATAAATCAATTCCTGCCTTTTCTTAGAAGTCGTATCTAACCAATAGTTCCTTGCTTTGTTCTGTTAATATGTACGCCCCGCAGTGCCCATTCATTGGATGTTTATTTTTGTACTGAATGGAATTGCCATGTATATTGTATTTTGTTCGTGTGTTATATTGTAGTGTTTTCCCGGAATTGGTACTTTTGTAATTCACTGCTGTTTTTTTTTCACCCACTCCTGCTATAGCCCTTAATGGGCTGCAGTATGTGAATAAAAAAAATAAATATGCTCGGTTCATTGGAGCCTTTTCACTACAACGAGATACTCTAAAGTCCAAAGCTCTTTGTTCGAGATTAAATCGGTAGGCGACAGAAAGCACGGCGATATATATTTCTTGAGTTTCTCAAATTATGTTTATCGATGACGATCGCTCTTAGACGAACGTCTAACTGAGTGAACGCGCTTGGAGTGTTTCATCTATCTATGCAACTCACACTTCTAACTGACGCCCATCTCTCTCAGGTGAGAGAGCACTAAGTAGCCGCGTTGCTGATCCGGGCCCCGAGACCAGCGCGAGATATTGCGGGATAAGATCTCGAAAGGTGCGACAAGTTCTCTCCTAAAATCACGTGACCTTGTTCGAGCGATGATATGGCGTCACCACGACGTCAGAGGCCTACAATAGTTGTGACGTATTTACGACGTCATTACTATTTATAGAACCAATCCAGAAGAAGAAAGGGATTGCTTTTCTTTCGAGTCTTCTCAGTTGTAAGCATAAGAGACTATGTGAATACAGTTACTTATTTCCTTTTTTCTTGTTGCTGTGCTCCATCTCAACTTTCACTTTCGAACGCATTGACGCGTGTCATATGCCCTCATGCTTAGAAATAATAATAATAATAATAATAATAATAATAATAATAATAATAATAATAATAATAATAATAATAATAATAATAATAATAATAATAATAATAATAATAATAATAATAATAATAATAATAATAATAATAATAATAACATGCGGGATTTTACGTCACAAAACCTAGGTATCACTGTGAGAGACGCCGTAGTGGAGGGCTCAGAAAATTTTGATCATCTGGTGTTCTTTAACGTACAGTGACATCGCACAGTAAACAGGGGCCTCCACCATATCGCCTCCATCGAATTGCGACCGCCACGGCCAGGATCGAACCCGCTACCTCCGGGTCAGCAGCCTCGCACCCTAGCAACTGATTCACCGAGGCGGGCAATCGTGTTTAGAAATGATGCTGATAATAAATTGCTACGGTAACACCGGGTAACACGCAGGTCTGCGAAGTGCGACAACGCCTATCGATGACGAAGCAATCAATGAAAATAGAAATATTGGAAATGACAATTGCAGATCATTCCACCGAGAAAGTGGCATAAATGGTAAACACAGGCAGGCATACAGGCCGGTGTGTGAGGGCGAATAAGGCAAAGTTTGTAAATGTTTCCTGATGAGCACTCTCGCGCGTATCCTGAATCACATATAATGCAGAGCCATTAGCTCTTAAAGTGACATGCTCTCATTTACGATTACCTCAACCTAGCTCCGTTCTCTTGTTTTCAACTCTACGGATGCTAAAAAAATGTGATGTGAGGCGGCTCGGTTGGCTGGCGAATGAAATATCCAAAAGCCAAAAACAACCAAACGCTAATTGATTGATTTGATTTGATACGTGGGATTTAACGTCCTAAAACCGCCATATGTATATGAGAGACGCCGTAGTGGACGGCTACAAAAATTTCGGCCACCTGGGGTTTTTTTAACGTGCACCGAAATCTGACCACACGCTCCTACAGGATTTTCACCTCCATCGAAAATGCAGCCGCCGCAGCCGAGATTCGAGCCTCCGACCTGCGGGTCAGCAGCCGAGTATAATTAGCAACCAGACCACCAACGCGGCGGGGCGAACGCCAATTGATGCTATGCGGAACTACATATTGATAGTCATATGATGGAGTTCATTTGCTTCTAATCCTCAAAGCATGTTCACACATTCGTCAGAAAAATAAAACAAAAGAAAGCTTGCAGGGTCTCCTGTGCATCGACCTTAGTCGACTCAAAGGAGAAATTCATCTTTTTCGTCGTCCCACGTCCCCTTGCGAAAGCTTTCTGCAACTGAATTGATTCTGCAATGCCTCCATGATTGGAGAGTTCATTTGCTACATCTCACGTTGTTTTGCACTACTTTTGACAAAGCAATGATGTGATAACATGACGCCACAATGGGACGTCACGCTATATGATGTCCTCATGGCAATCCAAATATGTCGATCTATGGCGTCATCATGCGATGATTTTACTTATTTGTTTGCATAAATAGAAGTACACAATAAAATACAGTGTGGAAACACGATATTAATATCAACATGCACTGAAATACATTAAACTTTATTGTTTATTTTTCGTGTTGGTGCCGTAGACTTTGGATGCTGAGAAATTTTTCCAGTTGATTAGGTATCTACTAAGTCATACAAATTAAAGCCATAATTACACGTGCGCGTTACAAGGCGTCAGCACTTTACGTGTAGACTTGGCTCCACACCCACTCGCGCGGAGCCGTATTAGAGAGTCAACCACTACTGGATATACGTATGACGTAGCGAAATGAAGCCTATGCAATTGGATGGAGCATTCATGCAAATTTTATCTGGGTGGGACCACGATGGCGGCGTGCGGAATGTTTATTCTCAGCTTCTTTGCTCCAAGAAGTCTGGCTAGCCTCTGCAGCGCTGCATATGATGTATATGAAACGAAGTGTAGGTTGGATTATACGCGTTGTTTCCCACGCGAGCCAGTGTACAGCAGCTCACCGCTGTACACTGCCGTCCGCCAGACATCGTTACCAAACGCTTGCATTGGTCAGCAGGCGACGCGAGCTGGTGTAACCTGAATGTTGCAGGACTCTCGTGGTGGCCTCGCATGCAGGCCATTAGCAAAACGAGGCCGGCTGGCCTATATGGGTCAGTTGTTTAGTGCAGAGGAACAGGCGCATCTCGTGTTAGACCGAGGCTTTTACCGCCGGACTCCTCGCTAGCGTTCTTCCATCAGTTGTGAAAGCCGTGAAGAACGTACGCAGTAGCCTGCATGCCACTGCCCTTGAAATCAGCTTTGTATTCGCTAAAGTCAAAATTGACGAGTAGTATAGAAAACTGGTAGGTGTAACCTTAAGAGACAAGAAGAGAGCAGAGTGGATTAGGGGACAAACGGGGGTTAAGGATATCATAGTTGAAATAAAGAAGAGGAAATGGACATGGGCCGGGCATGTAGCGCGTAGACAGGATAACCGCTGGTCATTAAGGGTAACTAACTGGATTCGCAGAGAAGGGAAGCGGGTTAGGGGGAGACAGAAGGTTATGTGGGCAGACGAGATTAAGAAGTTTGCGGGTATAAATTGGCAGCAGCAAGCACAGGACCGGGTTAACTGGCGGAACATGGGAGAGGCCTTTGTCCTGCAGTGGACGTAGTCAGGCTGATGATGATGATGATGATGATGATGATGGTGGTGGTGATGATGATGATGATGATGATGATGATGATGATGATGATGATGATGATGATGATGATGATGATAGAAAACTGGGCAAGTTAGTAACAATTCATAACTGGTCGAGGTAAACAGCGCAAAAAACGAAGACAGAATAAAGGAAGGACACAAGACAGCGCTCGTCTTGTGTCCTTCCTTTACCCTGTCTTCGTTTTTTGCTCTGTTTACCTCGGCGAGCTATAAAGCTGACAAGTCAGCAGTCGTTTCACCATTAAAGTTGAAAGTAAAACGGTGGGCAATCGAGAAGGGAAGGGGCAATTATGTCGCAGTAGGTTGGCTACCTTTCCCTAGGCGGAGGCGGAGATGATTGGTTTGCGGCTGGTGGATTTAGCCTTGCAAAGAATGTCGTCACTCCCCCGCCCAAGCACCGCGTATCAGATGCGGTGCACCTTGTTACATCTAACAGCAATTCATAGCGAGCTATCCAAACAATGTCGAATAGTCAAATGCGCGCGGATGAAGAACTCTTCGACATGGGAGGCAGCGTTTCTGCAAGTGGCCTTGTATTAATTGTATCAAATGATTTTACAGTGCGTGTGTGTGCTTCGTAACCTCTCGAACAACCGGAATAGAAGAGAAATATTGGGCAAGTGCGAAAATGGGGGTTGAGTTGGAGTAGAAATTGTCATCTTCTCCACTTTTGTTTCGGTCAACGCGGAGTGTACGAAGCTTACACAAATTTATGGTGGTTTTGGGACGTTCAACCCACATATCAATCAATCAATCAATCAATCAATCAATCAATCAATCAATCAATCATTCAATCAATCAATCAATCATGCTTACACAAACGCGGTAATGTAGACAGCTGCCATCTTGAAGAAGACAAGACTGCTTGTCGTCGACATCTTGGCTCCAACGACGCCCCGTGTCCAAGGATGCTTCATCCTTTCAAGCTTTCGTCCTCCCCTGAGGGTCTGTTTTAATTTGAGTGTGTGGGGAACGCAAATGAGGCGCACGAAAACAAGGACGAAAATTGTTGGTTCGACAGATATTCAGTACTCTTGCACAAGTACGTGCACAAAGTTTTCCTATTACACTCCCTGTAGTTATTGACGATTCGTGATGTTTCTGCGCAACACAAAATCAAGGCATAAGCATAAAAATGCGCCACGAGGGGGCAGTGGTTGTCCTTTCGAGGCATTATTTTGACTTTATGCATGTGTGCCGTGTGCCTGTATTGCACCTTGTAAACGAATGCGGGTGTTTTACAGGTCTCTAAGCTACCACCGCCGCCGTGCTCTTCTGTGCTTCCTAGAGTAACACGCGTGCATCTTAGTAGGAAGCGCAGCAACTATTGCACGGAGTACACAACACATAGTGCAATAGTTTCTGCGCTTTCTACCAAGATGGATTCATACCAACTGGCCCGATACAATTGTTTATCGAACACACATGCGCCAGATGAAATTATGGGTGTTAGGCAGCACTCCTAATGGCCATGGTTTCTGATGTGAATGTGCGACCAGCTCTCGCTATATATGATATAGACACTATAACTTATAGGAGCAGACATGATAAAAAGCGCCAGGCCTGCGCCAAATCCGCAGCACAGTCACAACGTAATCGGGAAAAGTGGCCTCCACGGAGCCCTTTGTAAACTCTCTTAGGTCTTCTACTGCTACTACAGTTGCGAGCTGTCTTCTATGCAGTAATTATCCTATTCTGTGGAGTAGTGAAGCATCCAATACGTTTTCCTAAGAAAATGTGCGCATCTACACATTTGCTAACTTCAAACCAGACTGTTGCTGAGGTGGATGATCAACAAATATGGCTGAAACCCTTTGTTAGGGGTGGGATGCCTTGAAGCACCACTCATCACGCAGTTCAGATTGCTGGCGCGATTGTACTTTTAGGACACGTAACGATATGTCTTTTAACGCGTTTGTTCGCTCTGCATGAATCTTGTATAGGGTCTTTTTTCGAAGTTTGAAACAGTGGCATAGGTGGCTTCACTGTAGAACACTTCCAAGTCTGAGTCGAATCAACGTCAAAGACTGTAATTATTATTATTATTATTATTATTATTATTATTATTATTATTATTATTATTATTATTATTATTATTATTATTATTATTATTATTATTATTATTATTATTATTATTATTATTATTATTATTATTATTATTATTATTATTATTATTAATTATTATTATTATTATTATTATTATTATTATTATTATTATTATTATTATTATTATTATTATTATTATTATTATTATTATTATTATTATTATTATTATTATTTGCTGAATGTGCGCGGTAGCTTCTGCGGAAACTTCTGGCGGCAGACAACAACGTCGCTAAAATCGGCCGTTGGGAGATCGTAAAAGCTTATGGTGTGAAAACCCATTTTATCCCTAGTTTATGCTCCCAGAAAGTAGCGCCGGACGTTTTTGAAGAGAATGAGGCACTAAAGTGGTGCAAATGCCAGCAACACTCTAAATTAACTGGAAGAAAAGCTAAAATGGTACTATAACGGCAACAAAAACGAAAGGCCGACAGCGTGAAAGAGTGCAGTCGATACAAGAGTAGGGAGCAGCAGCTACAGGGAGGCTCTCTGCGTCGAGGAGTTAATTCGCCCCGACTGGACGATTCCGGGCTGAATTTCCGGAAGCCGGCGAGAGAAGCCGGCGCCGCATTGACGGGTTTTCCCGACGCTGCAGCCGTCCGCTCGACGCCACGTCGCCAAGTGTAACCCTGCGACCGTCGGCGTGAGCAGGCTGGTCACAGCACTGTCGAACGTGGTTCGCCTTTTTTTTTACTGCGATAGCAATTATATGGCGTCGACGCCGGCGTCGATGTCATGCACCATATATGTATACGTATATATATATATATATATATATATATATATATATATATATATATATATATATATATATATATATATATATATATATATATATATATATATATATATACGAAAACGCAAGAAAGAAAAAAATCCAGAAAAAGAAAGACTCAGGCGTGCGAAATCGAACGTGGGACCTTCGCGTCGTGAACGCTAAGTGTTACCCACTGAACCACCAATAGTTACCTCCGTCAACGGACAAATGGTAAGCTACGACTTACCGCTGTTGGCGGGCATCTCGGGGGTGGTATCGTGTTTTCAGGATGGATGGATGGATGAAAAACTTTTATTGGGGTCCTGAAGGATTCCACCCCCGTTTTATAGGGGTAGGATCGCGGGCGCTCCCACGTTGGGACGGGGAGGTCCAGCCTCACCGCCGCATCGTGGGTGTTTTCAGGATTATCAGAAAAATTGCGCGGTGTGCACGCGTCGGCTCTCATCTCGCACATACTTTGGCCCGCGTAGAGAATAAGATGGGTGTACGCTTCATCACGTACCCTTATCTTGTTATCTTGCAGTGGGGAGAATCGTACGTCTTGGCTAGCCTTTGGGTTTCGTCGGAACGATTCTGTTGTTTTTACCGGGCACACAAAGGTCACTGCAATCGTTGCACAGCCTTCGTTTGCGAATAGGAAGCCCTTTTCAGACACAGCAAAGTAACAACTTCGCGTTAATCTGTACCTAAGAGTACGTTTCGTGCGTCAATTATGCGTCAGAAACATGGGGCACGTTTCCATCTGATTCCCAATCTCAGCATGACCTTCCCATTTGTTACCATCGTGTTCATTGCTTTGCCTTTGCGGCAAAACTTTGACTTTCTTCATGTTCGCTTTCCTTTGAGAATGTTTCTATCTTCCAGAGCAAGAAGTGAAAGGAGAGAAGTCAAGGCAGCCGGACGCCCGTTTATTCTTTATTTATTCTTTATTCATCAGATACCCCGCAGCACCCGAAGGCGTTATAGCAGGGGGGTTACATCAATAAATGAAGTACATCTCCGTTCACCCCGTTCATATTGTTCAGCTCCTTGCTACTAAGTTGTTATCTGAATACTAATAATTTTCTTGGTAATCGTTTAGAAGTAATCTATAATTAGTAGTAATCGTTACAACTAAGTTGCAATCTCTGTGATTACTAATAATCATCGCTTGGTGGCAACATCCCAAAGCCACCCTGTGATTATAAGAGACGCTGTTGTAGATGGCTTCGGTAGTTTCTACCACCTGGAGTTCTTTAACATGCATACAGATCTAAGCACACGGGACTCAAGCATTGTCGCCTTCAATGACAACGTGGCCGGTCAGCAGTCCATAGCTATAACCAATAGACCACCGCAACGGGTAATTACAGCTGACAGCCTACATAAATTATCACCTCCGCCCACAGCCACCGCTGTCCTTACGAAAATATTTGCATAATGGCTCCATCCCATAACGCTTATTCATTTTTATGATGTCGAGCACTTGCAGATTGTTTCGGATAGTTGGCTCACCGAGAGAGACACATGTTTGTGTTGCTCGGTTAAGTGATCGAAAAAATGGTCGAAAGGAGATGGAAGCCTGCGATGAAAAAAAAAAAATAGTTGTGCGTGTGTGCGTGTGTGTGAGCACCAGTGCCTCTTGCTCTCGTATTCTGATGCATACGCGTAAATTAAGCACTATAAATACAAACTCGTTCACTTGAAGTCTAAATATAAAACATAGGCAACTGAAAACACGAGATGAACATCGAGCATTGATGTTTGCGAAATATCTTTCTCTCTTTTTTTTTTCTTAATATTCAGTAAGCAATATAGAGAATCAAAGAAACGCCCGTTTCACCCTAGGCTTTGACTTCCAAATATCATCCTTGCAGAGTTGGTCGCGGCCTCGATGACACGCATGCGTACAGCCACACAAAAACTCACGAGGCAGACACACATTCCATTCAGTGGTCCCATATCTCATTAAGCTCATCGATGCGGTCGACAACGGCAGAGTCGGCGTTCTCGTGAGCTCCATGTACTTACGCCTCTGCCATCGTCGCACATGTTTCGGCGGCAGGAAATTGTGTTTCCGCCGCCGGCAGCACCGAAGAACCTTTTCGGGGACGGGCTAGCTAACGGTCTCGCTAATGCATGTCTCTAGTACGCATGCGCACTTCCTCCACCTCTCTCTTTTCTACTTCCACTTTTCTACTCTCTCTCCCTCTCGCTACCGTGTCGGTTTCTTGCTCGGATAAACACCGACGTTTCCTCCCATGCATACCGCTTAGTGATGCGCACCTTAGTTTGGTCGATACACTTACGTCACAAGAGGGCGCGCTTACACCTCGATCGAAAACCTCGTTACACGCGCGAAACACCTGCAGCACGAGACGACGACGACGACACCTGATCACACCAGAAAGAAGTTCCGGAAGAGTTCTCATTTCCTGCTGCACGGCTCGCGCTAAGCCTACAGCTTAACGCGAAAAGCTACGAAAAAGGGACACGTTACAGAACGATGTCAGTTGCGGGAGCACTTACAGCACGTAATGCCCTTACAACATTAAAGAAATAGCGGCTTATCGGTAAGAATGACTGTTCGTGTAGGAGAACGAGGAAAGTAAACGTGAAGGATGACTCTGCGAAGAATTAGGGAAACCGTGCTTTGAAAGACGCGATTCTATCCCTGCCCATCGGTCGCGTAGTTGAAATTGTGGCTTTCAAAAAGACCAGTTGCTTTCTGAGAGGTGGTCTTGAATGAAATAACGCATTGATTTTTTTTTTTTCGAATCATGTATGTAAACCTGATACAGACAATGACAGCCCAACAGCATTAGTAAAGAATGGGCCTATCGATGAAAGACTAGGATTCTTACGAAACTAAAACGCCAAAAATTATATAATTTGCCAGGCGACATACTAATTGTTACAAATATAGGAGAAAGAAGGGACGGCGGGCAAGAGCATCAGCCACGGGTGCTGGCTCGTTCAGTTGTTCCGTTCATCTTAAATTCAGCCAGACGTCCAGGCCTGGGTCTTCTGCTTCATTTCTCACACTAATGTCTAGGGTCCCTACGTATGGCTACCTATTACCGACAGAACCGTTCACAAGCTACACAAACGGCTACGAACTTTTCTAAGCCCTGTTCATAGCGAACACTGAAGGGCGGGCTTTCCGACACAAACACATTCTACTATCAACGAATCACTCACGTGGTGTCAATTTCATTTTCTTTCTATTTTATATGCGAAGCAGCTTTTTTTATGTAGCCGGTGTAACGCTCTTTTTGTGCGTCCATACGAACACGCCCCAACGCACTCACCTCGCCACAGGTGTTGGAGTAGTGCTAAGTAAATCACGCCGCAGCTACGCGTGACGTCACACTCCCCTCGCCGTGCGCACTGACGTCACTCATTTCCTCGCCTGCCACCCACTCGCCGCAACGCCCGCAGCTGACGCCTCGTCCGTTCGCCCGCAACACCTGCCGCTACCACCACTCCCTACACCGCCGACTCGTCGGTTTACGCGCCATAAACCTGATGCGTACCTAGCGTACGCGTTGAAACATGTCTGTACGTGTCTCTTCTTTCTCGCTTCACGCTCTCCACAAAGAGAACACCGGAAGACAATGCTCCTTCGCCCACCGAAACATCCGCCGAAGCGATTACGCCTAACCCGGTCATCGCCGTCGTTGAGAGGGTAGCGAAGCCGATCGCGTTTGCAAGTGGTGACGTTACGCCTCTAACATCGCAGCACCCGCGTTAGCGACGTTCAACCCGTGACGTCATCCGTGCGCAACGGTGATACTTCACATCATATCAGGGATTCCTTCGGGAAGATGGTGTGATTTTTTTTATTTGGTATGTTCTTTCACAAGGTCACTTTTTTTATGTTTCACAAGAACATTCACACATAATTCAATTGAGAAAGAACAAAGAAATTTGAAGAAAAAAAAGAGTTTTCCTAGCGCCAACCCTGTGGTGCAGCAATAAACTTTTGAAGGAAAGCAGAAGCGGCAATTAATAATACGTAAAATCGATAACGGTAGTAATAACGTAAAAAAAGTAACTGCTACCAAAAAGGTAACCATCCGCGGTGGCAACGCCTCCTAGAAAAATTATGCTCCGAACGTCTCTCTCTGTTCAATTGGGAGCCTCCTGCCAGCACGCAATCTCGAAGGCCACGTCTCCTGCTTTGTGTTGCGACCAGCCGCCGCGTGAGACCGCTCGCCTCCGTACTACTCAGTCACGTGACATCACGGCTGCTCGGAGGCAACTGTGAGAGCATTGCTGTGTTCACAGGGGGCGGCCGTCGGAGATGCACGCCTTCGTACCGAAGGAGGCGGGTAAAATCAGAGGGTAGGGCAGCGCGTTCGCAGCTGACGTTGGAGGCATAATTTGTTTAGGAGGCGTTGGCAGTGGTAAAGCCAAACCCACTTATTCCGCGCGCGTAGCAATGTACAGCAGCACCGCTGTTAAACTTTCTCTACGGCACCATCGTAAAGGTAAATGCCACAGGCTCCAACGCCGCGACAAAGAAATGACACAAGACACAACTGGCTTTCCTGCAACGCATCCGCCCGAGAAAGTTGGCACGTAGGCTTGCGATGAAATAAACCGGTAATATTACCAGTGCTATTGTACGGACCAATCAACAACAGCTAACATTGAATTCCGCAGACTGTGTTTTCAGAAAATGTGGTTAACGATTTAAAGTGCTTTAAAGTAGTCTACTATGGCAGAGCATAAAGCCATCCCGTGGGCCACGCACGTCGACAAAAATTACGCCGTGAACGAGTTCACGATGCGCCAGTCAAGGGATAAATCTTTGCGGTTGGAGAACAAATAATTGTCAACCACCGATGTGTGTGCTTAGAAAAAAAAATGGCAGATCCTACGTACAGTGGGAATCAATGATAGGTGAAGCCCGAATGAGGAGGGTTGATATGTCACTTTCAAATCGCCACAACGTTACGAGGTGGAGGTAAATTATGCTGTACACGACTTCCGTGTCATGATTATCATGTTTGGATGATTTGTTTACCTTCGTCATTTATTCAAGTCACGTGATGGCAAATTTAGTATAAGTGGAGCTATAGCGAAGCGCGTGTCGGGATTACCATCTTTGCACCAGTCATATATTTCGTCATCCATTGACGTCACGCAACACCAAATTTGGTGTATGTGGAGCTAGCGAAACGGCCGCTAGTGCATCATGAAGGGCCCAATATACCGCAACCTAACGTTCACGCATGCGCACTCTGGGCACAGCGACACTACGTTAGCAAAACGCGAGCACTCTATAGTCTGACGTAAGGCGCGACCGGCACGGCCCGGCGGAAACCAGCACGAAATGCGACATGCTCAATTTCGAAAAGACGCGTCACACAGACAGCACTGCGTCTGCCTCTTTTCATGAGGAAGGCCTACGGAGTTTCTCAAAATTAACCAGAGGGCACTCTGGCACTGCGATCGTTCAGCGACCATGGGAATGATGGGTAGTACACACATTTGCTTAGTCTTCGTACTTGCGGACGGCGAATCGTACTTGCGGCTTCGTTTATTGCTGTGTTTCGGTTTTGTTTTGAGAGAAAGATTCAACCCTTTTGAGCTTCATAACCCGATTTTGAAAGGTAAGTTTAAATAAATAAGATGGTGAAGCGCAACCACTGAACGTTTGCTAATATCTGTTTCGTGAAAAAACAACTTCAAGCCACACGAACACACACGGAGCCAGAAGCAGGCCACAAGTACGAATATTAGACAAATGTGTGTACTACCCATAATTCCCATGCTCGCTGAAGCGCCGTGTGTTGCAGCTCCCATAGACAATAGCGCCAGAGTTCCCTCTAGTGTATATTAAGAAACTCTATGGAGGGAGGGACGCCGGATGCGCTGAAACGTGCATGTGTCAAAGCAACGCAGTGGGGCGCGCGCCTGCGAGTATACGGCAGGAGCGGTGCCTGGGATGGCATGGCCGGCGTGACGTGACGAAACGAACGCTGGCACGCACTCCCACCGGGTTACGTCTAACTGTATCGGCGCCTTGACTGTGACATGTAGTCATGTTCTCACATGTCATGAATTTTACGATTTTCATGTTTGCACCAGTCACATACCGTCGTCATCCACTGACGTCACGTAATACCAAATTTGGCATATGTTATGCTAGCGAAACGGCCGCGAGCGCATCACGAGTGTGGCATGTAGTCATGTTGTTACATGACATGCATGTTCTGATTATCGTGTTTGGATGTGTCATTTACCTATGTCGTCCGTTCGCGTCACGTAATACGGAATTAGGTACATGTGAGCTTGCGAAACATCCGTGAGCACATCATGAGCATACCATGGATTCATGTTGTTACATGACACGCATATCGTGTTTATCATGTTTCCACCAACCTCATACCTTCGTCATCCATTCACGTTCCATAATACCAAATTGGGTATAAGTAAAGCTACCGAAACGGCTGCCAGCGCATCATGAGCGTGGCATGTAGCTTTGTTGTTACATGACACGCATCTCATGATTATCATGTTTGCACCAGTGACATACCTTCGTCATCGATTCACGTCCCGTAATACCAAATTTGGTATATGTAACGCAAGCGAAATGGCCGCGAGCGCATCATGACATAGGCATGTAGTCATATTGTTACGTGTCACGCATGTCATGATTTTCATGTTCGGGCGCTTGTGTTCGCCATGCAATCATGTCATACTATACCAGTTTTGCAACATGTCATGTGAACGAAACCACCGCAAGCGCAGCAAGAGCATGGAATGTAAGTTATGACATTTATGACATATATGTCATGTTTTTCTTGTTCTGGCTAGTCGAAAATGCTCGTCGTACGTACAGTCACGCTATGTTATACCAAGTTTGGTATCGATACTATTACCACAGTCCCTTAATACCGTTCTGGTCACGAAACTTCTCCGTCACTCTATGGGAGAGCTTGATATGGTGCCAAGAGCGGCCGCTACGCGGCGCAAGCCGTCCAAGGGGGGCCATCGCCCTGCTGCGCCCGGCGGAACGCACTGGCCGCGGCGGCATCCCGAAGGCAGCAGGTGTGGTGGCAGCTCGCGGTTTCTGCATCAGCGAAACGCGAACTTCATGTGCCAGTGCACCGTGCTCAAGGTGGACGGCATGAAAATTTGAATGAACAATGCCTAAGACGTGCTGTGTGACGGGTTGCAGCTCCGGATACCGAAGCAACAAAGAAAAGGCGTCGCTCTTCTGTTTCCCAAGTAGCGCCGAACTGCGAGAGAAATGGAAGCGAGCTATACCGCGGTTGGAAGCTGGTGGTTTCAGCTTCGAAAGTACCTAGCAGCCGTCTTTGAAAATACCTAGCAGCCGTCTTCTTGCTCTCCTGAAAATTGTTGAAGAACATGTAGAGACGTACACGGTGCAAAACATTGCATGCGGTGACGTGTACGCGAGGATTGTTGAGGGCATTTTGCTCGACAGCCGCACAGCGTCAGCAAGTGTAGGTTGTCTGTTGCACTTTTTAGGGACAGCAGCTGAGGTTGTACACTTTTTTTTTTGAGATGTAGATTACATTTCTTCACTCGAGAAAAAAAACGAACCCTCGCGGGCAACTGTGCGCAGTTCATGCCCTGCAAGTGGTGGGCGGAAGCCACAGTTTTAAGCATAATGGCTGTGTATGTGAGCACGCCTTCCCATTTGTATATAGTGTTGTATATCTTGTATACATTACACTGTAATATTTTCGTACTATTCATATTTTATGCATATAGTGTAAATAGTGTATATTCAAATACAGTTTATTTTAGGCAGTGAGCTAAGGCAGAGTGCAGCTGTTATTGAAACCAAATACACATTGTACAGTAGAGTCACAGATTGTGTAACATTGCTCAGAACAGCTGCAATAGTTTCTAGTGCTTTTCTTCTCCAAAGTGTTGTTCTCAGTGTATTTTGTGTAAATAAATGTTTTCCAACTTTCTCCCCATTACATGCACCATATGTGAATCTCCCATTCATAAGTACACACCTGACTACTAGGCGGCATATCATTAGCACCAAATTTAAGATTTATTGCATGCCTTAAATCATACCCACCCTTCCCCCCTCCCACCCAAAAAATAAAAACAAATGTGTGATGAGGTACCTCGGTAGTGGCAGAGGCGGCCAAGCGGCTAGCACTGGCATCAAAAGGAACTTCCAGATTAGGCTGCTGTACTTCCGTTCCCGGAGAAATCATGGGTTGTCGGCTGGTAAATAATAATGCCCTAAACAGTAAACACAAGGAAACGTCAAGCGGCGGGTGTCCCGTGTAAACTGCATGGAAAGAAGTGATCGATCAAACATTGGGCACGTTTAGAGCGGTCGCGA